>JAWZYV010002566.1:110000-320533 GCA_038373885.1 Cheiracanthium punctorium | reverse complement strand
AATAGATAAATGTTACTGAATTACACTGTGCGACGATGTAAATACCCATGAAAGTATTTCAAAACTGAATAACTCATAAAAGAGGTACTTGTCGGGACATTTTACCGATTTGTAAATGTAATATACGATTTGTGTAATTTTACGTATGGTTAACTTAGGAATTATAATTAGTTCTAACTTAATTAATATTTTGCGAAACATTTTTGTGCAAGGGCCCCCCCAAAAGTATCTGTGCCCTGGGCCCCCAAGTGTAGATCGGTCCCTGGGTCGAACTTCTTTTGGTTTTGGCGAGGGGGGGGGTATAGGCGTTACTTAATAAGGGCAAAGGGGTTCAATCGCCCCCCCCCACACAAAAAAAAAATCACGAAAATTCAAGTATCAGAGCTATTTAAAAATGGTGTTTTCTACAATCGGAAACCTTTTTGTCCCTTCCCCCCCCCATTCAAGTATTACCTGCCAATTTACGCGAATGCCTGTCGTAGAGCGGGGGCTGCCTCAAGTTGTTTAAACCTTTTTCCCTCGTGTGGGTTTAACATGTGTTTAAAATTTAATAAAACATTTGTCGCGCCCTTGGAAACCCGTGTTCTCACACAGTATTATTCTATCTATGTGCTTTCACCAGGGAGGGTCGATGCTGACCCCTGACCCTAGTTGACGTCACCCCCGACTCAGCAAGCTCCCGCTTGGACAAGGGGGCGATGAGAAAAAGAAGGGTCAGATTCGAACGGATGCGGAGAAGGAGAGAGAGGAAAATGTGTCTCTCCTCTCGATGGAAAAAATGTGATGTGTAATTTACTTATTTATTTTCTATGATGGGAAAGCATAGTTGCCTCATTTTGTACATAGTTCTCTGTAAATATTAAAAATTATGTTAAACCAGAAAACTTGATTGTGATCTATTGAGTATGTTTTCTTTTATCGCAAGTGGATCGAGAACAAGCAAAACGCCTCAGAATAATAATATACCTGCTCGGAAAAAGACGATCTACCATTCGCAATTCCACGGTCGCGAGAGTTGTGACAACATTCTTTTCTACACTTAACTTTGATATATATGTCCCTTCCCTCCCCCTTAAAAAAAATAAAAATGAAAACGGACGCTTTAATTTTATATGGCTGCGCGGTTTCATTTGAAGGGAAATAGAATGAAATATAGTTAGGACTGTGTTCGTCAATTTTAATGAAGCATTCAGGTGTGGTACCAAGCGCCCCCACAAAAGGACTTTGTTGCTTTAAAGTAAGCACAAAGAATAACATTTCGCTTTATTGTTGCATATTTCGTTTAAGCCAATTTTTTTTACATTTTTTGTCGTTTAAGGGGAAGGATTTCATTTTCTTTTGTAACTGAGATAAATACAAAATTGGGTCTGAAGCAGTGGCGTAGTTGGTGTTGTTGATTACCGGGCGGACCTCCATATTACAGCCCCATCTTTCTGAGATTCTTAGATAGGGTCTTCTGCTGCCGCCCTCACAGTTGCTCTTAAGCTAGTCGTCCGGTTAGGACCGCCCCTCTCCGCCCTTTCCTGCTATGCCACTGGTCTAAAGAAGTTAACTTGCTTATCTATTGCCTTTATAGCTCTCCTCAATTTGTTTTATATATATATATATTTATATATATTTTTTGTAAGTATATTAGCATAAAATAAATGAGTGAATTTATCAAAAGTTTATAAACCAATTCCAGACATCAGTTTAAGAACAATGTGTACTATGTTATGAGGAGGCGCAGAAGAGGGCGTTGCTGGCAGTAATTTTAAGGGGTGCTCATATCGGTTCAATCTTTGGTATTTCGTTGAGTGGTGGCGGTGGATGTTGTTGTTGTGTAATTACGGGCAATCAACTGCCCGAAGGGTGAGGTGCCCACCGTGAGAGTCATTTAAGGGATCCTAAACCGTATTTAGGCAAAGTTTCGGAGGAAATCCACGCGAAACACCGATCAGTGGTGGAGTTTAGCGTGTTTGCTTCGGTCTCTCCCATATCACTTTTGGTTTTGTTGCTATAGTTTTGTCAGATTTGGTTTTTTGTTTTTCCGATGCCACGAGAAATCAGCCTGCGTGTTTTCTTGTGAAGGGAAATACACAGAAGTAAAGTAAGCTTCGTGTTCGTTACTTTTATTGTGTTTCTCACTTTAGTTGAAATATTTTTATTCACATTTATATTTTACACTTGCTCTTAATTCACCGTAAATATAGATACACATATATATAGTATATTAAATCCATTGGCATTAAATTATATTCTAATAAAATATTTGGAACTTGACACAAACGGTAGTTTTTAAAGAATGTGTGTAATGGTGCATGGACAAGGCCGGAACTAGAGAGGGAGAACTTGACCAGTGCCCAAGGCGCTGCAATAGGGAGAGCGTCAAAATCAGTTTCTATAAGGGATGGGACGGGTCGATTTTATATTAAAATAAAAACTGGACAAAATGAATGGTTTTTTTTTTTCCCTCCCGGTTTTGATCCATTATGTCTAAGTGTTCTCCAAACGTCTTGCTATCTCTTTGGAGGTGGGGGAAGACAAATTAAGGTTTGCCCCAAGTTATGCAATCTCTAGTTGTGGCTTTGTATGCATGAACATCAACATAGAGGGCCAAAGAGGGGAGGCGGTCCAGAACCGGTCCTAGGGTGCAGCGAACGGGGCGACTGCACCCAGCGCCATTTCTGTGGGGTGCCAAAACCCCAGACTAAAACCCCAGACATGGGGTGCCATCCCAGCCAGCACATAAGCTTAAATCAAGCTTGACATTTCTTTGAATTTGACGTATTAATACAAACTTGACAGTTCAATTCATTTTAAGCTTGCAGAGAGTTTGGAGAAGTCATTTGAACTGTCAAGCTTGAATACAACTTGATTACTGCTTGATTTGGAAAGCCACATCCACATAACAAATAATTTATCATCAGTCATAAATGTGCTTGACCATAGAATAATAAAAAAAAAATTCTATATTTCCATATAATGAAATTCTTTAAAATGAAGTACAATTATACTACGAAATTGATTTCAAAATCAGTCGTTTGTCTCGATTTTAGCCAATATTGCCCAACATGAGTGTCGCGATATTGAAAGTTTTAAAACATGTGCTACTTTTAGTTTATATTATGCTTATTTCCCTATTAGTAGAGTCTATATATCACACATAACATTATTTTAATTTTGATTCATCCCATAAAAAAATAAAAGAAACAGATCGGCATTGGCCACTGATCGATCTCGCCAGAATATCGTGACAACCATAACAGTCACTTCAAACTTTAGTCATATCAGCGCAAGTCAGATTGGCTGAGTGGTTAGGACGCTGGCTTCCCAAACCTTAGGTCCCGAGTTCGATCCCAGCCGCGGACGCTTGATGGAAACAGATTAAAATAACTTGAAATTTCAGCGTAGAGGGGAAAATGCGTGGAAAAATAAAATATGTCGGGCGAGTTCGCCGACGGGCGCCCCGTGTATTTAGGAAATTTTTTTTTTAGGACAATTTTTTAAGCTTGAAATTAAGCTTGCTATGTCAAGCTTGATGCAAGTTGGGCAAGTGTAAATGTGAACACTTGATTCAAGCTTGCATTAAGCTTACACTCTCGAAATTTTTAAGCTTAATTCAAGTTTATTGACTTGACAAATCAAGCTTACTGCAAGTTTGATGCAAATTTAAATAAATACGTATTTATCATTTCTTCAAAATGATTGTAGAATTTATTTTTAAACAAATGATTTGAATCGAACCAGTATTTTGTTTAATCCTTGTCTTATTCCCCCCCTCTCCTTCGGCCGACAATTTACTACTTGCTTAAACACAGTGCTCGAGCTAGGATGTTAAGAGGGCGAACTCTCATTTGCTCAAAACTGCATGTGTTGGTGTTGAATTCGACCGAGCAAGGACCGAAAGATAACAGTTACCCGATAACTCAGCGTAGAAGAAACCCCATGAATGTGGATGAACGGGTGAGAATGGGGGTTGAAATAACACGGCTTTCGGGCAAGAGAGACGGTAACATCTTTTAGTTGTTTTACTGATTCAAGTTTCGAATCATCGAAATAGTGAGCTGATTTAGAGATTCGAATCCGCAGAATTTGTCTTACCGCCCTGTGCACCTCTACTACGTTCAACAGTATCGCCCGGTCAATCGAGCGTTCTTGTTACGCAACGCAGTTCATGGTCATAAATTTTGTTAACTGGACTGGACTGAAAATGGGTTTTAAGGGAATTCCTGACTATAAAGTCTAACCTCCAGTTAGGCTCAAGGATACGTTGTTCGTACCTTGGATTGACGTGTGGTTCGAAGTTTGTAGCCGTAGGCTACACGTCGTGGAGCATGAGGTGCCCCGTGTGTTTCAGTTCGAGTCCTGGTGCCGGGTGCAGCCTGTGCCTCGGGTGTCGACCCAGATTCCCCTCGCCGACAAGCGACGATCTTCCTCTGGGTTGCTCGACAGAGGACTCAGGTGGAGGAGTGAAGGATGGCTTTGGGCCGTTTGCGGAACCGCGGATCGGATACCTCGAAGTCTGGCAGCTCGAAGACAATCTCGCTGGGGAGATGGCTGAGTTGTTCATGAAACCTCTTCGTCATTCTTCGGACTTGTGACATGAAGGGGTTGATATGGAGGTCCTTTCTGATGGCCTTATTACAAATGTGGGTTGGGCCGTTGCGTATAGTTCTAAGGATTCTGGCTTCACGTGCCATGATCCGTTTAAGGTGGGTGTTGGCGGCATAGGCCCAGGCAGGGGCTGCGTAGAGAGCTATCGGCCTGACCAATGCTTTATAGAGGAGTATTTTGGTGGCGATTTTGATTTTTCTGTTGAAGATAAGTTTGCTCACAACACTGAATGCGCTGGTCATTTGGTTTCTTGTTTTTTCGACGTGTTGCTTCCAAGTCAGGTTGCGGTCGAGTGTAAGTCCAAGATATTTGGCGTTGGTGACCCATTCAATTGGGGTACTATCGACAATGATGCGGTTGGGGGGAGCCTTGTTTCCGACATACATCGCAGTGCATTTGGATGCGTTTAGTTTAACTTTCCAATTTCTCATCCACAGGTCGATGGCATCAATGTGAGCTTGCAGTGCGTTTTTGAAATTTTGTTAACTGACCTGAGCGAATACCGTAATAGAAATCCCTAGCGTCCGGACGCTTTTACCTCCAGTTTTATAAGTTTATACATAATAATCTCCACTAAGTTTTTGGTTTGCTGAAATTTTCTTATTCTTTTTTAGAAGCAAGTTAGTTGAATGCCATTTCTTTTGATTCAGTATAATAAGATTTCCAAGAATTTAAATGAAATTTTCACTCCCGTCGAGAAATGATTTCTTTCAGGAAAGAAAAAAAAAAACAGTTCCCAAAATAAAGATACCATATTTAGCATACATTTGGCTATTATTGTTCAGTATTTAGAATTATACTACGAAGAAAATATTCCATCCTGCTTTCACATAATTTTTACCTTATTTATATTGTACCCGTCCTCCTTTATAATTAACTTTTCCTTTCTTATAATCTCCCCTTTTATACAAAGCACAGTTATTAAATCTCCCTGATTAATTGTTCTGTAGTTTATTCTTGTATGACTGATGTAAATAAATATTGCATTTGAGACTTATTATTACTTTACTTCAAAGTTGGGGGCGTAGTCAGAGGAGGGACTTTTCAAACTGTTTTCCCTCCCTTAAGTTTAGATTTTATTATTTCCTGCAATTTAACTGATTATTTTTAATATTTATTCCTTTTTTTTTTTACTTGTAGAAAGAATATTTATTTATCTCCTGGAAAACAAAATACAGTGGACGCTTGTTAATTCGAATTCAGTTTTTAATATAATCCAGAGGCCCTTTGGCGGAGAAAGTATGAAATATTTAACTATAGCAAAGTAATGAAAACTTTTCGAAAAATAAGTTTTTAAGGTTTTATTGCAAAGACGGCGTTGCATCTTTGCAATAAAACCTTTAAAAAAAAGTATCATAAATATACGATTTTTGAGTAACTCTAAGCTTTTATAGTTACGCGGTCAGCGTAGCTGATACCCGACTCACTGCCTCTCAGAATTCCGGCTCAAAAACCAGTGGCGGCCCGTGGTCAAAAATGTTCGGAATACTGGTCGGAAACATATGACACCCCCCACGGAATGGAAAATGTTTGTTACTGAATTCGATAGCTGGCAGATTAAGCCCTCAAGCCCTTAAGGCAAGGCAAATCCAAGGCACCTCCCCTAGCTTACATTAAAATATGTATTGCCATAGTGATTTACGAATTGGATAACGAAGGAATGGTTCAAAGGTAAATTATTTTGTTAATGGTCGACTTCCTCCACAATCCTGAAACAACAATATGGGCACTTTTATCGCCCCTCCCCCTGAAGCATTTCTATATTTGCCACTATATAGCCCAGCAATCTGGTGACGGCACTTTATTATAAGAACATTCTTTCACAGTATTTATACTATACTATAAAACTACTCTTTCAAACTATCCTTATAAATAAAAATGAAATTCTGTTTGTTTGTTTGTTTGTTTATTTGTTTGTTTGTGGATTTGAGTCGTATACAAATCCACAAAAATGGACCTATCAGCCTGAAATTTTGCACAGATGTGTAAAATTATATAGAATAAATCATAGTCCACTTTAGAACTTTGAAAGTCCACCCGTTCCCGGAATTTAAGAGATTTTTTATGCTCTTCACGCAAAAATCTTTCCGTAATTGTAACCCCTGTAGTGAAAAAAGTGTGAATTAAGGATCGTGGTTGCCATGTGTGGCGATTTTGCCGAATAAAATGTTATTCGTATACAAATCCACAAAAATGGACCTATCGGCTTGAAATTTAGCACAGATATGTAAAATAATATAGAATAAATCGTAGCCCACTTTAAAACTTTGAAAGTCCACCCGTTCCCGGGATTTAAGAGATTTTTTATGCTCTTCACGCAAAAAGCTTTCCGTAATTGTAACCCCTGTAGTGAAAAAAGTGTGAAATAAGGATCGTGGTTGCCATGTGTGGCGATTTTGCCGAATAAAATATTTTAAATTCTCAAAGTAAAAATAAAAGAATAATAATGATTTTTTTTTGTTAGTTTTTATTCGTAAGGTTATTTTTTTTAAATTATAATATCGTGTGCATGGGAAATCAGAGTAGGAATGTAATGCTTTACACGCAAAGCAATAATAATTGAAGATTTCCGAGGCTAATGTGTAAATTTTTTTACTTTGGCGAAAAAATAAAATGGCTGAAATATGAATTTTGAGTAACTGAGTTCTAGCGGTTTGCACAGTTTTCGGCTTGGCGCAATTTATTGAGAGCTTAAGGAAATAGATTTTTGAAAACAAGTGCAAAGGTTTTATTAGAATACAGCGTTAAATTTTAATGATTCGTGAAGAAATAATGCAGTTATTAAGGGATTTCAAGCGATCTAACTTCAGAATTCTCGGCAATTGAGTACATTGTTTTAAGGTGGGGGAATTCCACCCAAATTTCAGAAAATTGAAATCTTCTCATTTAGTACATCGGAGTATCGATGAATAAAACACATTATAGTTGATAATTAAAAAAAAATCGGCTGTATTAAGGAATTCCAATTTTCAAATAAATGCGTGCTACTCTTTGGCGGTCGAACCATTTCCCATATTGACTGCTGCTAAGTCAATGCTTCGAATGATTCCCTGAAAAAACTCTTGCAAAATGGCGTATGTTGGCACTTTGGCGAGGCTTAGATTTGAAACTGGATTTTATTTGAGACTGGTATATATAATAACACTGGTTATAGATAAAATTGAATGTTGGTATGTGTTTGAGGTTGAAAAACTCCAGCACCGTTGAGCACCGTTGCACGATGAAATTTGGTTCACCTAAGTCTTTTATGATGGAGAAGGTTTTTATGCTATCCGTTTTCCTTAACTTGCCACTTGGTGCCGCAGCACAACGTTGAATTCTATTCCGTTTAGCCGTTTGCTATGCGAATATTGTCCAACCGATTTCGATGAAATTTGGTACACGCGAATATTAGAACACGGAGAATATTTTTCACTATCCCTTTTGCTGTAACTTGCCGCTAAATGGCGCTGCAAAGCATCAACTTCTATACCGTTCGACTGATCGGCATAAAAATTTTTATACTTACACATTTGAGCACGAAGAATATATTCTAACTGCGTTCCTTTTGATGTTACTCACCTCTAGATGACACTGCAATGCATTATTATTTTAACTCGCCACTAGATGACGCTGCAGCAGGCCAAATTCTTGACCATTCAAACGGTCGCTATGAAAATCAGTATACATAGCTATTTGAACAATGAGAATATTTTGGCGTTATCCATTTTGCTATAACTCGCCACTTGACAGCGCTGTAGCAAATCATTACTTTAATTAACCACTAGATGGCCCTGCAGTGTATCACTTCTTGACTGTACAAATGATCGTTATGAACATAGGTATACATAGATATTTGAACACGGGGAAGAGTTTGGCACTATTCATTTTCCTATAACCACTTTACACTAGATGTCGCGTCAACACATGAACTTCAGAACTGTCTAGCCGATCGTCATGAAAATTCGTATACATCGATATCTGAATGCGAAGAATATTTTCGCCGTATCCGTTTTGCTAAAACTCGCCACTAGATTGCGCTACGCCGCATGGTCTTCTGCACCGTACAAACGATTGCCTTGCAATTCGGTATGCATGATTATTAGACACAATATAACGCGATATCCACTTTGCTATATCTGTTTATTACAATGAATAGTAATCACCACAAATCGTAATATCAAAAAGTCCATTCATTCCCGTGCGAAGAACGGGTACTTCAGCTAGTATATTATAATAAAATATTGTAATAAGGAAAAATAAAAAATCCAAATGTTTCTTTTCAAATACTCTTACAGAACAAATAAATTATTAGGAAATTTTCAGAAAAAAATTCTTCTTTGTAGAATCACGTAGCAAAATTTATCTTAACCAACATAAATTTAAATCAGTAAGTTATAACCAAGGTGTTATAACGTAACTGATTTGATTATGCACGATTGATTTCCTTTATTATAAGAAATTTCCTAATTAAAGTACTACATTCAACAAGATATACAAAATATATATTTATCATTACTTCAAAATGACTGTAGAATTTCTTTCAGCAAATGATTTGAATCGAACCAGTATTTTGTTTGATCCTTGTCTTATCCCTTCCGCCGACAATTTACTACAGCGCCTGCCCCCCAAGAAGTGTCCAGGAAGTGATGGGATCACAAACCAAGTCATTCAGCACCTTCCGGCTGCCACCATTCTGAAGCTTGACCATGCTAATAAATCTCATCCTAAAGCGCCACCACTTCCCGCATTGCTGGAAAGATGCCACCATCGTACCTATACCCAAGCCGAACCAAGACCTGAACCAGCCTACTGCCTACCGCCCCATTAGTCTGCTCAGCAGCTTGGGCAAGGTACTAGAGAGAGTCATAACGAACAGGCTCACCGAACACCTCGTTCAGCACAACACTATCATCCCGGAGCAGTTCGGCTTCCGTTCAAGACACAGCACGGTACACCAACTTTACAGGGTGGTGGATCATCTGGCGGAGGGATTACAAAACAAGAACCACTTCGCCATTGTCCTTCTTGACGTCTCTAAGGCGTTTGATAAGGTTTGGCACGAGGGCCTTATCTACAAGCTCCAACGCCTCAATATCCCAGACGGGCTCATACATCTCATCAATGACTACTTGACAGGGAGAACGTTCACCGTTCGACTCGGCATGCCCATTCCAACAGATATGCCATCCGCAGTGGGGTTCCCCAGGGCTCAATGCTTGGACCCACACTGTACAATCTGTACACCAATGACATCCCCAAGCATCCCCACACCAGCCTAGCGCTGTACGCGGATGATACAGCGATCGTCGCAACTCAGTCAAACCCCAGGTTCAGGAAGAATGCTCTCCAATCTCACATAGACGCAATTGATTTGTGGATGCGCAACTGGAAGGTGAAGCTGAACCTATCCAAATTCACGGCCATTTCTGTTAGCCGCAAAGCTCCACCGTCCAGACTTATCATCAACGGCACCACCATTGACTGGTCCAACACGGTCACATACCTAGGGATCACCTTAGACCGCGGCCTCACAGAGAAAATGTCAGAAGAAAAATGACTACGGCATTCAAAGCAATCAGTAGCCTCGTCTATACTAGAAAGAATCAAAAACGAAACAAAATATTATTGTATAAAACAATCATCCGTCCACATGCCCTATATGCGGCGCCCGTATGGTCGTATACTGCAGAATCCAATTTCAAGAAGATCAAACAAGCCGAAGCGAGACTTCTACGTACCATCAGGTATGGACCGGTCTACATCAAAAACAGTATCATCCGGAAGGATCTTGGCATAAACTCTCTCACTAAACAAGTCCTCCGACTTGCCACCAGATTTCACACCAAACTCAGCGCTCTACCGAACGAAATTGTGGCTGAATTACCAGACCACGATCCGTCGGACCCCCGCTTCTCCAAGCGCCCCAAGGCAGTTCTCTGCCTCGACCCTAGGGTGGACTCTGTCTAGTAACCCGCCTAATGAAGCCCACCGCTTGTCGGTGGGGGGAAGCCGGGTAGACAACGAGATCCACCCCCCCCTCCTAATAACTATCTCCTAGTTGCCACACTAAGACATCCAGGGCACAAGCCCACCAATGCGATTCATCGCACCTTTTAAACCACACATCTCACGAGGTCCACAGCTTAATGCTACCTCAGCCTACTGGAGGTAAAAGCGTCCTTACGCTAGGTACTCCAACTACCGTATTCGCTCAGGTCAGGTCAGGTCACTTGCTTAAACACAGTGCGCAAGCTAGGATGTTAAGAGGGCGAACTCGTTTGCACAAAACTACATGTGTTGGTGTTGAATTCGTACGAGCACGGACAGAAAGATAATAGTTACCTGATAACTCAAAGGAGAAAAACCCTATGAATGTGGATGAATGGGTGAGGGGGGGGAGGGTTAAATAGCTCGGCTTTCGGAGCAGAGAGCCGGAAATACCAAACAATATAAATAACACTTGGAAATACGTTTTAATTGTTTTACTGATTCAAGATTCGAATCATCCACGTAATGTGCTGAGATTCATATCAGCAAATTGGGTCTTACTGCCCTACCTACCTCTACTACGTTCAAGTATTGCCCAATCATTTGAGCGTTCTTGATAATTGACAATGCTAGAAACAGTTTTATGCGCACTCTGGAGTGATAGTTTTATTATATAAATATGTTTGGTTTCTAAATTCTGGTGTTGGAGATATCCATCTTTCTTTTTGTGGAATAACATTGGAGTGTATTTATATCTGTACATAATAATCTCCACTAAGTTTTTGGTTTGCTGAAATTTTCTTATTCTTTTTTCGAAGCAAGTTAGTTGAGTTCTGTTTCTTTTGATAAAGTATAATAAGATTTCTTTATACGTTATTAAAAACCCATACTACGAATTTAAATGAAATTTTCATTCGCGTCGAGAGGTGTTTTCTTTCAGGAGCAAAAAACAGTTTCCAAAATAAAGATACCATATTTAGCATACAATTTGCTATTATTGTGTAGTATTTAGAATTATACCACGAAAAAAATATTCCATCCTGCTTTCGCATAATTTTTACCTTATAAATATTGTACCTGCCCTCTTTTAACTTTTCCTTTCTTAAAATCTCTCCTTCGATATAATGCACAGTTACTAAATTACACTGATTAATTGTTCTTTAGTTTATTCTTGTATGACTGATGTAAATAAATACTGCATTTGAGACATATCATTATTTTACTTCATAGTTGGGGGCGTATCCGGAGGAGGGATTTTCAAGATATGTCCCACCCTTAAGTTTAGACTTTATTATTTCGTGCAATTTAACCGATTATTTTTTAATATCTATTCCTTTCATATTACTTGTAGAAAAAATATTTATTTATCGCATTGAAAACAAAATACAGTGGACGCTTTTTAATTCGAATTCAGTTTTTTGATACAATCCATGGTCTTTTAGGCGTAGAAATTGAGAAATGCTTAATTCCAGCAAAGTATTAAACTTTTCGAAATATTAGTTATTAAGGTTTTATTGCAAAGGCGGGGTTGCATTAAAAAAGAAAAAATCTGTATAGTTACGCTGACCCTCGACTCACTCTCTCCCACAATTCCTTTTCAAAAACTTCAAAACAAAACTATTACCGTCATCAATAATCAAACAAATAAAAAAATTACTGTCTACAAACGGAATAAAATTCACAGCATCGTTGCGATCGGTTTGAAATTTTTTTTTTTTTTTATCATGTAAAAAATAATACAGAACACAATCTGCGCTACTTTAAATAATCTGGAAATCCAACCGTTCTCTAATTTTTAAGCGAATTTTCATTATTTTCAGGTTCATTTTATTTACAAGTATAAAAAAGGTTAATCATTTGCCTGACGAAACTAGCAAGTCGTACTGACTTAGCTGTCGTACTTGACATTAACATCCAAAATTGACTGATCCAAAGTCACAGTTATCAGACTTTGGAGGGAAAATTGTAATTGCAATTCGTTTAATAGTTTTTCCAGATTACCCAGCTTAATCCTTTTTTTTTTAAAAAATAAAATGATTTCCTCTGCATGAAGCATTCATATAAGAGAGACTGTTCCCACAATACAAAATCGTTAGTATCAGAAGTTTCCGCACGTTTCCAGAAGTGTATGGAATTCAATTTCGGTACATAATAAAAATTGAATATGAAGTTACTTGTTTTAAGTGGACGAAGATTAATTATATTGAGTGTATACACATTTTTGTGAAATCCTTTTTCTAGCACCTTTTGTAATTGCCTCTACAGCGTACTTTGTCCTCTAGTGCAAACTTCGTTTCTGATAAAATCAGGACCTTTTTGGACGATCTTTACGTTACATTATTTTACGAAATGTCTGTTCTAGTACGCGCACTTTACAAAACAAACCTTAAGATTGCATGTATTTTTGAAGGCAATTTACGCTGTCCGCGATTTAAACAAGATGAAAAGTGAGTTTGTAGCTGGCAAGAAAACTCAGTTCGGCAGCTACGAGTATTCTTGTGGGCAGTACCAAACGCTTTAATATTTATAACTTTTCCATTCGTTTATTGTTCACGAGTAAAGTTGCTGCCAATCGAAAATTTAACTGTTCTGAAAAATGGTGCAAAGTGATTTATATCTGAATAGGAATAATAGTAATAATAAAATGAATAATCCCCATATAATTAATTTTTGTTACCACTTATTGGGACACCCTGAATGTAGATACAGATAGTATAATCAAAGTCACTTATTGGGACACCCTGAATGTAGATATAGATAGTACAGATCGATTCCTGCTGACTCCAACACACTTATTCATTAAAAAAAAAAAAAAAAAAAAAAAAAGAAATAAAAACTCGACTTGAAGGTTGCTTGTAATCGCGTGAAATGTAGGAACGTTTAATAAGCTAAACACGAGTTATAAGAGTAAGCGTTTCTATGCCTACTGAAATGATAATTTACTGAGAGTGAATCGCATTCTTCTTTTCATATTATTTTCTTAAGTATTCGCCTACAATATAATCTTACCAGGTTACCAAATAACATAGTTAAGTTTCAGAGTCAAATGCAGCGTTTCATGGAAATAAGCTCACGGTGTAAAACAATTCTTTTTTTTTATGACTGGTAATTTAAAAGAAAAATTTCTATAACAAAATAATTTATTTTTACAGCCTTAAGCCGGGTAAAAGTGAGGGTAACCCTCATTCTCCTTGGAGGACAAATTTCGCGTAGGACGCAGGTGCTGGTCATTTAATAATTCCTGTTGGGACGCCTGTTAGGCAGACCAACGTTGTGCCTTAGTGTAATCTAATTTTTGTACCAGTTCCAGATGAGAGCCCTTGCGCCTGAAATCGTCTCCCCCGAAGGTATCATTTGAACGTGGAGGACACTGCAGCCACGCACGATTCACGGACACTGAAGCAGATTTTAAGTCCACCAGCTCCCTTTAGAATTCATGGTCCTGCAGCAGCTCAGCGGAGATAAGTTTTCAACCTCCCATGTATTGGTCAAGCCGGGGCTACTCCCTTTTCCGTGTTCTTTCGGGAACGGAGCTTAGCGACTAAGCCACTGTGGCACGTACTCATAAAGGTAACAGAACTCATTTAAAGGCACACCCAAATTTTTTGTTAAAAGTACGCTAGTAACTTCAGTTATGGTGCAAAAATGACCTATCTAAATTAGCATCCTATATCGTATGTCACAATTTTCTTTTTAAAAAAAGGAGGGGTACTTTTATTGCATAGGATTCAAACAAGCATATGGACTTTACTCATCTCGTTCATAAATTTCAAAGAAAGAAAATGCAAATATTCGAAGAAATGTGAAATATTCAATCATTTACATATTTAACCCTTTTCCTTCTCAATGCTTATTTAATATTAAAAAAAAAAAGTATCAGAAAACATATTTCATAGAAATAGCTTTATATATTATATATAAAATAAAAAATTACAAAGCACAGACTATTTCTTCCTAAATTGTCACTGAAGCAAAAGTATTTTTTGTGTGTCTGCTCGGTAAATATTTGAGTTCAATAAAATATTTACCATTTAAAAGCAATATATTCCACGTGAAAGAATAAAGAATGATTCTCAGTATGTTTTGAAATACTGTTTTCTTAATATACTTTTTCGTATATGGCGTAAGAAGAGTCGAACTGCATCTTATTGCTATTAGAAGTTCTGCAGTATGTAGAACTTTCAGAAGCTTGTGAAGTGAATCTGACATAATACAAATTCTGTATTCTTTAAGGTATCCGTCTACGTTCGGGACAATTTTTAGTTACAATTTAGATTTTTTAAAATAATTTCAGAAAAATTGTATAATATAATAAGAAAATTACTCACAAAAATTGTTCATAAATTCATACATTTGGAGAAATTGAGGCTTTTTTAGTAAATTTTCACTAAAATGTATGAAAACGGCAAACACTCTACACACCATTCTACAAAATGAATCTTTATTCTCTTTTGCAATGAGGTAGGTATATATGACAATGATGTTCGAAATGACGTAAAAGCTAAGAGAAATTTTATCAGGAAAATATAGGCTATTACATGAATCCATAAGCATATTTTTCCAAATTTAAGGCCTGTTGCTAACAAAAACACTTAGAAGCAAATACTTGTGCCAGAACAATTATTTTATAGGTTATTTCATAGCCAACGATACTTTAAATATGTACTGAAAACTTCATTAAAAAATCTTTAATATAGACGTTATGATGTTAATGGTGAAAAGAAAATGCGAAAAACAATATTTCTGAGAAAAATGCGTTTATAGTCATTAGCTGATGTTACTTCACAGCTGTTGATGAGGGTTTCTAAATGGTTATAATTTCCCTTCCAAAAGCCATAGGATCAAAAGGAAAACGGTTTTAGGGTCCTAACTCCTATCTACGCAAAGTTTAGGAGGAAACTACGGAAAACTCCGAATGGTTAGGTCAGTGGACGTGACCTAGTTTTGAACCAGGCACCTTCTGTCTCCCAGTCGCTTGGCCACTGGTTGGGGGGGGGGGGGCTCTTGCGTATGAGCTCGCCGTTTTGGTACACTTTTAAAATATTTCTATTGCAAAACTGAAACAATATATTTTATCAGAATCGGATAGGTTTATTTTGTTTAAATGACACAATCACGATACATTTAGTTATCAGTATACGACTTATACATTACTTGTTGAAGTACCCGTTCTTCGCACGGAATGGACATTGTCAAACCAACTAATACAAATCGAAAATAAGCAAATACATATTAAACATAATTCTTTTATAGATTTATTCGCCTACAGAAAATAACTGTTTTACAATATTCGCGCGTTCGGCATATTCTAACTATACTTGATTTTTGAAAATACTGTTTAGAATGTGCATCATATTCCGCGAGTGTGCAGTATTTGTCTTCCTTGTTCCATAAAATGCTTCTTCAGAATTGAAATCTGTATTAAAATCGTCGACTAAAACTGTTTTAAAATCCTCGCCAGGCATATTCCAACTATGTTATATCTTTATTTACTCGAATATAGATATCAATATCCTAATTTGCGATAAATCACAGAAGAACGGAAAACCTTGGAGACTTTTCACATTTATACAGGCAACCCTTGAAAAGTGATTCATCCTTTGGCCAGGTAGAGAAAAATCTTTGTCTGAATTAACAGCACGAAAGAGCTAAATAATACGTGAAGAAAACAACTTTTTTGTAAACCACCTCCTATTTTACCATTAAAGGAAGATATATAAATAAATAAAAAAAATTAGTGTTCGATACTTCTTAATACAAGATTTTTATGGTTGTCTTCATTTTCCTTCGATATGTGATAAGTATTATAATAATGTTTTGGCCTATCACAGTTTGGACACGAATTCTAAGAAATCCTGAAAAAGACTTTATGTATTTCTGTTAACCATAAAATTCTTGCTTTAAAATATAACTATCTCTCTTTTTTTTTCTCTGAGATATGAAAGAAAACATGAGAAGAACGTTTTACAGCCTTAATTTCGTTTGGGTGCGAATTCTAAAAAACCCTGAAAACGATTTTTAGGTATTTCTATTAGTTACATTTAAAAGCAAGAATCCCGAAGTGTGGAGGTCCCGGGTTCGGGTTCCATCGCGCGGCTGTCTATCTAACTGTCTGGAGTTTTGATAGGTTTTCTTCAGATGTAACGTTAATACACGTTAGAACCCCTTAGAAATTCCACCTACCAAGGCACCCCCCATCCTTGGTGGATTGCAGTGGCGTAGCGTTGCCATAACCACACAAACAAACAAAACACATTTAAAGCAAGAATTTTATGGCTCTCTAATTTTTCCTCTGAGATATGAAGTAAAACCTGAAATAAACGCCAAAGAACGTTCTAACCCTTATCCCCGTTTGGAAGGGAATTACAAAGAAACCTGAAAAATGATTTTTAGGTATTTATTTTAGATACATTTTAAAGCAAGAATTTAACAGGTTATATCGTTTTCCTTCGATATATCAAGGGAAATATGAAAGGAAGTTAAAGAACGTTTTGGCCCCTTACGTCCGTTTAGGTACGAATTCTAAACATTCCTGAAAATGATTTTTAGGTATTTTTCTTACCTACATTTTAAATCAAGAATTTTATAGCTGTCTATTTTTCCCCTCCGACAAGTGAATTAAACGTGAAAAGAATATTCTAAACCCTTACCCTGTTTGGGTGCGAAATCTAAAAACCCTGAAAAAGATTTTTAGATATTGCTGTTAGTTGTAAAATTCCTGTGTTAAAATGTGACAGTCTCTTTTTTCCTCTGAGATATGAAGGCAAACCTGAAAACAACGTTTTGGGCCACCGCCCGTCTGGGTACGGATTTTAAGAAACCCCTTCTTAAATGACGCCTTGGTCACAAAAGCTATATGGTTCTAAAATTCCATGTCTATATCTCCAGTAGATTTGGCTGGACGTTGATCGTGAGTCAGCAATTCAGTCAGGACATCTTTCTTTATATATAGAAATTTGCTTTTTAGCTCTTTTACTCCCTCCAACACTTTCTCATGAACCATTCCAAACCTATAATGTTCTGCGGTATACTGCAATGTTTTTAAAGCAATCAAACTACATCATTGACTCAAAAAAATTAAATTGTATCTTTTCAAATTACTAGCGTTAAGAAGTATCCAGGAAAAAATAAGCAGTTGAGAGCTTACGTTGAACTGTTTTAAAAAGTTCTGAAGCCGCGCAGGCCAAGACTTCGTCGGCAAGACTTCTAATAGTTAGCTTTGCTCAAAAATTTCGCCCCATCAACGGGGCGTTCTTGAAAATTCCAAGTTTGAAACATTGGTAACAAGTAATTCGCACAATTATAGCTTTTTTATATATAATAAGGTTTCTGTTCTAAATTCTGGTGTTGCAGATATCCACTTTTTCTTTTCTTTCTCTAACGCAAGTGTATTTTAAGTGTGACATAGTGATCTCCACTAAGTTTTGGGGGGTTCCTCAAATCTAGTTATTCTTTTTTAGAAGGAAATTAGTTGAGTGCCATTTCTTTTAATTCAGTACAATTAGACTTCCATCTTTAAAATCCCATCCTAAGAATTAAAAGAAATTTTCATTCACGTCGAGAGGTGTTTTCTTTCAGGAGAATAAAACCGTTTGCAAATTAAAGGTACCAAACTTAACATAAATTTGGCTATTACTGTTTAATATTGATTATTAAACCACGAAAATAAAAATATTCCATCCTTCTTTCAAATAATTTTTACATAATTTACATCGTACCCGCCCTCCTTTATTTTTAACTTTTTCTTTCTTAAAATCTCTCCTTCGATACAATTCAGAGTTATTAAATCACACGATTAATTGTTCTGTGGTTTATTCTTGTATGACTGATGTAAATAAATATTTCAATCTTTACTCTACTTCTTAGTTGGGGGGCGTAGCCGGAGGAGGGCCTTTCAAACTGTTTACCTCCCTTAAGTTTAGACTATTATTCAGTGTAATTTAACTGATTCTTTTAAATATTTATTCCTTTTAATTTACTTATTGAAAAAGTATTTTTCTCCTTCAAAAACTAAATACAGTGGACGCTTGTTAATTCGAATTCAGATTTTTGATATAATCCAAAGGCCCTTTAGGTGGAGAAATTAAGAAATTTTAATTATAGCAAAGTAATGAAAACTTTTCGAAAAATAAGTTTTTAAGATTTTATTGCAAAGGCAGGGTTACATTAAAAAATAGAAAAAAAGAATCTTACTTTATAGTTAACGCTGATCCCTGACTCTGTCACAATTCCGGCTCAAAATTTTCAAAACAAAACTATTACAGCCATTAATAATCCAAACAGATTTAAAAAAATATGGCTTACAAACGTAATAAAAAAAAAAGGAAGACAATCTGCGCTACAATAAAAATCTGGGTATCCTACCGTTCATAATATGTAAGCAAATTTTCACTATTTTCAGCTCCATTTATTTACGAGAATAGAAAGGGTTAATCATTTGCCTGACAAAATTAGCTGTCGTACTTGACATTGACGTCATATTGAAAGTCACTGTTATCAGACTTTGAAGGGAAAATTGTTATCGCAATACGTTTAAAATAGTTTTTCCAGATTACTCAGCTTAATTATTTGGCAAATAAAATGATTTCCTCTGTATGAAGTATTGGCATAAAAGGGACTGTTCCCTCAATACGAAATCGTGAGTATGAGAAGCTTCCACACGTTTCCAGAATAGTATGAAGTTCGACTTCGGTACATAATAAAAATTGAATGCGAAATTACTTATTTTAAGTGGACGGGGATAAAATACTTTCAGTGTGCACTTATTTTTGTCCTTTTTTTTTTTTTTTTTTTTTTTTCTAGCGCCTGCTCTCACAACGGGCTTTATTATCTAGTGCTATCATGGTTTACCATAAATCAGGACTTTTTTGACGACCTTTACGTTTAGGTTACGTAATGCCCGTTTTAGTACGCATTTTTCAAAAAACCGTCTCAACATTGCATGTGTTTTTGACAGCAATTTACGCTGTCAGCGATTTAAACAAGATCAATAATGCGTTTTCTTGTAGCTGGCAAAAAATCTCAGTTTGCAAACTACGAGTGTTCTTGTGGGCAGAACCAAACGCGAAGGAGAACTTTTATTTTTATGGGAAAGTTAAAAATATAAAAAAAAAATTGAAGGTCATTATATTATAAAATGTATACATGTACAAAAAAGTTTCTATACATGTACATAAATATACTCGGTGTCTACTAAATGCCAGGTATATTTTAAACGGAAATAACAAATACATGATTAGACAAAAAATTGCGCATTGCTATGAGCAAAGCAACAAATTTTAAACTCAAAGCTTTTTTAATCGTTCCAGATTTTGCCACAAGATAGTGATGACGCCTTAAAACTGAATGTCTGAGACTAGGCCATATACTTTCTGAAAAGTACAGCTATATCGCAAAAGTATAGTTATGTAATTCTTTATGAAGCAGCACCACTTAGTGACCACATTTAGAACTTTTTTAATTCTATGACTTTCTTTTCAAAATTGCTTTTCTAATAACAGTGAAGCAGACGATCGCACTTTTTATCATCGTGATTTTATTTACATAGGGTGCGTTCGGACTGCTACGTTTGGGTAAATCCCGAGTAAAATATGAGCTACTCGGGGATATTGACATCGTGGACAGTTTTGGGTAGTTAACAGGAAAAAACATGGCGGTATATATTTACTACAAAGCGGAGCCAAGGGAGACGTTAGATGCAACTCCGTAGAAGGAGGAGAAATTTTCTCTGTGCTTTATCACACCGGGGCCTTCGCAATTAGTAACGGGCCTGCTTATGAGTTGCCATCCCTAAAAATGAGTTTATCATTGAGGCCTGTTTTCCCCAGTCACAGTATTCTATTTTATTATTCTAAGTATTATAAATGTTATATTATTTTATTATTTTAAAACAATTTTTTTATACTTTTGTCGTACTAAAGAACTTTAGATGTAGGTAATCGTTTTGTGAATCTTGCGCCATTTTCTTTCATGAAAATTTATCCTAAAATTCGAATATTTTGCTCTGAATGTAAAGGTAAGTGAACGCTTATAATGTATTTAGAAATTCTAAAAATATGTATGTAAATCATGTTTAGTGAATAATTACTCATGTGTTATTTATAAATAAATTATTTTAATCAGAAATCGTATTACTTGAGTAGTTTTTATTCTTGTAAATAAGCATGACGTTGTGATACTATTTAGACAATTTAATTTTGCCAGTTGAAAATGTTATTTATCAGTTATATGCCTTGATTATGTGATTAAGACTTACATCTGGTACAGTGCAGAAATACAGTAAATTATAAATTATTGATTTTTGCCCGTTTATACAGAAACTTCAACTGTAGTTAATATTTTGTACAAGCGTTCATTATGCTTGCTCAATTCCTAAGTTCGATTGAGAAAGCGACAAAAAAATAATATATACTACATGAAATGTCTTTATTAAAGAATAATTAATTCAGGGATCACGCTATAGAGCGTATTTTATCAATTTTCTCCAATATACAGGATATCCCGAAAACACTGAAATGCGCTTTAATACATCATTTGTTAAAGATTAATGTTGAATTGTTTAAAATAACGTAGGAAATACGACTACGTTCATGAAATATTCATTATAAAAATGTCTTTCTCATTTGTGTATTTAGTTATTTTAAAGTATATTAAATATCCACTTGTGAAACTAAAATAAGCAATCGTGAATCATGAGAGTAAGCGCTACTTTGTTTTTCCTTCAAATTATATGCATCTATTTTCTTTATGTCAATATGTATCATAGCAAACAAATTAATCATGAGTTCGTACTTGAATTAGTAACACAATTACTACTTAAAACTACATTAAATAACGTTTGAAAGCACTAAGAAGCTTAAAAAATGCCTGATGTATACGTGAAGACTCGAGCATCCGTAGGCCTCTTTGGATGGCTCATCAAAATACACGCGCAGACCCGTTACTAATTGCGAAGGCCCCGATCACACGCGCCAAAGGGGACACTTTGGGTCGGGCTAGTTCGAGCAGAGCAGATGCAACTCTGAGGATAGACGATTCTTCTCTCTGGAGCATTGCGTGCGTGCAGCAACAAAAGTAGCTCAAAACATTCAAATAAAAATTGCCGTTTTTAAAGTATGTTATGGTAAAATAAAGTTATAAACCTTCATGTATTAAAAATGGTAGGACGGAAACGTGAGTGTCGTTTCAGTTTTAATAATAAAACATAAGAAAAATATTTTTAGGCAAAAAAGCACTGCATAAACAGGTAATCTATTAATTTAAAAATAAATAAAATTCCAGTTTGATTTTTGTTCATAGATGAGTGTTATTATTTGCTCACAGATAGCAGCACATTGTCAGCAATGGCTACATTAATAGTCCGGGAGCCAGTTGGCATTTTTGATGACCAATAACAAAAAATCTGAAATTTCGTCCTATAGTTCATTTAGTTATACATATAACAGAAGTGAACGTCAGGTGGCGCATTTGCGGTGGGTGCAGCCGCCCCGGCCCGGGGCTGCCGGAGCGGCTGCACCCACCGCAAATGCGCCACCTTTTGAGATTTGAGAGTTAAATACATACACACGTACACCAAAAGTCGCCAAGCTTGGCGACACTTGTTGTGCACTTGGCGAGTGCACAAGTAGATGTTATAACAATCCTGAATATAAAGTTTCAACATTCTATGTCTAATAGTTTTTGAGATATGCGAGTTTAATGAATTTCGTCCCATAGAGCGTAATGTATTTAGAATCTTTTGGTCGGTCCTGTAGATAAATTATCCAGTTGATTGGGACCAAAACTGTGTTATCCACTACAGTGTCATCCACTACAAGTTTAAAAAAATGTATTTGAACTTGATTTGATGAATAAAAAATATGTTATTAACGATTGAAAATTTGTACAAGATATATATTGGGAGAGTGTGACATAATATAGTAGGAATTGAATAAACAGAAATCTATGTACGCTGCTGTGCTGAATCCATGTTAAAGTTATTCCACAGGAGGAATTGCTTTTGCATAATTTTTCCGATTCCGGAATGTCGGGATGGGGATTAATTCCTTTTATGTGAAATTGAAGTACACTCTCTTGCAAAAGTTAAGCACGGAGAGGAAAATGCTAATTTCCGGAAGCCAATCAGAATTGATGAGGATGCAATTCGCTGCAGTGGTAGATGGAAGTATGCAAATATCTTGGGTAACAGCTAATCGAGCTTTCATGTCAAGAAATATGCAAAAAGGGCAGTCTTATAAGATGCCAGGTTTATGAAGGGTTACAGAAGTTGATTCTAAGTGCTGATAGAAGGTGTTTAAAACTTTCGTACAATTTGTTTTCAAGACAAACGTGTTTCTATGACTTCCAGAAGACTAATGGAAGATTCTGAGAGCTGGCGTGCTGTGGGGCGCATTGAAGCAGGACAGTTGATCACAGATGTTGCTCTCTTCTTCGGCGTTCATCATTCTGTAATTTCACGTTTATGGAAACAATTCCAAACCCCACAGACAGTTGTCCGAAGGCCAGTAACCGGTCACCCAAGGGTTACAACCCCCTCGGAAGATCGATGTATTGCTATTTTAGCCAAGCGGAATCGCAGAGCGACCTCCACACGTGTGACATCTATGGTTACAGCGTCCATTGGTAAGGCGATATCTGCAGCTACTGTACGCCGAAGATTACATATGAGTGGACTATACACCCGGGTACCTCGAGTTTGTGTTTTTCTATCCGTCCAATCAAGAGGGGCACGATTAAAGGGGCGCCGGGAACATGTCAATTGGACTGTGTCTGACTGGGGCAATGTCATTTTTACTGATGAATCAAGATTTTCTCTGGAGCCAGATGACAAGCGTATAAGGATATGGCGTGAACAAGGAACACGCAATCAGCCCCAAAACATTACCGAACATCACGCATTCCGATATATTGCATTATATACTATTTCTGTCTCTTTAGTTCATCTATTCTTTTAAAATTCATTTGTTCTTATCCCTCCCCCTTACTTTGGCTTTTAAATTTATTATACTTTATTCCTTTCTTTTTAAGCAAACCATAGCCTAAATTATCCTATACAGAATCTTAATGTTAGCAATTCTGATGTCATTTCTATTCTAATCGAAAATTCCCACAGCTAGGATTTAAAGGATGGAGAACCGATATTTTAAGAACACTTTTCTGTTTCCTATTTTTAGCTTGTAATTTTTTTAAAATGCAGACTTTCACTTTATGTAATATACAAATAAAAATAGATAGTTTACATGCAAATGAGCTGTACAAGTCATAACCTTTAGGCTGTCTACTTTACAATGTTGAAATTAGGAGAGTTCCCTTATGCGTCCAGCGTTGCTTCCTTACTTTAGTTTCTCAATGTCCCTCAGCGTAAGGAAACGCTGAACGCTATATTTATTAATCGAGAAAAGCAAAAAAAAAAAAAAAAAAAAAAAAAACTTTCATGCATAGATCAAGTTTCTTACGATGTGCTCCGTTTTTTAAGTTTAAAATTGTAAAAAATAATTTTTTATCAACATCAGTCAAGGCATTGACTATGACATATCAATTTATCAACATCAGTCAAGGCATTGACTATGTATAAAGACAGAAAAAAAATTTAAACGGTGAGATCTCATGAAATTTCTTGTATTGTCACTGACATTTTGTCAATAAATTCAGGAAAACTGCAAATAGGTGCGAGATAAAATTTGATGTTCCTCGTTGAATTTCCGATTTCAAAAATGCTCCATGACTTAAAATGTTTCAGAACCTCCGGCATCGCATAAATCATACTTTCCATTCCTGTATTACATAAATAAATATGTACTTTTTAAAGCGCCCCCCCCCCTCTAACACCTTACTTCTATTGCATAGCAGTGGGAGAAACGGATTATTGCAAAACAGCATGTAAATATACTGCAATTTTGAATACTTTCAAATATATATGTAGGAAAATTAATAATTAAACAAAATCAGTCCATGTTCGTTTTTCTAATATTTTATATCTTGTGCGCGACTTTTGAACTCTTTTTCGCTCATCAAGTTACGGGCGGCAGTCCTAGCGTGCAATACATTACAGCAGGAAAAGTTGCTGGTGAAAGCTCAAGATGAGAACAGGAACCGCAAGCATCCCGTGTAGTGCATGACGAAATACAAGTGCTCCCTCTAAGTGAAGTTTCATATAATTCGCCCAGTCATAGTCAACCGAGCGTTTTTGATTGAATGGCTTATACAGGTAGAACCGCCGATCATTAATGGTATTATCTTATTACAATATGTTTCGGTTTCTAAATTCTGGTGTTATAGATATCCATCTTTCTTTTTCTGAAACGCCATTGGAGTGTACTTTAAATGTGTACATGATAATCTCCACTAAATTTTAGTTTGCTGAAATTTCCTTATTCTCTTTTAGAAGCAAATTAGCTGAGTGCGATTTCTTTTGATTCAGTACAATTAGATTGATTTGTCCGTTTTTAAAATACCATCCTAAGAATCAAACGAAATTTTCATTCACGTCGTGATGTGTTTTCTTTCAGGAAAATAAAACAGTTTATAAATTAAAGGTATCATAAGTTAACTTAAATTTGGCTATTACTGTTCAGAAGCGCAGAGAGCCCAGTCGGGGACCCGGGGATAAAATCTTCGGTATCCCATTGCTATCCAGAAACTCTTTCGATCAGGCCCTTGTTTTCAACTACGCCCATGAGGCCCGGGCCTAAGGCCTCCAAATATTAGATGCCCCGAAGACAAAATCTCAATTCAATGTTTCTTAATTTATCTTTTTTAATTGCAGATTTTTATATAATCTTTCTATCCTTTCAAATGTTTTCAAACAATATTTTAAACAAGTTGCCACTCTGCTCGATGATTGGATGACATTTATAACCAGAGGTTGAAAAAAGTTGTAAATTCTTAGGCATTTTATATACAGATTCAATTTGTTTGTTAAATTCATCATGCAAGATAATAGACAGCTGCCATTTTGGGGGAAAAAAGCCCAGACTTTCGACAGCAGGGCACAGCCTGACAATCATTTACCTTTGGAAATTTCACACTGCCTACATCAGTGTCGGGGAATCCCTCATCCAGAGTTTCGTCTGTAGTCAAGAATATTCTATTACTTTTGGTGTCGTATTGCATCAGTCTTTTATTCCTTATTTAAATAATTAATCGAATTAAAATTGTTAATTTAAAAGTATTATAATTTAATAAACATCGGTGCTCTTAAAAATACCAACATTTTATTTTGAAGGTTTCGTCACTTTCATAAAGAAACTGTAGTTGGAACGCTAACAATATTTTTGCATGGCATGTTTCCTTAGTATTGAAAAAATTATTTTTTTTTATTCATAGCACTTCCATTCAAGCAGGAAGCCAAAAAATTTCAGAAGTTAAAAAAACTGGAAAGTTTAAAATTTCTGATCGAATTTAATTGGGAATTTAGTATTCCATAGTCTCTCCTCTGACTATGCTCTTTCTTCCACTATTTAACAGTGTGTTTCAAAAAAAAAAAAAAATTCTTGAAAAAGAAGACTAAATCACTAACACTCCTCGTTTTTGTGAAGTTCGTGGATTATGCTCTGGCTGGTTTTTGTAATTTTCTTTAAAAATTAATTGGAAACTTCTGGGGGTGAGGACCTGGATATATTTCCCCTGTTCCCCTCCCTCTCTGCACCACTCTTACTGTTTAATATTGAGTAGTAAACCAGGGGAAAAAAATATATTCCATCCTCCTTTCACATAATTTTTAAATCATTTACATCGTACCCGCCCTCCTTTATCTTACTTCCTTTACCTTACTTCCATTTAACTTTTCCTTTCTTAAAATTTCTCCTTAGATGCAATGCACAGATATTAAATCACACTTATTCAAAGTTCTGTGGTTTATTCTGGTATGACTGATGTAAATAAATATTTCATTTGAGACATATGATTACTTTACGTCTTCGTTGGGGGCGTAGCCGGAGGTTGTATTTTGAAATTGTTTTCCTGCCTTAAGTTTAGACGTTATTATTTCGTGCAATTTAACTCATTGTTTGAAATATTTATAATTTTAATTAACTTGTAGAAAAAATATTTATTATCTCCCTGAAAACAACAGTGGACGCTTGTTAGTCCATTGAATTCAGCTTTTTGGTATAATCCAAAGGCCGTTTAGGCGGAGAAATTAAATAATGTTTAACTACAGCAAAGTAATGAAAACTTTTCGAAAAATAAGTCTTTCAGGTTTTATTGCAAACGCAGGGTTGAAAAAAAAAAAAAAAAAAAAAAAAAAAAAACTCCAATCTTACTTTATAGATAACGCTGATCCCTGACTCTATCACAATTCCGCCTCAAAAACTTGAAAACAAAACTATTAATACCATTAATAATCCAAACGGATTAAAAAGTTATTGCCTACAAACGTATTAAAATTAACACCGTTTGCACGATCGGCTTGAAATTTTTCTTAGTTGTGTTTAAAAATATATAAAGAAAAAAAATCTGCGCTTCATTAAAAATTTGGAAATCCACCCGTTTCCTAGTTTTTTAGCGAATTTTCATTATTTTCAGCTTCATTTTATTTACGAGAGGGAAAAAAGAGTATCATTTGCTTGATTTAACGTTGAAGTCACAGTTATCAGACTCTGAAGGGGAAGTTGCGATTCAAATCCGTTCAAAATAGATTTTTCAGATTACCGAGTTTAATTAAAAAATTTTTTTTTACAAATTAAATTATTTCCTCTGCATTAAGCATTGGTATTTGAGGGACTTTCTGACAGTACGAAATCGTTAGTATACGAAGTTTCCGCACATTTCCAAAAGAGTATGAAATGCAATTTCTCTACATAATAAAAATTGAAACAAGGCTACTTATTTTAAGTGGGAAGATTAAATACAGTAAGTGCAGACAAATTTTTGTCATATGTTTTTTCAAACGCCTGTTGTAATTGCGTTCACGAGGGCTTAAACTTCCAGTGCTATCATAGTTTGCGATAAAATCAGAGGTATTTTTCGACGAACTTTAAGTTATGAAATGACCTATATTTAGAACACACTGTAAAAAACACCAAAACATTGCATATGTTTTTGACATCAATTTAACTTCTCAGTGATTTAAACAAGATGAATTATGAGTTTTTCTGTATCTGGCAAGAAAACTCAGTTCGCTAGTTACTCGTATTTTTCTAGGCAATACCAAAAGCGAAAAGGGAAGGGGCACTTTTAGTTGGCATGAAAAAAAGAATCATTTCCTTTTTTTTTTTTTTTTTTTTTTTTTTTTTTTTTTTTTAAATTTTGAAGTTCTATATATGGTAAAGCCTATGCGTCTACAAATAAATTTTTATATATGTACAATGTCCATAAATATACTAGATGTCCCCTAAACGTCAGGCCAGGCATATTTTGAACGGAAATAATAAATACATTATTAGATAAAAAGTTGCGCCTTTTCCTGCATTGTTATGAGCAAAGCAACAAATTTTTAACAAATGCTTTTAGGTTAAACAGTTCCAAATTTCGCCACTAGATAGCGATGGCGCCTTAAAACTCAATGTCTGAGACTATGCCATATACTTGTGAAAGGGGCGGCTATATCGAAAGTATAGTTATGTAATTTTTTATACAAGCGCCTCCCAGTGACGATATTTAGAGCTTTTTGAACTCTGACTTTCTTTTCAAAATGTTTTCCTTTTCATAACAGTGGAGCAGACGATAGCATTTTTTCTCCTTGTGATTTTATTATTTACTCTGTGTTAATTATTTGGAAGATAACACTGTAGGGAAGCGCATTAGCCAAGATGTAGCACACACTATGAGTGTAAAAGGCATTTTCGAAAACAAGTACACTTCTGTGCATAAATAAAATTGATACTTGGCTGATTTATTTTGGAATAAGGTAACTTAATAAATATATGAAGACAAACACTGCACGATGGGAAAGCGAAAAGATGCAGGCGCACTTACAGCAAACGTTTATTTGCTGCTAAATATATGTCCTTGCATAGTCACTTAGATGTAAGGAAAAGGAGATAATCGTCTCTAGATGTTTTGTTACAATATTTATAACTTTATTTTTATCTGTTAATTGCCTAAGTGCAAAGTTGCTTTGAATCGAAAAGCTTTGATTGTTCTGAAAAAGGGTGCACTGTTGTTTATATCTGATTAAGATTAATAATAATAATTAAATAATTCATATAATTAATTTTTATCACTTTTTGGGACACCCTGTATATAGATATGCATACTCTAAGCGTTTCCTGCCGACTTGAACACACACACACACACAAAATAAAAAGAGAAATAAAAAAATTGACTTGAAGGTTGCTATTAATAGCGTGAAATAGGGGACGTTCTATAAGCGAAAAGAAAATAATAATAATAATAAGCGAAAGCATTTCAGTGTCTTCTGAAATGATAATTTACTAAGATTGAATATAAATTCATTGTATTTTAATTTTAACTATTCACGTTACAAAGTACTTCACAATATATTCTAACCAGGTTACTGAATCACATCGTTAAGCTTCAGTGTCACATAAAACCTCTTATCTAACTAAGCTCACTGTTTAAAACAATTCGTAAAAAAAGAGATGCAATTATTTTTTAAATTCATTAGTTTCGTGTTTCATTTTTTAAAATATATGAAAAGTTAAGTATGCGTTGACGACATTTTAAGTAAAATTTTTATCAGCAACTCCTGACATAAGCAAGCATTTTCTGGATTTTACGCTGAACGTTTAACGGTATTTATTTATGTATCTCGCTCAGACTCATCCTAAAAATACGTGAAAATTCAGTTTTTTTTTTTTTTAATGAAAATCTGGTATAAAACTAAAAGGAAAATTTTTATCACACAATAAAAATTTCTACAATCTTAAGACGGGTAAAGGGGATGGTAACCCTCATTTTCCTCGGTTGACAAATTTCAAAATGTTCTGAAAATTATTTCTACACCTGCTGTGAGTTACATTGTACAGGAACAGTTTTATGGATCTCTTTTTATTTCTTTGACGAAAAAAGGAGGGGGGGGGGAGACGGTGCATACGCGATAACATCTTCAATATCTCCCTACATTACAAACCTCACATACCTGCCAAATTTCGTATTGCTAGTCACCGTAGTTTCCACAAAATAAATTATTGGCACATGAAAAAGAAAAATAGAAAAGTTAAAAGGCATTACTTTCGGATTAATACAAATACGCCCATAAGTAGGCAAAGTAAAATAAACGGGTTGTAGTAATTTTCTAAAGTAGAATAACTTTGCATTGAGTGCATTACAAGGTTTGAAACAAAGTTCCCTTCTACAGAGAATTTATTATTTTTTTTATGAAAGTTGAAAACCTTGGTTGCATACTGGAATGAGCATTTCACCATATTAGTTAAGAATATTATTTATAATGACGACAGTACCAATAATGAAGTTGCGCATTCATAAAGGTTGACCACTACGACGGCCGCAGTCGTTGGTCATTTAATTACGGAGGCGCCTGTTAGGCAGACCAACGTTGTCCCCTAAACTGATCGCCTAATTTTGAACCAGTTGATGAGAGACCTAACACCTGAAATCGTCTCCCCCAGAGATATAGTTTGAACAACAATGGAGCGATGCATAGATTTTACGTGCACCAGCTTCTATTAGCATTCGTGGTCCTACAGCGGAGAGAGGTTTTCACCTTCCCAAGCATTGGCCAAGACGGAGCGGCTTCATTTTCCGTGTTCTTACGGGAATGGAGCTTAGCAACTAAGCCACTGCGGCATGTACTCATGGCTCATTTAAAGATAAACCCAACTTTTTTTGTTAAAACTGCCTGAGTAATTTTAGTTATGGAGCAAAAACGTCATACCGGAAATTGTAGCCTGTATCGTATATTACAATTTCCGGGGGGAAAAAAAGGAAAAGAATTAAAAGGAATTTCAGCGTAGGATTCAAACTATCATACTGACTTTACGCATACCGTTTATAAAATTTTCAAAGAAGGAAAATGTAAGCATTAGAAGAAATATGATATCTTCAATCATTTATACATTTAAACTTTTCCCTTCTCAATGCTTATTTAATACTTACAAAGGTATCGGAAAACATGTTTCAAAGGAATTACTTTATATATAAACAGAAAAATGAAATCATTACAAAGAACAGACTATTTCTCCCTAAATTTTCAGTCAAGCAAAAGTATTTTTTGTACGTCTGCTCGGTAAATATTAGAGTTCAATAAAATATTTACCAACAAGAAGCAATATATTTTGAGAGCAGCGTAAATAGATTTTTCGAGTCATAAATTTGGAAGCAGAAAGAATATAGAATACTAGTGATTCTCATTATCTTTTGAAAAACGATTTCCTTAATATATTTTTTCGTTTATGACGTAATGATTCAAACTGCATCTTATTGCTATTAGAAGTTCTGCAGTATGTAGAACTTCAGAACCAAGTGAAGCTGACATGATACTGGATTCTGTATTCCTTAAGTAGAAATGGTAAACAAAATTCTTTTAAAAAAATGAGTTTTATACGGATTAATTAAATAAATCTTTTACAAAAGAGAATAAAATACAGTGGTATAAATACATAAATACACGCAATATCTAGCTAAAAGTAAGAATATTATTACTCGGAGAATAAATAAAATTAACTGTATTATGAGATGAAACTCTTTCATTTATTGCTCACGGAAAATATAAATGAAAGAAAATTAATAAATAATAAGATATATGAATGTCTCTGGCTTATAGTCAGCTTGTGACGTACAATGCGTTGTACTTTAAAGCAATTTTTGATAAACATAATTTGCGTAGTCGCCTTTGGCGACAATCTCGTGCACCATCGTAATTTCGTAAGTCGTTATTAATTTTTAAAAAGTTCTGAAGAACAGCTCTTTAAATCCTCAATATGCTGCTATGGCACCCTCCAAAATTCGCCATCAGTGGTCCTTGTTAACTTAAAGGGAACTTCGTTCTAGCAGATATGCCGCATTATTGCTTGTCGAAAACTGGGCGAATTCAGCCCCTATGCAACCTCTCCGTGCTGTAACCTTGCCAGCAAGCCAGCAATGTTAGTATTGGCGACTGCCCCCCCCCCAAAAAAAAAGGAAATTTGATTACATAGTCTTTTCATTGCAATAGCTATGCGTAAACAGTGTGTGCATATTGCTGTTTATATGGCATTTAGAGAGAAGAGAGAATTCGTTTAAAATTTCACGATAAAACATTTTTTGTTTAAAATACTTCTTTTATGTAAAACAGGGATGTAGCTGTGTTGAATAATTAAAAATTACTTATAATTTTTGCACTTTTTCTCAGATATTTTAAATACTAGGGGGGCCAAGGCCCATGGACTTCCTACGCTCGCTTTTTGTATGAGGTATTCCGCCCCTAATAAGGCTTATTCGTAAAAAAAGCATAATTTCCAGACAAAACCCAAAGATCGGATCTGATATAATGTTACCGAGCTACGCATTGCTTGTTCCTTGCATGTTCCTTGAAACATAAAAATTTAAACTTCACACTACTTTTTAATTGTGTAAAAACTATGGAACACCTTGCATATTTGCCATCCATGGCGGTTTTTTATAATTTGGGGGCTTACGTATACGTATAATTAATAATTATTCCTAAGAAAACTGCTTCATATGTTTTCTTTGAAAAAACTACGGAACAGCTAGGATATCTTTCTACTTATGGCGACTTTTCAATATTTGGCGATTTACACATGCTTATAACGGATAATCATTGTTCGTGTTAGGTTGCCGTGAAAACAGTTGTCCATACATTCATATACATAATCCGTTGCAGACCCGTTTATTTAGAACCGCGAAATATATCGTCTCGCTGCGCTAGCAAATATCAGCGATCTACTGAAACTGTTATAATGGCATAGTGAACGCCGCCAAATATTTCAACGCGTGGCAAATACCCAAGCTGAACCTAACCGGCATTACTATAATCTGCATTTCAATTATTTTTCATTTACAAAATACTGGGTGCTGACATTTTGGAACACGCGCAGTTATTAGATTCACCCGGTTTGGGGAGATAGCCATTTTCCAGATCGTACCTGATGCCAAAATGGCGGTTTTTAAATGAGTTACGATTTGTTATTCTGTATTAGAAAAACGAATATTCGGTCATTTTAAACTCCTGTTATCTAAGAGAACTTACTATTTGAAAATTGTCAACTTTGTGTAATACACTTTGCCTTATTTATTTCACATTCCTCTTTTAATTAGGCGTAATATTAGTGTAATTCTACTTCATGTTTGTCAATTTCACGTGATTGTACATACATGGAATTCCTTTATTGCAAAGGCATGAATGATTTTATGCTGCCGAAAATTGCCAAGCGTGGCAACCATTATGCTTATTTTTTTCAGTTTTTTATTAATATCTGCTAAATAATTGGAATTTCGAAATTTAAGTCCGCTTACCGGCTTCCCCGGCATTTTCCGAATTCGTGGACACCTTCGTTGAAACTCAAATCCCTACGGTATCGGAGGAGATAGCAGAACAAGCTTTGCATAATCGACGCAGATCCCATATATTGCATTATATACTTTTGCTGTGTTTTTAGTTAATCCATTCTCTTAAAATTCATTCGTTCTTATCCCCCCCCCCCCTCCACCCCCCGACTTCGGCTTTTAAAATTACTATACTTTGTTCGTTTCTTTTTAAGCAAACAATAGCCTAACAGTATCATAATGTTAGCAATTCTGATGTCGTTTCTATTCTAATCGAAAATTCCTACAGCTAGGTTTAACCCATTTGTGCCTGGATATTTTTGCGACTTTCTTCGATTTATACTGATAACAGAAATAATAGATAAATTTCTGACGTCAACTTCTTGAACAAGGGATGATTTCTTTTAAAATCATTATGCATAAAAATCGAAATATCAACATCCTACTTGGTCATGTTAAAATATTTTGTAGAGTTGAGGCTCGATACTCATGAATAAGGGCTAGGAAAAATAAATAACGTTTTCGATTAATAGCGAAAATGCCGTCCCAAAAAAGGGACGCTAGGCATAAATGGGTTAAAGGATCGAGAACCAATATTTTAAGCACACTTTTCTGATGCCTATTTTTTTGCTTGTAATTTTTTAAAAAGCAGACTTTATGTAATATACAAATGAAAATAGATGTAGTTTACACTCAAATGAACTTTACAAGTTATAATCTGCAGGCTGTCTACTTTACAATCTTGAAATTAGGAGTGTTTCCTTATGCGTCCAGCGTTGCTTCCCGACTTTAGTCTCTCAATGCCCCACAGGCCTCAGCGTAAGGCAACGCTGAGCGCTATATTTATTAAGCGAAAAAACTATTTCATTTGTATAGATCAGCGTTTCTTAATACGTCCTCCGATTTTAAAGTTTAAAATCGTGTAAAAGTCATTTATCAACCCTAGCCGAAACATTGACTACATAAAGACAGAAAAATAAACAAATAATTAAACGGTGAGATCTAATGAAATTTCTAGTATTGTCAATGACATTTTGTCCGTAAATTCACGAAAACTGTGAATAGATGCGAGATGAAGTTTCATGCTCCGCGTTGAATTTCCAAAGTGCTCCGACTTAAAATGTTTCACAATCTCCGGCATAAATCATATTTTCCATTCTTCTATTACATAAATAAATATGTACTTTTCTAAAGCCCGCCTGTAACACCTTACTTCTATTAAATAGCATTGGGAGAAACTGATTATTGCAAAGCAGTATGTAAATATACTGCAGTTTGGAATACATTCAAATATATGTGTAGAACAATTAACAATTAAATAAAACCATAAACTATTAGAAAAAAGAACATAACCCCTAGCGGCGAAACGGATTCCTGCCAGAGCAAGGGATACGTGCCCAAACAGTCAGTGAGCACTCTCCGATGAGAACCGCCAGCGTCTCGTGACGTAACGAAATATAACAGCTCGTGGGAGATGTGCACATACAAATGCTCGCTCAAAGAAGCTGCACTGCATATTGCTGTATATAATTATGAGCAATTTCGCCCAGGACCAATCAGTCAACCGAGCGTTCATGAAGTTTAGGACAAAATTGAATAAGCTGTACATTTTGAGATCGTTTTTTTTTTTTTCACATGTTTTGGTTTTAAATTCTGGTGTTGAAGATAGTCATCTTTCTTTTCTGAAACGCGATTGAGTGTACTTTAAATGTGTACATAATAATCCCCACTAAGTTTCTGTTTGCTGCAATTTTCTTATTCCTTTACAGATGCAATTTAGTTGAGTGCCATTTCTTTTGATTCAGTACAATAAGATTTATTTCTCCGTTTTTAAAATACCATCCTAAGAATTAAAAGAAATTTTCATTCACGTCGAGAGTCGTTTTCTTTCAGGAGAATAAAATAGTTCACAAAATAATGGTACCAAATTAAACATAAATTTGGCTGTTATTGTTTAGTATTTAGTCTTTACCACATTTATATTGTCCCCACGCTCCTTTATTCTTAAATTTTCCTTTCTTAAAAATCTCTCCTTAGATACAACAAATGCACAGTTATTAAATCACGCTCATTAATTAATTGTTCTGTGGTTTATTCTTATATGACGGATGTAAATAAATATTGCATTTGAGACATATCATTACTTTAGTTCTTAGTTGGGGGCGTAACCGGAGGAGGGATTTTCAAACTTTTTCCTCCCTTAAGTTTAGAGTATCATTTAGTGCAATTTAATGATTATTTGAAATATTTATTCCTATTATTTTACTTGTAGAAAAAATATTTATCTCCTTGAAAACAAAATAAAGTGGACGTAATTAGAATTCAGTTTTTTGATATAATCCAAAGACCCTTTGGCGGAAAAATGAAGAAATATTTAACTATAGCAAAGTAATGAAAACTTTTCGTAAAATCAGTTTGTAATGTTTTGATGCAAAAGCAGGGTTGTTTAAAAAAAATAAAAAAATAAATAAAAATATCTTACTTTATAGTTAACGCTGATCCCTGACTGTCACAATTTCGGCTCAGGAACTTCAAAACAAATTTATTACCGCCATTAATAATCCAAAAAATTAAAAAAGTTATGGCCTACAAATGTAATAAAATTCACTCCGTTAGTGCAATCGGATTCAAAATTTTCATAATTATGTAAATATATGTAGAAAACAATCTGCGCTAATTTAAAAATCTGCATATCCAGCCATTCCCTCATTTTTTAGCGAATTTTCACTATTTTCAGCTCCATTTTATTTACGAGAGTAAAAAAAGTTGATCATTTGCCAGAACCGAACCGAAGTGGGTTTTTAAGGGACTTCCGTAGCAGTAGGCTTTAACGTCCAGAGTGCATTTTTGAGTGTGTTTTGGAATCTTGTCGTAAGAGTCGGTAACTGACCGGGGTAGATGTAAAGGTTACGGTTCGTTGGACCGCGGGTCGGGTAGCTAGTAGTAGGGAGATTGTATTGTCTGTATTGGGTCTCACAATTAGGAGCGCTTCGTTTACAGTCATCCCTATTAGAAGTCATTTGCCAGACGAAATTAGCTGTCGTCCTTGACAATGACGTCATATTGAAGTGACGGCTGTCAGATTTTGAAGGGAAAATTGTTATCGCAATTCGTTCCAAATAGTTTTTCCAGATTACCCAGCTTAATTATTTTTTCACAAATGAAATGATTTCCTCTGCATGATGCATTGATATAAGAGGGACTGTTCCTACAATACGAAATCGTTAGTATGCAAAGTTTCCCCACGTTTCCAGAAAAGCATGAAATTCGATTTCGGTATATAATAAAAATTGAATGTGAAATTACTTATTTTAAGTGGACGAAGATAAAATACATTGAGCGTACTCTTATTTTTGTCAAATGTTTTTTTTTTTCTTTCTATCGCCTGCTGTAATTGCCTCCAGAACGGGCTTTATCTTCTAGTGTTATCATGGTTTGCGTTAAAATCAGGACTATTTCAAAGATCTTTACGTAACGTTAGGTTACGAAATTACCGTTTTCGTACGCACTTTTTTAGAAAAAAAGAAAAAAAACAACGTCTTAACATTGTATGTTTTTTTTTTTTTTTACAGCAATTTACGCTGTCGGCGATTTAAACAAAATCATTAATGAGTTTTCTTGTAGCTGGCGAAAAAACTCAGTTCGCTAACTACGAGTGTTCTTGTGGGCAGAACCAAACGCGAAGGGGAACTTTTATTTTTATGGAAAAGTAAAAAAAAAAAAAAATTGAAAGTCATTATATTATAAAATGTATACATGTACAAAAAAGTTTCTATACATGCACATAAATGTACTCGATGTCCGCTAAATGGTAGGCATATTTTGAGCGGATATGATAAATACATGATTAGACAAAAAATTGCGCAAATTGCTGCATTGTTGAACAAAGCAACAAATTAAGAAAAAAAAAATGCTTTGAGTTAATACAGCTCAAAATTCTGCCACTAGATAGCGATGACGTCTGAAAACTCAAATCTGAGACAAGGGTGAGTATAGTTATGTAATTTTTTATCGAACAGCGCCATCTAGTAACGAAATGTAGAACTGTTTGAACTATATGACTTTCTTTCAAAATTTATTGCTTTTTTAATAAAAGTGGAGGAGCACAACGTAAGTTAAAGCAAGAATTCCATTGAAAGCCTTCCCCCCCCCCCCCCTCAAGAAAAGTAGCACGGGGGAGGAAGTGGGTGTGTAAAACGGAGGGTAAACTTCATTCGCCTTGGAGAACAAATTATAAAATGTTCTGAAAATGATTTCTACGTATTCCCCTGAGTTACATTGTACAGCAAGAATTTTAAGGATCTCTCTCTCTTTTTTTTCCCCCCCCTTCAAAACAGTAAAGAGGGGGGGGGGTTGCTAAAACATCCTCCCACTCTCCCTACATTACAAACCTCACATACCGGCCAAATTTCATGTTGCTATACCTACTGCAGTTTCCGCTAAATGAAATTTTGACACATGAAAAGAAAACATGGTAGGAAAAAGCCATTACATCCGGATTATTTTAATACAAATACACCCACACGTAGGCAAAGTAATTGGACTAGTACTCTTGTAAAGTGCGATAAATTTGTTATAAACGTAATAATGCACTCAAACCAAAGTTCCCTTCTGCGGAGAATTCTTTCCCTCTTGCTTTATTTATTTTTTTTATGAAAGTTGAAAACCGTGGTTGCATACTAGAATGAACATTTCACCATACTACTCCTATTAAGATTGTTATTAATAATGCTGGCAATACTAATAATGAAGTATCGATTTCATAAAGTTTTTTTTTTCTTTCTAATGGCCGGGTCAGCGGCCTACTGGAGGCTTGACCACTACGAGGACCGCCAATACTGGTCATTTAATTACGGATCGCAGATGTTAGTTAGGCAGAGCAACTTTGCCCCCTATAAGTGGTCTCCTAATTTTGACCAAGTTCCAGGTGAGAGACCTAGCGCCTGAAATCGGCTCCCCAAGTGATATCGTTTGAACATGGAGGACATTGGAGTCGCGCGCAGATTTTACGTGCACAAGTTTTCATCAGCATTCATGGTCCTACATTAGTCTAGCACAGAGAGGAGTTCACCCTCCCAAGCACTGGCAAAGCTGGTGCTGCCTCGCTTTCCGTGTTCTTCCGGAAACGGAGCTTGGCGACTAAGCCACTGCGGCACGTTCTCATAAAGGTAACGGAACTCGTTTAAAGGTAAACCTAACGAATACTTTTGTAATTTTAGTTATGAAGCAAATGTGGGATATCAAAAATTGCAGTCTATAATTACAATTTCGAGAAGAAAAAAAAATTAAAAAAAAAAGTACTTTTAGCGTGGGATTCAAACTAGCATAGTTACTTCATTCATCGCGTTTTATAAATTTCAAAGAAACTAAATGCAAATATTAGAAGAAATATGAAATCTTTTACATATTTAACATATTTCCTGTTCGGTACTTATTTAATATTAAAACATCTGATGTGGACAACACATAACTTCCTCGCACGTCTATTAAATCAAAAATATTTTCGGCGCACTTCATCTAAACTTATTTTGATTGAAAGAGATAAAATATCAGTAATAGTAAGGTTTAGCTATTTCTAGCCAAATATTTCGATATCGCCAAGCTGAGTTCAATTTGAAAGAATTCCTTCTGACACTTTATTTGGCGATATTTCACCAAAAGCCGACGAGCTTGAGAAAGTTTGAGAGATTTTGGGGATAGCCAAAACAGTAATTGACCACAAACTTTCAATGAATTGAATGCATCCATAGACCTTAAGGTATGTTAAGTCATTTGGCTGACCCTGTAAGTAAATTACCCAGTCGATTGCAATCAAAAAAGATATTGAAAACAGTTAGATATTACAATAGTTCTAAATACAAAAGTTCAGAATTCTACAGGTTAAAGTTTTAGAATTATCAAAAAACGAAAGAATTTTTGGCATCGAATTTGGCGATATTTCGGCGAAACTTGCCACGATCGACGACAAATGGCGAGATTATGGGCATGGACCAAATAATGACTGACTATCGCCAAATTTGGCGATATTTCGCCAAAACTCGCCAAGAACGATCACAAATGGCGATATTTTGGGCATAGACCAAACAATGACTGTCTACAGTTGTATTATATTGAAGATGTCCATAGACATTAAAGTATTGAAATTTTTTTCGGTGGTCCTGTAAATAAACTCTCCAGTAGATTGGAACCAAAAATCGAGATGCACAACTAGATATTACAACAATCTTATACATGAGATTTCATAATAGTTTTTGCAATTTGAGAGTTAAATACGCACACACGTACACCTGAAGTCGCCAAACTTGAAGTCGCCAAACTTCAAGTCGCCAAACTAGGCGACTTTGGGCGTAGTTCTTGAGGGAGGCACTTGACCGTGGTCGGACCATTTCCTAACTTATATGGTAGGACGGTATTGTGCTTGAAATGGATGAATGCCTCTAAAATTGCCATTGACCGTAATGTATTGGAAATCTTTTGAGTGTTCCTGTAGCAGAACTATAGATGATAAAGACACTTCTTTTAATGAAGAAATTACGTAGGAAATGTAAGAGATCCTTCCATAAAGTGGACATAATTTTCAACTAGCCGCCCTCTTACACAAAACTGCGTTAAACAGTGTCTGGTAAGCGGAGCAGAACAATACCGGAAAAAAAAAAGGAAAGGGGTGTGAGGGGGGAGAGGGGGGGGGGCGAAAAGAGGCATCCATGCTTCCTGACAGTGCCACGGACGCGCTCAATTGCGAAATAAATAAGAAGAGTTGAAGTTTACCTCTGGAAAAGACTATCTATAATGAATTGCACCAGGAAAATGAGTAATAGCACGGGGTCTTTTGTGATACATTCTACTGTCGTAGTCGGGTAGATACGTAAGATCAAAGAGTAAATCGTTGGGAATCATATAGATATTTTTGTAGAGATTATCAGATTATCTCTTAATAATTTTTCTTATAGGCTCCATCTCAAGATCGGAGCGAATAAGTGTATTTTTGAAATACCGGGGAGCTCTGCAGATAGAAAGAAGAGAGTTGTTTTGCATGGTTTGCAGTTTTTGTAGGTTCGACTTCACCATGCAGCCCCAAAAAGATGAGACGTAAAGGAGAATTGGTCGAAGAATTGTTTTATAAAGTAACAGAGGTGTAGTCGGACGGGGAATGGTAGACGGCCTAAGTGTGTCCCGGGTTCGAGTCCCGTCGCGCGGCTGTCAATCTAACGGTCTGGCGTTTCGGTCGGTTTTCTCCAGATGTAACGTGAGTACGCTTTAGAACCCCTCCTTCGACCAAGTCACCTCCCCCCGTCCCCCCCTCATAGGCAGATCGCCTATGTAAGTGTTGCTATAAACAAACACAAATAAAAATAAACGTAGTCGACTACTTTTTCATTACAGCCTATACGTCGACGACCCAACTCTTTTTATTGTCAGGGGAGGGGGGAACTCTCATTTTCTATTGAAATTCTTTGAATAGTTTTTTAAGATTTTCTTTTCGCGAGAGCAAGTACATCCGCATAAAATTCAAAAGGGAACTTTTGCACTGCTTGAATAGACTTTAAGAATCACTTACAATCTCATTTGTAAACACTTCAGTAGTGGAAAACATACCCTTAAAAACAGAATAGATTATAATCCTACAGAACGCCCTTTTGGTAAAAAAAAAAAATGTGTTACCGAATGGCGGGAAAAGTGACGAAAATCGGGATAGCCAAGTCCACAAGAAAATCTGTCACTTTGACATTGGATTGTTGACAAATGTAGATGAAAACATTAAGTAGCGCACACAGATGATCAAAATGACTTTGCTTTTGGCTATTGACAAATTATAAAAAAATTTAGCAATTGGTTAATTTTATTTGGTTTCCAAATAAATAGTAGTTGAATTAGTTTTATTGGTTGTTTAAGGAATAATTACATTTAATAAATCAGATAAGTTTAGGTTAAACTTCGTCAAAACTGCGCGTCTACCCCACCCTTTTTTTTTCTTATTACTATACCACGCTGCCTAATACCCACAGGCAAAGCCAAACTACGCAGCTAGTTAATATGTACAGACTGTGAAGAACATTTAGCTGTCTCCAGATTGGACAGATTGCGCCTGCCCAGATTTTTCTGCTTGTAGAATTGATAATTTGTTCACGATGATTTGAAAAAAATTCTTATACATTACGGCCTACTGACCGAAATTCTTCTCAAATGTGAAGTCTATCCAAAAAATTCATGTCAAATATCTAGCCGAAAATATTAATTATTTTGTAAAAATCGCCAGACGATATCCTAATAAGGTAAATGTGAACACTCAGCGTTTTAAATAACTTGCAATGAAATATGTAATTTAAAATTTATTATCATTCCTATTCACAGTTTTTTAAATAGCATGGGCGTAGCCAGAGGAGGTACACCAGAATTCTTTACCTTCCCACAAACAAGAGGTTAAAGTGAAGTTGTACCTTGTAAGTTTAAAAAAAAAAAGTAGAATTTTCAAAAATAATTACTAAAACAATTTTTAACTAATATTATTGTTAGGCACATTCGAAATCACGCCGCATTATGATCAGACGATAATTATACTCTGAAAACAAAAATGTACATTTTAAACAGTAGAATGTCCAGTAAACAAAATGGTTTTTCTCTAGTTTCCATATTAAGGTGATTGGAATCTTTTTTAATAACACACAGTGTGCTGCCAACTTTATGCAAAGAGAAATCAGAATTAAGGTTCTATATTCGCTTACCTAAAGTGTAGGTCCACCTTTGATTCTAAAATCCAAAAACCTTGTATTCTTATAATGTATTGCTTTAATTCAAGGACATATTTAGGGGATCCGGACCCCCCCCCCCGCCCCCGAAATTTTCATGTTTGTTACTAAAATGATAATGGTATAGTCTTTTTTTTGTGAAAAATTCAGCCTTTTTTACCATTTGAACACACACACCCCAATTGTTTTTCTGAATACGTGCCTGCTTGAATTGTCTTTTATGTATATTTCCTATTTTTTATATCAATAAATTACTCCCACTTTTTTTTTTTATTTTAGAATGTTTACTACTGATTTTGAGCAACAAACTAATTTGCTGTGGGCGTTAATCTTCAATATGAGGGGCGGGGCGTGGAAGTCTTCCCACCCAGTAATCTATAAATCAGTTGCAGAAAAAACTTGTTGAAAAAGAGCCGGAGCATAGTGTGTTAATATTTTAGTAGTTGCATTGTTTTAACAAAAGAATGACGGCTCATTCAAACAGCATGAATGTTTTAGACTTAATTAGGGCGTTTTTGGGTTACTGCCTTTTGGCTAATTTTGTTCCCATCGCATACGTGTAAAAGTAAATGTTAAATTGATATAAAAATAGATGCCAGTAGAGTAGGATACAGAAAAACACCTTTCATAAAAATTTTGATGAGCTAAATTATCTGCACTTCTAACAGGCACAGTTTTAACACTATTTATTGGATTGTGCATAAATACCAAAGTTATTGTTCTAACGTTTTAATTGAAGACTAGTCAAAAAATTGGCTGGATGTGGGCCGTTCCGCTTTTTGATCCAGTCCGCGGAACGTATCAAAACGCCACATAAAATGCATATAAACCGTTCGAAATCTCATGTAAATCCCAATTATTCGGCCCGCTACTTCATAATGGCATAGCGCATAACACTTAGAACTGATCGACGGAAGGTACCTGGTTCGAAACGAGGTAGCGTCTGCCAACCTAACCGTTCGGAGTTTTCCGTGGTTTCCTCCATAACATAGCGTAAATGCAATAAAAACTGTCTGATAATAACAGAGGATTACCAGGTGGCCAAAAACAATAGATCTCTTTTTGAAAATCACAGAATGATATAATATTAGAAGCTAAATACACGAGTACTCGTCATTTTAAGTTACTTAAAAATGAAAATTTTTACTTACTGCACTTCCATTACGGTCTGCATATTTTTATACAGCATGGGCGTGAATAGGGGAGGTGCATCAGAACTAATACCTTCCCACAAACCAAACATAAGGAGGGTTAAAAGTTTATTTTTCGAGAGTCCTGATTGTAATATTAGAATGATTTGGGAAAATGTCATAATAATTTATTTTAATTCTGTGGCCCTCACCATCTTAATTAGACCAATACACATTAATATTTTAGGCAGATAAAAATCTAAAATAACTTCAATAAAAATAAATGTTCATTATAGTATGTGTAATAACTCATCTATCCTATAACAATGTGATTTGGTTTCAAACTGATGTAAGATTCTAAATTCAAGTGCGTGTAATGGAAATATTTCTGACCTCCCCCCCCCTTTTTTCCCCCCGCTTAAACGGATTTTTTTTTTTTCTTTTTTAATTTAAGTGCATTTTGTTTACTAGAAATCGTTAAAAAAACACTGTACACTAAGCAAAAGATGTCGACTTGTCGTGAATCGTTAAAGTAATGTGAATGCAGCAACGAACAAAGTTTCAGCTCGAGAGAGAGTTACAGAATCTCCATTAAAATATTTATATTTACAGTGTACGCTTAAAAATAAATAAATAAATCTGCAAAACTTTTTTAAAATTTTTCAAAGAGCATGCCGGTAACATTTGAAATAGTGTATGCTCTTAAAAAAATAAAATAAATAAATAAAAATAGGACTACTTGCCAAAGGGAAGAATGCTTTGTGTGGAGGTACTTCAAGGGCTCTAACATAATCATGTTACACCACAAAAAACCGTCCAAAACTGCAGACAGTTGATCTACTGTTGCTCAGTAGGCCGAAGCCTTGGAGGATCCAGAAATCAATCCGGAAATCAGAAATCTCCTCGGTTTCGACACCTTGGAAAACTTAGTATCAAATTTCATTAATATTAAAAGCAATTTTCATTCTATTGGGTTGGCAACAAAGTAATTGCGTTTTTCCGTATGTCAATATTTCGCCTGGCCAAAACTACTGAAGTTAATTATGCGAAATTTGGCACGTACGTGAGTTCTTCAACATAGGTGCTAGATCAGAGAGCATTTTCCAAAATTCGTAATCTTAGGGGGGGGGGGTAAGGGGCCAAAAAGTTCTTTTCACATATCCCGCGTGATCTCAAATAAAAATAGAGATATCTGTGAAATTCTTTCTGTAAAATACAGCAGTCACGAATACCTAAAAATTAATTTCAGGACATTTTTAATATTGTCCTCTAAGGAGGATAGAAGCGAAAAAAGGGGGAGGGTGGCCATCTTTTATGGACGAAAAAAAATACTGCCACTGAAATTCTTACTTTAAAATGTAACAAATATGAATCGTATGCTCAGGCACAGCTTACCTGTAATTAAAAACTGGTTGAAAACTTATTTGCTTGAATTTTATACAAGAAAACGCAATTACTTTGTTGCGAACCCAATATTTTCTTTCTTCCCATTTGCTCTATCAGAGGTAAGGGGCATTGACCCAAGGTACTGTAATACGTTTTTAGATGTGAAATAGAAGTTACTCTAGCTCAGCGTTTCTCAACCTGTGGGGCGCGACCCCCAAGGAGGGCTCGGAGCGTTTGCAGGGGGGGGGGGGGGAGAGAAACCAAAGAGCAAGGAGTGATGCATGTTTAAAAAAAAATCATTTTAGTTATTTCTCATTTTTACTCAAAAAAAATATCCATTTTCGCTAAAAATGTTCATCCAAACTTTACTGATAACATTATTTTGTAAGAAATTTGACTAAATATTCATTGCTAAAGATTAAAAAACTGAATGTATGCTGAAAAATGTGAGGGGGGGCGCCACTGTAAGTAAGCCTTTGTTGGGGGGGGGGCGACGTTAAAAGGTTGAGAACCGCTGCTCTAGCTGTTGCAACGAATTAAAAATGGTAGTAGGAATGGTCAATGTTCATAACCTCAATGCAGCTATTGACATTTCTAGATTTTTTTCGTCACCACCAGTAATTACACAATGGGCAAATTTTATGGAGTGTTAATCAAACTCACTACTGTACTTATTCATTTGCGTTGTGTTCCCATTAAAAAAGAGACAACACTGTACAGTGTGGTCTTGCACAGTGTTGCCAGACCTTGCGACTTTTCGCAAATTTTGCTACTTTTGATAGCATCATGCGTACTAAATTTTATAACTTTGGCGATTTTGCTACTTTCTTGCTACTTTTTTTATGATTTTGCGAATTTGAAGTAATTCTGCGAATTATAAGTATTTTTCATAAAAATTTTTTTTCAATTTTAAATTAGTGCTATTTCCATTTCCCTTGAACATTTCCGGCTTTTAACAAGTCTACTTTTCTCTCTTTCTTTCCCCCAACCGAACACCCCCCCCCTCCCCCTGCCCCTCAAACGACAAACACACACACTTGCACCATTCACAGAGAGAGTGGGGTGATATCGGAGTTCGTCAAAGAAGGGAGGAGAAGATTTTGCGATCCTTTCTTTCTTTTTTCTTACCTTTTTAGCACCAGAGTGCTATTAATTTCAACCTTGCTTTTTGTGTAGACACGATTTTGGTACAATTAGCGTGTCGAGTCACTTTTCAAATATGTTTGCCAAGATAACGTGGAGGGGGGGGGCGTTAATAAAATGTTGAAAGTCGCACAAGGTTTGCAATTTTTGATAAATGATCGCTAAACTGGGTGCCAAAACGCGACAATTTATTATAAATATATTTTGAGTATAGTTAGAAAATGCCTGGCGAATATTGTAAAATAGTTTTAGTAGGCGATTTAAATATAGATTTTAATTCCGAAGAAGTGTTTTATAGAACAGTGAAGACAAATACGGCACACATCATAGATTATGAGACACTTTCCAAATGGTATTTATAAAGGTGAAGTGTAGTTTGACTATGCCTGGCGAAAATTGTTAAACAGTTTTGGTAGGCGATTTTAATATAGATTTCTATTCCGAAAAAGTGTTTTATAGAACAAAAAAGGAAAACACGATACACTCATGGATTAGGATGCTCATTCCAAACAGTATTTAAAATGTCTACGAGATATAATTGGAATATGCCTATAGTTCGAATATGTCTGGTGAAGATTTTAAAACAGTATCAGTAGGCGATTTTAAGATGGATTTGGATTCCAAAGATGTGCTTTATGGTTCAAGAAAGAGTTGATTCTATTTTAACGCCCCTACTTTCGCCAACCTAAAAAATCCCCGCACTTTGGCGAGCTTTGAAGTCATGGGTCTCTAGGAGTTATGCACAAGTTTCAACGCTCCCTAAACAACTACATGAAAACTAAAGTGAGCAAATTAGTGATAAACGCACTAGTTAAGGAATTTGAAGACACTTAATTATTAAAACTACATTAATTGGCAACCCAAAATAAATAAAAATGTAACGGAATGCTGTATTTACAGGTTGTTCCAAATCGCCATTTTGATTCTAAATTACAATTGCCACATAAATACAAAAAATTGTCATGTTTGCTGTATATGTTTAATGATCGCCACCTTGGCGAGAGTTGGGGTGTTAAAGTAGAAATCAACTTAAGAAAGACAAACATGGCACACTCATGGATTATGATGCACATTCGAAACAATATTTAAAACGGTGAAGTAGTAATATACTTGGCGAAGATTGTAAAATAGTTTTAGTAGGCAATTTCAAGATAAATTTCGATTCCAAAGATGGGTTTTATAAAACAAGGAAGAAAAATACTGCTCACTTATGAATAATGAAACACTTTCCAACCTTATGGAATAAGGAAGAAAATAGGGACGATGCAAAAATTATGATACGCTTTTAATATATAGCACTTTGGTGCGTATTTAAAATCTGAAAGGGTTTCAGATTTTCTTCTTTAAAAAAAAAAAATACATCTGAAACATATGTTCTGATTTTTTTTTTCTCTCTCTCTCTTTCAGACCTCGTACTCAAAATTCTAGCTGCATTATTGTAATGGAATAAATCTGTGAAACCAGCATATGTTTTGAAATAATAGAGAGAACTGAGTTGGCATTTCAGTCGGCTGTTACTTGAAATCGTTTTGCGTAGAACATCACAATTAATGCAGGTTTGTGGGTGGGAGCTTTTAGTTGGAAGATTCACATACACATCCATTTTTTGGAAGTAAAATTGGCTCTTTTTCATTGATTTCTCTGACGTGGATTTATAAGTGGAATTCTGGCCAGGCACACAAATCCGACATACAAACATTGATTTCTTCTTTCTAGGGACTGTGGCGTGGGTGGTTGTCCCCTCCTCCACCTCCCTTTCATTCGGTCTAGGCATAGAAATCATAGGAAATGGAACAATTATGAAACTTGATTTCGAATTCGAAATTTTTTAATTACGAAAAGAAACGAAAAAAAAAATCTCCTGTCAATTTGATATGTTTATTTCAGACATGCGGGTGTGGTGGTGGTGGTGGGGTCACTTTTATGTGTAAAACTCACATCAAAAGAATGGACTGACCAGACAAATTGTCATAAAGATTTCACAGGGCATCACCACCACCCTCTAGATAACACATCACTTGATGTGATGTCATATTGTGACGTCATACTGTGACGTCACCTTTGCGACTTTTTGCTACTTTTCTCTCAACCTCTTGCGATTTTTGTCCAAAACTTTCTGGCAACACTGGTCTTGCAGGAAATTGGAATAGGGATGTTACTCTTCTAGCATTTTGGTTAATGCCGTGCGTCCGTGCATTTGGATCATACCGGTTGGTGCAAAGCAGTTCATGTAGGCGATTTTAAGCTAGATTCCGATTCCAAATATGTGTTTTATGGAACAAGGGGAAAAAAACACAGCACACGCATGAATAATGATACGATTTCCAGCTTATTGGATTAAGTAAGAAAAATCGGCATGGATTATGCTACGCTTTTAATATATAGCACTTCAGTGGCGCACCCAGGATTTTAGTTTAGGGGGGGCTGGACAACAAATTCTGCTGAACTCGGTTATAGTGACCTCGATTATATTTTAACTCTCTTATAACGTCAAAATATTATGTGCCACTTGACTTGCCCATAGAACAACATGCCCGCAGGCAATGTCACTCGTTATACTCAAATATAATTGTCTGATATTTTCAGTATCCTTGAAACCGACTTTAACTATGCATCGTACACCAACTGTACGTAATTATTTAAAAACCGACGTGTTTTTTGTTTGTTTGTTTGTTTTTGTAAAAAACACTTCAGAAATAAGACAATTTTTAAAAAGAAAAATTTAATTAATTGGGGACAATTTTCAATTTTTAATTCTTTTCACTTCTAACTTCCCACCTTCAGGGGGGGCTTGAGCCCCCATAGCCCCCTCCGTGAGTGCGCCTATGTAGCACTTTATTGCGTTTTAAAGTATGAAATTGTTTCAAATGTTATTATTATTATTTTTTTTTTAAAATATTTTTCCTAGCAAACTGAACCTAAACGAAGTTAGTTTTATTTTCAGCCCATTCAAAAAAGAGAGAAAAAAAAAAAAAAAAAAAAAAGAAAGAACATGGATTTTAAAGTTAATAATTCCGCATGACGCCTTTGTTATCCCAATGATAACTAAGTGTGCTAAATTACTTTTAAAATATGGTTTTCATATTCATTAATGTGTACGAATCTGTTATCTAAGAATTTTATTTCACATTATTACATTTTATTCACCAGAGGAAGGGCGAACCAAAACGTCAGACGAGATATAATAATAACTAAAAAGACTAACCATCTGTACTACTAGAAAAGTTGGAGACAGAAACAACTTTTCCACTCATATGGGATGGTTCAACATTTTTTATTCTTTCTCTCATTTTTTTTTTTTTTTTTTTTGTAGCACTCTAATACCCTAAAGTGCTCATAAGTACATTTTATCTTGTTATTTTACAAAGTGTTTACTCGGCCACCCGCACACTGACACCTAAGTGTTTAAAATGCGCCAGCACCCATACCTTCACGTTCTGCCCTGTTAATGACAAAAAACAAGAAGCCAAATGTGCTAAATGCTCCGGCAACCACGCTGCCACCTATAGGGGCAGCCCCCGTAACCCCTCGAATCGAAATAAATTTCCCAAGACCATCAAACCCCGCCAGCCTGAGAAGTTGGCTATACAAGTTCAAAACAAATTCGCTCCGCTCATACCCCACACGAGGAGGACAACGTGCAGGACCCTGAAGACGCTTCTACGGAGCCCTTACCTGCTAACAACTCCGAGGATCCCTTGGGCTCATAGAGCAAGACCGCCAGAGCTAACCAGCAAACAAGAAAAACAAAACTTAAAAAACAAAACGCTGAGAAAACTGCGCCTATTGGACTGGCGCCTGTCGCCCAGAAGGAAGTACCCAGGTCCAAAAAAGGAAAGAAGATATCAAAACCCAGTGAGCCGCACCCACCTGACAACCAGGCATCCGTCTCCAATGTCCTGGAGCTATTTTCGGTCATGAATGAGTTAACCAAACTCACAGACATAAATAGCATGATTAACTTCTTCCGAGAAGTTACAGAAAAAAATTGAAGCAGCATTCCAAGCCTGTCGATCAGGCATTCCAAATGCTCTCCTTTATAATCGCTACTTCAATACCTATAATGGCTCTGAAGAATAGCCTTCGTATCCTAAAGTGGAATGCTAACAGTCTCCATGGGAAAATGCCCGAATTCCGGGATTTTCTCTCCCATGGAGACTTTGACGTCGCGCTCATTCAAGAGATTATGTTTCATCCAAAGAGAAACTACTTCATACCAAACTACACATTACAAAGATCTGATAGAGTGATCACGGCCCACCGACGCGCTGGAGGCGTCGCCATTTATATAAAAAGCACCATCAAGCACAGGCTTGTCATGGACATCCAAATTGACACTCTCGAAGCGGTGTCAATTATTATTAGGCTAACTACGAACTCATGATGGTAACTTCTGTCTATGTACGTCATCTCCCAACCTTCGCGATTGCGGACATTAAAAAATTATTTAAATACAGCGCCAAATATGTGATCATGGGGGACTTCAATGCAGCACACTATGCTTGGAACTGCAGAACCTATTCCCCATGTGGAACTCTGCTACGAAAGCTCCTCATCAGTGAACACCTGAAGATGGCGTTCTCCCTCCCCACCCCCTACCCCCACGCATTATGTGGACAACGACACAGCCAGACAATCCAGCCTGGACTATGCTCTCCATAACTTGGAATGCACACCGGAGGTCTGCACGATGGATAAGTTTACATCCGACCACTTACCCATTTAGATAATTACTTACCCACTTACCCATCTAGACAAGATCAACCACTTACCCATTTTCACTGATATATCCATCAATCATCTCATTCTTCCCACGAAGCCAAGAATGAAAACAGACTGGCATGAGTTTGTTGGGCATTTAATTGACCCCCCCTCAAATTCTACCCAACTGTACCAGCAAGGAGGATATTGACGCCGCTGCGAATAATCTCGTTCTTGAGATTAAGGATGCCCACTGCAAATCCTCTAAGCCTGTCTACACTCCATAGTCCTGTACACTCCCAAATGAGATCACGCTACTAATTCAAAGGAGAAACAGAGCCAGAGGAACTATCAAAGATCCAGAGGCCCCTCAGGCAGGACTTACTTTCTACACCTCCAAGCGCAAGTCCGTCTCGAAACCAGACAACTGCAGACCACACAATGGACTGAATATCTTGAGCACTCGGACCAGAAGATGAATCCATCTGGCGGGCCACCAAAAAGATCAAAACCAAAAAACTAACCATTCCATCAATTAAGCAAGGGAACACGTACCTAATAAAGGACATATACAAGATCAATCAACAAGATCAGATTGCCCAGAGCTACGAACTGCAGTTCCAGAATAACGAGCAATCTCCACTCAACATCGAACCTGCACTCCAGGACTTCTTATCCAGATCACCTACCACGGTAATAACGCCAGCTCTCCCATCTGAGCTCATTCATGTTCTGCAAGCTCTTCCCACCAAAAAATATACTGGGAGAGACGGCATAAGCAAAATGATGTTAAGACACTTACCTGCGGTTCGTCTCGCACTCAGACAACTGCAGACCAAACAATGGTCTACCTATCTTTGAGTCCCTAGGTCCAGAGGATAAATCCATCTGGCGGGCCATCAAAAAGATAATAAACAAGAAACTGACCATCCCCCCAATCAAGCAAGGGAACACCTACTTAATCAAGGAGATCGATAAAATTATTGCAATTGCCCAAGGCTACGAACTACAGTTTCAAAATAACGCGCAGTCACCGCTCAATATTGAACCTGACATTCAAGACTTCCTGTCTAGACCACCTGCCACAACAATAACACCAGCTCTTCCATCTTGCAAGCTCTCCCCACGAAGAAATGTCCTGGGCGAGACGGAATAACAACACGATGTTAAGGCATTTACCTGCCATAACCATATACAAGCTCACGGCTCTAACAAACTCCATCCTCAAACTACACTATTTTTCACTCTGCTGGAAGGATGCGATGGTGTGCCCAATTCCAAAGCCCCACCAGAACCTCTCTCTTTCAGAATCATACAGGCCCATCAGCTTACTAAGCTGCCTTGGTAAAGTAGCGGAGAGAATCATCCAAAACCGGCTCCAAGCCGTACTCAACGAAACATGCCTCATCATCTCGGAGCAGTTTGGATTTAGAAAAAAGCACAGCACCACCCAACAGCTTTGCCGAGTGGTGGATCAGCTGGCGAAGGGATTCCAAAACAAACAACACGCGGCCATCATCATGCTGGACGTTTCAAAAGCATAAAGTGTGGCGCACGGGTCTTCTCTATAAAATGATGTCTACGGGCATCCCGGACTCGCTCACTCACCTGCTGAAGAGTTACCTAGAAGGAAGAACTTACACTGTTCGAATGGGGGAAAGTCACTCCAGAAGGCACTATATACGAAGCGCGGCCCCACGCTTTATAATATATTTGTTAACGACATTCCCAAACACGCACTGACGAATATCGCCCTGTACGCCGACACTGCAATTGTCGCCAGGCACCAGAACAGCAGATTCCTCAAATGTGCAATACAGGCACGCACAGACGCCATCGATATGTGCATGAGGAATTGGAAGATTCAGCTAAACGCAAACAAATGTACTGCCATCTCAATGGGCAACAAGGTTCTCCCCAGACGCATAACTATCGGCAACACCCCCACTTGAATGGGTTGCCTCTGCCACCTGAGTGTAACTCTCGACCGAAATCTTACTTGGAAGAACCATACTACAAGAATCAGGACACAAATGACAAACGCCTTTGGCGTCATCAGAAGCTTGATCTTTACTAGTAATATCAAAATGCAAACCTAAATCCTACTATACAAGGCGCTGATCATGCCGATCGCATTATACGCTGCGCCCGTATGGGCCTTCGCCACCAAAGCACACATCAAACGTATCTTGGCGCGTGAGACAAAAATCCTACGGACCATTCGTCAAGGGCCCGCCACACATTTGCAACAACGTCATAAGAAAAGACCTGAGAATAAACACACTGATGACCCAAGTCAAAAGAATGAGCAGACGTTTTCATGAGCAGCTCAGCCGTCTCCCCAATGAGATAGTTTCCTGACTTGGATTACTCGGATCCCATTTACCATAAGCGCCCAAAGGCCATCCTGAGCCTTAACTCCACGATCTGATCTCAGTCGAGCAACCCCGAGGAAGATCGCCACATGACGGCAGGGGAATCTGGGTCGGCAATCGAGATTCAGACCACCCCACCACTGCCATTTTTTATCTTGCTGACATGCACTGAATTCCACGGGGCACTTGCCCCACTCTGTGTAGCCCTGCTACACTTCTTTTTCGCCCACACGGAACACTAATGGATGAACAAAATCACATTATGCCTAATTGGATGTAAGACATACTGTCAAGTACTCCTATGATTCCTATTTTCAGTCAGTCAACAAAGTGTTTAATTACATTAACAGTCATTTTTTGTTGAGTATTCTTTTATTTTTTTATAAGACCATCAGATACTTCCAGTTTCTGTAAGGAATATTTTATTTAAAATTGTAGTACCTTTAAAAAAAAAAAAAAAAAAAATTGACATATATGGTTCTTAAAACAGCTTTAACAGATCTTTAGATTCAATTAGTTTTCCAGTAGAATGTTTTGGATATCTTATTTAGGTTAAGTCCTTAACAAACAAAAAAATAAAATAAAATAAAATAAAATAAAATAAAATAAAATAAAAAAATATAAAAAATGGATGGCACTGACAAGAGGACAAATTTATTTCGAAGTTAGTTCCGTACTTTAGTTTTCTCGGCATGTGAGTACCGACTCTCTCGGCATGTGAGTACTCTTTGTGAGTACCGACGTTTTGATGGTTTTTCTGCTCACATGTTTCAGCGGAAGGATGCTGTTGAAAAGAAGCATCTACTAAAATATGCAAGTACAAAAATATTAAAATACTATGCCACCGGTTCCGTGTAAGTGCGCTTTACAGGAACTAAATATAGAGTACTGGGCGGGACACGTTCCGCCCACCGAATCGCGATCAACGCCCACAATGAAAAAATTTATTGTGGCACAATAAATTTGTTGAAAAATTGATTTGTAATTTTGTTGTTGATTGTAATTTTGCAGTAATTTTGCTTATTGTAATTTTGTTTTGTAATTGATTGTAATTTTGTTGAAAAAATTTGTTGCACAATATTAGCAATAAACATTCCAAATTAAATTAAAGTGAGAGCATTTATTCCCGCCCAGTACAATACATTTATCCCTGCAAAACGCACTTAAACGGAATCGGCGGCATAGTATGAAAAAGCATTTTAGTAGTAGCAATGCTTAGCAAAATAATGTTTTAGACTTCAAATTAGGACACTTTGCGGTTACTTCTGTCTTCTGCACTTATATTTCTCTGTGTGCATGTGAAGTTAGATATTTAATTCTCAAGAAAATCGATGTCCATAAAGTTAGTCACAGAACCTTTCCATGAAAATTTTTTTGAGCTAGAAAGTCCACACTTACAACAAGCATTTGCGTAAACTGTCATGTAACATTGGGGGATTAACATGAAACTTTTTTTTTTTGGGGGGGGGGGGAGAATTTTTCCTATGATAGGAAATATTATTTTCAAATAAGTTTTACCACTTTCTTGAATTTTAGAGGGGGGAGGGGAACAATTGCTCCCTCTTGCCCTTAATACGTTACGCCTCTGATAATAGACGAAGTTTTAATACTACTATAATTGGATTCTAGATTTACAAAAAACAAGAAGAAAAATTGTAAGGTTTTAAATGAAAACCAAAGAAAAAAATTACATTTTGAAAACCAGCGGAAGGAACTTCGTAAAGCCAGCTTCGCGAGGATTTACCGTTTAAGATAACATGCACCGTTTATGAATAAATTGAAAGGTTACCGATTAAAATAACTAAATACTAAATATCCATCCTCTTTTGTATATATTTTAAACAGGTTGGGCGTAACAAGAAGAAATGTATCCCTCCCCCTCAACCCAGATAAACGTTTTATATGGGTTAAAGAAAGAAAAAAAGAAAAAAAAAAAAATTGGACGCTTCAGAAATCAGATTTGTTAAATCCATATTTATTTCAGTTTGCATGTTTTTAAAGAGTATGGGCGTGAATAGGGGAGGAACCTTAGATGTAATACCCTCCCAGAAAATAAACAAGTACGGTTAGTGAGTTTGTCATGACTGTACTGTTATGATTTGAGAGAATATTATAACTCCTTTTAATTATGTGGACCTCACCTACCTCAAATAAACCAATACATATTAATTTGTAGGTGAATAAAAATCTAAAATTACAGAAATACAAATTCAATAAAAGAGATAATATTTGAGAATAATTAATTGTTGACTGACTGACTGAATGGGTTTTTTTTTATTGGAGCACCTTGTGGGTAAGCATTTATCTCCAGTGTGTGGTTTATAGAGCGTCATGTGATATCATGTGTTTAAAAGGCCCTAAAGGTTGGGCATAAATTCAGTCGAGTCAGTAAAGAGACAGGCAGTCGGATCGTCAAGAGAAAGAGCGTTGACAGGTGGTGATGGAGTTCGAGAAGAGGGGGGGGGGGTCAGATGTGGTGGCCGACACGTCCTCCCCCCGCGGATGCGGTCAATTGTAATGTATTTGGTAATTCTCAACTAACAAAAAAAAAAAAAAAAAATCGTTTCTTCTTCTTCTCTCTCTCTCTCTCTCTCTTTTTTTTTTTTTTTTTTTAAATGAACCGCCTATCTTGCTTGAACAACCAAATTTTTAGATGTTCAGCATCGAAAATATCTTATAATGGAATGTTTAATTCAGTGGTTTAAACTTGTGATATTTTAAATATAACATGCTTATGTATATAAAATTTGCATAACATGGTCATTGTGAGAGAAGAGTATCAGATTTTATGCCTTCACTTCTTATACATTAATAAAAATACTTGTAGATATGCTTTTAAATTAAAACAATGGTCTTTTAATAACAGTTTTTTAAAGTTGTTCTTTCTTAAAAATTAAAAAAAAAGAAAACCCCTTAGGCTATCTGCCAAAGGAAGGAATGCCTTGGGTAATGGACTTCACTGGTGTTCTAAGGTGTATTCACGGTTCACCAGGAGAAAACCGTTCAAAACTCAAGAGCGTTAATTGACAGCTAGACCTTCTCAATTCAACAATCTACCACTGCTCAGTGTCTAATCCGCTGTGCAATTGGTGGGTCTACAAGGAAATATCATACAGTTTTCAACAGATATAGAAAAATTATTAAAACGTCGATATGAACAGTTTATCTAGTAGCACTTGCGAAAACGAACATTCTTAAAGTAATAATAATCGCATTTGATTTCTATTATCTCTTCTGTAATTACTCTTTTTAGAACTGGTTTGTCATGGAGAAAGGGTTCCACCAGTGGCCGAGCGCATTCGTGCTCTCAACTGGGAGGCGAAAGGTGGCTGGTTAACAGACTGGTCGCGTCCGTTGACCTATCCTTTCCGTTTTAGCCTGGTTTTCTCCGAAACTTCACGTAAATGTAGGTTACGACCCCTTAACCCATTTGTGCCTGGATATTTTTGCGACTTTCTTCGATTTTTACTGATAACAGAAATAATAGATAAATTTCTGATGTCAACTTCTTGAACAAGGGGTGATTTCTTTTAAAATCATTATGCATAAAAATCGAAATATCAACATCCTACTAGGTCATGTTAAAATATTTTGTAGAGTTGAGGCTCAATACTTATGAATAAAGGCTAGAAAAAATAAATAACGTTTACGACTGATAGCGGAAATGCCATCCCAAAAAAGGGACACTAGGCATAAATGGGTTAAAGTCTTCTCATCAGGAGGGCAATCCCCCACCGGCCTAGATCCCTCGCGTAGATAATTTGGCATAATGTCGCATTTCATTTCCATTTTTGTCATGCAGAAATAGTAGGTGAGAGCAAGAGATACTATCTAATACTACGTTTAATATGAAAGCTGTTCAACCACGCTTTCATTTGAACTCCAATGCGAGAAGATAAGAATCACAGGAATGATGTGTTTGACTTCATGTCGGCATTTCTAGAATTTTCGATCACACCAGAATTATAAAATAGGCAAATGTTTAGATTAAATGTTTTACAAGAAAACTAGCACTTGTATTTTCAGTTCTCACATACATACAAATTCTAGAGACAGATTGCTCTGTTTTCAGTGTGATCTTGGTTAACCAAAAGCAACGTTTTATACAGCCAGCTCCACATAGTACTCTGGAATTTCAGGCAACTACTCAGCCACTTTACACAATGGCTTGTCAAGTGCTTTTAAAAAAAACTCGCGTTTTTGAGAATTTTAAAAGGGTTTGATGTATTTGCTCACATGCACTTGTTCAAAGAAATCCGAAAAAGGGACATGGAGATAGAACCAACTTTTATACTCGGAAGGATGGTGTGGAACTTTTTTACAGCTTGCTCCCATTTCCTTTTTTTTTTTGGTATCGCCCTAAACTGCCGTGACGTACATTAACAAGTATCTTGCTACTTGGATGAAGTGTGAAGTCCAGCGTTCTGGTCTATCGCGCAGCTGTTTATCTAACGGTCTGCAGTTTTGGTCGGCTTTCTCCAGATGTACCGTGAATGCGCGTTAGAGCCCTTAAGTATCCTCCGGCCAAAGCACTCCCCCCATCCTTGGCAGATAGCTTGTTTTTAATTCTGATTAGCTCTTGTTCGATTGTTCCGTTACCTTTACTGCTTAACATTAACTTTTCGTTGAGTATTCTTTTTATTTCTTGTCCATTAAGACCATCTGATTGTTCTCTAGTTATTTAATGCAAGATGTTATTTAGAATTCCAGTACCTAGAAAGAAAGAAAGAAAGAAAAAAAAGAGAGAGAGAGAGAATCTTCACAAAGATAGTTCTTAAAAGAGCGTACACATATTTTTAGATTCAATTATTTTTCCAGCAGAATGTTTTACCGATCATATAATTAGATTAAGTCAAAAAAAAAAAAATCAAATGACACTGATGCAAGGACAAATGTATTTTGAAGTTAGTTTCGCACGTTCCGTACCTCAGAATTTTCTCGGCATTGCTTGCATTGAAATTAAACAAGGGTAATCAGAAAGAAAATATATAACCCAGAGACACAATCTGTACAAATGAGTGAAAGAAAGTGATTCTGCAGCCAATCGAAGATGCATGGATATAGATTCGAGTAACATTTCAGCATTTACTTAATTCTGTTTCTTAGCAAAGACCCATTGAAGAAGTGGAGAAGGGAAAATATTTTGAATAGTTGGCAAAGAAATGAATCATTGCTACTTCATATTATTAATAGTTTTTTCGCCCCTTTTCAGATCCAACTAGAATTTATTTCTGTGGTTGCCAACCTTTTGCATTTAGAGCATCAATTTTTTTTTTTTTTTTCATAGACGCTGTATGAAGAAAGGGTTAAATTTTGAGCATCCTCTCATTAGTGAATGGGGCCCATTTTACTAACTAGGATTTTTTTGTGCGGGGGTTCGTATACAAATTTAAAAAGTGTAACTTTTTGTAAATGAACGAGAGAATTTTTTTAACAGACTTTTATTTCCGTCCTTATTTTGAACATTTTTTCATTTTACACTGCCCACTTATCTCGTAATAGATAAAGGATTCATAAGTTTTTGGAACGCACTGTATACTAAGGTCAATTGATATCGTTTGTATTAACACACTATATGCCGGCAACTTTGTGCAAAGAGTAACGTGATTGAGGATACATCTAGGGCCCGATACAAATGATCAAACGAACCTGGGAAAATATGTCAAGGGCAAAAAACTTACATTTTATACTGAACAAACATTATACGACATACTTGTGACGGTGACAGGCCTACCGGAAAATTTCCCGTCTACCTGGTGGGCGTATCCGTGTATGGATATATCACCGCCTACCTTAAATGTAGCTCCACCTTTGCTCTAAAAATCCAGACATAAACTTTGTACACTAAGAATCCATTGCTGAATTGTTTTTTTTTATTATACATTTCCTATTTTTTTTTGTGCCAATAAACTGCTCTCACTTTGTTTTAATTTCGATTGTTTATTGCTAATATTATGCAACAAACTTTTTCATTGAGGCGTTAATCTCGATTCTGAGGGCAGAACTTTTCCCGCCCAGTACTCTATAATTAGTTCCAGTAAAACGTACTTAAACGGAACCGGCTGTATAGCACGTTAATATTTTAGTAGTTGCATTGTTTAGCTACAAAAGAATGCTTTAGACTTCAAATTAAGGCATTTTGCGGTTACTTCTGCCTTCTTTCCTTATTTTGTCTGTATGAGTGTAAAACAGGATATTAAATTGGCAAGAAAATGTATGCCCATTAAGTTAGTCACAGAAAAACATCTTTCAAGAAAATTTGTAGGAGCTAGAAAGTCAACAATTATATAACAGGCTTTGGCGTAAACTGACATGTAACATGGGAGGTCAAAATTTAACTTTGGGATGGGGCAAAATGTTTCCTGTTGTAAGAAATACTGTTTTCAAATATGTTATATTTTTACTTTCTTGAATATTAGAGAGGCGGGGTAGGGGAATTGATCCCTATTGCCCTTAGTATGTTATGTCTATGACACTTTTAACACTATTATTGGATTATGCATTAAAAAAACTAATCAAAAAATTACATTGTAAAGCGTCATTGAAGGTTTATGAAGCATCTTTCGAAAGGGTTTACCGTTTAAAATAATATTTAGCGTTTATAAACTGAATGAATGGGCGTTTTGACTGCAAGTCTACAGCTTAAACTAACTTAATACTTACGTTTTTACTCTTTGTTTTTAAACAGGTTGGGCGTTACCGGAGGAAAAAAAATCAGAATTTTATTCCTCCCTTTCAACCCAGATAAACGTTTTAATTGGGGTGGAAAAAAAATCTGACGTTTAAAACATCAGCTCCTTAAAAGCACTTTTGCAAATTTGTTATAAAATGGTTGGAGCATTTTACAGAATATAGCATTTTACCGAAATTATGCCAAGTTCTATAAAAACTGTCGGATATTAACAGAGGATTAAAAGGTTGCTAAAAACACGAGTTTGCTTTTTTTTTGAAAATTTGTCTGATATTAAAAGGTAAATACGTGAGTACTTGTCATTTAAAGTAACTTAAAAATGAATCTGATGGGCGTGAATAGGGGAGGTACATGAGAGCTAACACCCTCCCACAAACTAAAATGCGGTTAATGATTTTATTTTTCATTGTAATTCTAGAATGATTTGAGAGTGATGTTATAATTCATTTTAGGTATTTCTTTGAGGTAGTGAACCACACCTAATGTGGAGATCGAAAGAATCTAAAATACCAGAGATAAAAATTCAATAAAAATAAATATTTATTATAATTATACTAACACTTATACTTTATGAAGTAGTCATCATACCCTGTTTACTGCAAATGGTGCATTTTATACACCAGCGCTTGAAGTTAAAGGTTAGAAATGAAACTGTAATGCACCTCCATTCCTGCCTACAAGATTATATAGATAGTATTGGGCGTGAACAGGGGAGGTACATCTGAATTAATACCCTCCCACAAATCAAACTGAAGGCAGGGGTTAATGAGGTTTTTTTTTTTTCTATAGTCATGACTGTAGTATTAGGATTTCAGAGAATAGTATAATAATTCATTTTAGTTATGTGGACCTCGCCTATCTGCAATGGACGAAATACATATTAATATGTAGGTGGAAAGAAGCTAAAACACCAGAGATAAAATTTCAACAAAAATAACTATTTATTATAGTTGTACTTACACTTATTCTATAAAGATGTCACTTAGTTTCAACTCTGTGTAATAATCTATAAACAATTGCGTATAATAAAATTATATCAAGCATAAAATATTATCCACTTTTCGTTTTCTCTTAAACCGACTATTATTTATTTATTTATTTAAGTACATTTTGTTTCATAGAAATCGTTGAAAATACTGCACACTAAGCAGAAGTAATCGACTTACGATGAATTGTAAAGTCATATGAATGTGCGAGAGTTACATTCCTCACTTAAAATATTTTTATTTTGAAATCTCACGCTGTACAAAAAGAATCTGCAAAACTCAAAAGAAAAAGGAATTTTCACACTTCGGCCGTCTACAATTTTCAGTGACTTAACCACTGTGCCTTGGTGAGGCGGGAAGTCGGTACTGAAGAATCGGTACTTCAAGCAAGCGTTGCCATTGTGTATCTTATTAACAGAATAGCTTTGCAGATTTGCCAACTTGGGAAAGTCAAAATGAGTAAAATGTTGCAAAAACACATATTGATCGCAGAACTTTTCGTACCTTTCACTGTACAACTTGCGAGCGTTATCTTTGTGAAATGATTAGCATTCTGCGCGATGATGAGTGTTTACAAATGTGAAATTGATAAATTTCATGAATTTTGTATTAATACAAATGGATTGAAATTTTGCGAGTCAAACTTGAGTTGCAGTTTCAAAAAAAGAGAATCAAATGTTTGAAAAAATATCGATTTACGCATAAAATGCGCGTACGCACGAGCCCTGGTTCTGAGGCTAGAACTTTGTCTTCTATTCTGTCGATATGTGTTTCAGAGGGGGGAAAATGTGGAAAGAACTTTTTGAGCTCCCTACTTCCTGCAAAGTTTAGGAAGTTCGGTACTTACGTTATTATCATTTGGTATCGCCGACCAGATTGTGTGGGGGATAAAGCACCGTATTACGGTTTCGGGTTCAACTCCCAGCTGTAGGGGTTCGATCTTCGACTGGGCGTGGTTGTCACTGTGTCCGTTCCTCCTTCCGGCTGTCACTGTGTCCGTTCCGCCGGCAGGGGGCGACGTTGGTCCACATGCTAGGTGTCCGTATAATAAAGAGACCAACAACTCCGGCCTTAGTAGTGGCCAATGCCTCCAGGGACAGATTCCGCCATTGGGGTAAAAAAAAAAAAAATCATTTGGTACCTACGTCATACTGAGCTATTTTCGAGTATCAAACGTCACATGCATGCTGAATTTCGTTGCTGTTGTTGTTGTTATTGTGAACACGTATATTTATAAGCCCGCTTATAAATCCTTGTCAGTAGGACAACGCAAGGGGGGGATGCCCTCCGAGGGGGTCTTTCTAAGGGGTCCTAACCCATATTTACGCTAAATTTCGGAGAAAACCACGGAGAACTCAGTACGGTAGGGTCGACGGACGCGCGATGGGACCCCAATCCGGGACATTCACGCTTCGCCCGTCTACTATTTCCAGTGACATAACCACTGTGCCATGGCGAGGCCCGAATTTCGTATTATTAGCTTCTGCAGTTTGGGCAAGTGATGCGCTATTCGAATGATTTCTGTAATCGATTTCTACTATCCGAATAATTCCACTATTCGAATTGAACCAATTGCCGATTAATCGAATAATGAATATTCGAGGTTTTTAGTATCCGAATAGTAATTTTTCAAAATCGATTGTCTTGAATGCACTTAATTATCGATTAATTCGAGTAGCATTCATTCATGCTCATCACTAGTTTGGGCTAGACCTTAGACATCTAATGCAATAGACGGCCAGAAAACACACACAGGTTCTCTGAACGTCTATTAACGTTCAGAAGACGTTTTCTTCTGAAACGTTATTAACGTTTTCTGAACGTTAATAGACGTTCAGAAAACCTCTGTGTGTTTGCTGGGGGCGCATCCGGCACCCTGGCGTGTGCACAAGATTACTATCACCTCAGTCAAATAGTCACGTGTCATATCCTTATTACTGTGCTGCATATCTGCGCTGTAGGATGCGCTGTCTACAGTAATAGATGCCCGTGATCAAAAACCACAGCTCTTAAGGATTATTTTCCCCCATAATAGCGCCAAAAGAGCAATAACTGTCTCAAGCTGGCTGCATCAGTCTAATAGTCACGTGGTGCATCCTTGTTACTGCGTCTACATATGTATTGGCCATAGGATACGCTGTCTACCGTATTAGATGTCTCTGGGCTAAACGAAACACAGAACATGTGCAAGAAGGCATTAATTTCCGGTAGTGCTCTGCAGTCAGACCTCGTCACCTAGGCACCCGGTTTCTTACGTCACTTCGGTTACCATGACAGAATCTTGTACTTACGAAACTCCGATTATGGCGATATTCCTCGGAAGTGCCGACATAGCGAGAACTGACTGTGTTGTACGTAGACATCGCATTTAACGTTATTATTATTTATATCGTTATTATCATCATTATTATTATTAGTTTAAAATTTAACACTAAAGGACTATTAATTTCAGACATACATTTTTGTCCACGCCATCTGTCTTCGGCGAAATGGAAAATTACTTTGGAAATATTATAAGTAAATTTGAAATTAGTGTTTTGCCTGACACACTAAAAAAGATGTCCAGATATCGGCGGGGTGATGGCATGTCCAAAGTTGCCAAGGTTGGCCAGTTTTTGCAATTTATCGCTAAGTTTGGCACAAACAAATTTCCCAAAACTGATCGATACCAGCTTATCGATATTTTCGTTATTTGGTAAGAAATTATCAAACTTTACTGATAATCAATGGAATTGTTAATTAGTGTCTATAAAGGTGTGTTACATTAGTGGTAAATAAACAGGAAGTATAGTTAGAATATGACTCACGAAGACTGTAAAAGTTTCAGCAGGCTATTTTAATACAGATTTTAACTCGAAAATATTTTATGGAACAAAAAAGACAAATACGGCACATTCGTGGATTATGATGCTCTTTCCATCATAATGAAAAAGGGAAGGCAAATACGACCGACGCGTGGATTATGATACGTTTTTCGTATATAACATTTTAGTGCATATTTTATAAACTATAAGTTAGAGCCCGTTGTGGGGCAATTACAACGGGCGCTAGAAAAATATTTGACGAAAATATATCTACACACAATGTCTTTTAATCTTCGTCCGACTAAAATAATTAACTTCATTTTCAATTTTTATTATACGCTCAAATCGAATTTCATGCTCTTCTAGAAATGTGCGAAAACTTTTCGCATTCCAACGAATTTGTTTTGTGTAAGCAGCCCTTCTTATACCAATGCTTCATGCATATTATATCATTGATGTTTTCTGAAAAAACTATTTTAAATAAATTGGAAACTCAACTATCCCTTCAAAGCCTGATGACATTGACTTCAATATGACGTCATGTCAATTGCCACAGCTAATTTCGTCACTCTAATGATTAACTTTCTTTACTGTCGGAAATAAAATGGAGCTGAATATAGTGAAAAATCGCTTAAAGATGTGGAACGGGTAGATTTACAGATTTTTAAAGTAGCGTAGATTTTTTTTTTCTGTATTTTTATACGTAATTATGAAAAACTTCAAGGTATCGTAGAAACGTTGTAGATCTTATTATGCTTTTTGTGCTTAACTGTTTAATCGTTTGGGAGTAATGGCGGTAAAAGTTTTATATCTTGGAGTGGTTTCCCGGAATTTTTAGAGAGTCAGTGAGTTCAAATCAACGTAGCTATATAGTAGGATAGAAGTGTTTCATATTAAAAAAAAAAATTTTTTTTCCATAATTTGAAATGCATCATACTTTTACTAGGTAACGATTTGATTTCAGTTCTTTTCTTTTATGGCACAGTGCAACAAGCAGAGCAATCAAAGTTGAAATCCCAAAAGAATTGCCTGCGTCCTAAAACAAAGAATAACAATTGATCTCCCTGATATAAAGTTATATCTCGTTCCACGAACAAAGGAAAATCATTATGGAGGTAGGGCGTGGCAATATTACTTTTAGAAAACATTAATTGTTTTTTCTTTCTTGGAAAATAATATGCTTCATCTGCAAATAGATTTATTTTATTGCTGTATGTTAACTATTCCTCTCTTTTCTTATCGTGTAATTAAGAAAGAATATTCGGAAGTGTGATCACGAAATTAAATAATTCTTCCACAGAATGTCACTCAGTAATTGGAAAGTTACTTGTACCTTTATGAGTTACGAAATATTTAGGCGAACTTTCTGTGATATAAATCCGAACTTTCTGCCAATTTTTTTTTTTTTTTTTTTTTAAATACTACAAGTTATCAGACTTCTGGATTCCCAATATTTCTGAACAATACTTTTAAAACTGAAGGGCACTTTTCGATATGTCATGTCCGTTCATTGCAAGCCTAAAGAATTGTAAAAGCAACATATCAAAATAAATAAATTAATCAATTAAATAAGTTTAATAAAAAAAATGAGCATTAAGGCAGCTGGTCCAATTGAAAGATGGAAAATGGCACCAGCCACACCCCCTTTTTTTTTTCCAAATACTGAAATTATATTGAATTTTCTCTTAAACTGAACTAAGCATTGGAGCCACAGACCACGTGGGGCCAATGCTTGTTCTGCTCATCCAGGCCTTCGTGCCCAAGGGCTCTTGCAGTGCATAAGCACATGTCCCGGGAGGAAGCAACGCCCCCTAGAGAGGAAAGCCGCGGCGCTTACTTCTGACGTCACACCGAGTAGGTAAAGCAAAGCGTTTCCATTGGGTTTCTCTTCTTTCCCGGGGATGCCCGTGGCGAGCGGGAGAGAGGAGAAACCCAATGGAAACGCTTTGCTTTACCTACTCGCTGTGACGTCACAAGTAAGCGCCGCGGCTTTCCTCTCTAGGGGGCGTTAGCAGGAGGTCAGGCTGACGCGACCTCGACTTGCTCGGGGATGCCATCCCCGGAAGTATGACACGGCAATCAAATGCGCTAAGCATTACACCAATGGGATTGACCTCTCTGTTAGAAAGCTGTTTAAATTTTGTTTATCTTCAGCGTGACCAGCCTAAATAAAGCTACCGTGATTGAGTGTAAGAGTTTATCTTATTATATTTTTACTACAACATCCATTCAAATAAAGGCATATGAATAAAGCTGGCAACTAAAAGCATTGATTGCTTTTTAATATTGCTGTGAACATATTTTCTTCAGTTAAAAAGGTAATTTTAATTATTTTTTTCCGTTCATAATAAAGTGAAACTTCTCGATAGCGACCACCCTCCGTTCCGCGAAAAATCGGTCGTTAAGAGAGGTGGTCTCTCAAAGAAGTATAAACTTTTAGTAGCAAAGAAGGAAAAAAGAACGTTAATAATATTGTTTGTTTTGTTATTTATGAAACTGAATACCCATACATAAGTAATTACATAAGTATAATTTAAATTTTAATAAAATATTCAGACATTTCTGATTGTTTTTATTCTTTTTTTCTCTCTCCGAGAGAACTTCTCTCTTAATTTTATTTTTTACATCGGGCAAAAGGACATTTATCTTTATGTTCTTCATTTATTCCGAATTTGCCCCCCCCCTACCCCCGTCAAGATCTATTTACTTTAAAATTTGCGTTTAGGGCTTTCCCGCAACCAAAAGTAACCGATAACTTCCTCTCCGAATGTCTTTATTCGGGTGACTCGATCACATCAATGCGCTATTGCTCCGACGGTAAAATCACTCGTTTCCTTGACATCTCTTCTCTAATTTAAAAGATGTGCACGTCATGTGTATGAGTACTTGCTCCTGCTGTCGATTTAAAGTAGAGCAACTAGTTTGGAATGTGATTTTTGTTTACTTCTGGAAAAATTCTAGAAAATTTTCGAACAGGGATACCGGTCCGGTTGCTCATAGAGGATTCTCTGACCTCTTCTAAAGGAATCTTAAACATTAAGTAGATAAGGTAAAAAATCGGTGCCTTGAGAAAATTGGAGAAGGTAGATTAATTGAGGTGGTCGCTCATAGAAGTTCACTGTAATGCAACTCGACCAATTAAATGCAATGGAGAAAAAAAAAAAAAATGTGTGATAAGAATGATACGTAATATATCTTATTTTTACTTTGTTGGTTTCGATGCGAATACATTTTTCGAATTTTGTTCCCTAGTATAATGCATTTTTACCATATACGGTCCCTCAGTGGTCTGGGCGCTAAACTCCGTTCCCATAAGAACTGGGAAAGTGAAAGCAGCACCCGGCATGGGCAGTGCTTGGGAGGGTGAACTCCCCTCACGGACTGGGCTGCTGCAGGACCATGTGCGCTGATGGGAGCTGGTGCACGTATAATCCGTAGTGGCTGCAATGTCCTCCAAGTTGTTAAACGGTACATCTGGTGTGTGTGGGGGGGGGGAGCCGATTTCAGGTGGTGGTTGGTCCCTCATCTGTAAGTGGTTCAAAATTAGGGACCAACAAGCAGAAGTACAACTCCCTTGGGCGCAATGACAGTTATTTCCATGTATTCGTCTATACATGGGCACGAGATCAACAACAATCATATATGTAGCATGCTTGTCTTAAAATTCGTGATGAACTCATCATTAATGTTTCTCAATAGATGATGTTAATTAAATTTGATAATACATATACATAAAAAAATATTTATTTTTGAACCGGAAAGGTTATGTACCAGACTTAAGTTTCGAAGTTATATAAAAAAATTCGCAATTTTAGTCGAAATTTAGTTGTTTTTTAACAATTTGAGGCGCAACCCTTTCCCAATGCTGAAAAAAGGGTCTCTAGATCTATGGCACGCGATGAACGTTTCGATCGTCCGCCATCTTGCTGGTAGTTAAGTTGAGCGATGGCAGCGGCTGCCCTTTTTTCAGCAATGGGCAATCTATCCAGCTGTTCTCGCATTCTTCCCTTTTTCAGCAGATGTGAATGCTGTTAAAAATAATCGTGTCCATTTTTTACGGGCAATGACGTGCTAAAAAGTAAAGGATTCTCGTGGAGCTATGTCACCCGCAACTATTTTAATAGAAATCAAATCTATTCTTCCTGACTGGCAACAGTCAAAACGTCAGAGTTTGGTGTTCCCAGAGGGGGAACATTGCGCGTTAAAGGGTTAACACGCTTTTATTAGTTTCACCCGTATGTTTGTTTGTAACCGACTTCTTTGAACTCGATTTTGACCCACTTTAAACGGTCTGATTTAATTTAAACTTCGTAGACTTATCAAGGACCGATGACAATACTATAATTTGATAAGTTTATTCCATTACCCTGATTAGGATCGTCAGTATTAGAAATTTTCTTAGAGATCCTTTGCGTGAGAGCGAGAGAGATCATGCAAGCGCCGTCTACGCATGCGTACCATTTCGGCACTCGGCACAGCACAATGGAGTAGAACATCTCTCGCTATTGGTAACTGTATTCAATGGTATGTTTAGGTAGTTACGTTTTTGAAATCCACATGGCAAATCTAAAAATTTTACCTCAATATTGTATATTATTCTTTTTTAGAGCAACATAAAATTTGTGAAGTAAATGAAATTATGTTGTTGAAGAGATGGCAACAATTGCAAATTAAAATCACTGGTGTTTTTATCATGCATTTATGTAGTCAGCAAATTATTAAGACTTAAAATACTTTTACAGATGTTTTCCAGATTGTTAGGGACATATTTTAGCAATAAGTTCGGATGCACTTGACTGCGGTTTGAAGTGGTAGAACGTTGCAGTTTTGAATTTACAATATTATGCGTACGCCTACAGTTCAAATATTAAGTGGTTAAAGAACTTTTAACGTAGTTTCTATGTTTTAAAATAAATTATTTATTAAAGAGCTGCAGAGTGATAAAGACACTGTGGCATTGTAATTTTGTGTACGTGACAAGAGTCTATAGTATAGTGAAATATTTTGCACTAATACTCCTTGAATCCTTCTGGTTTAAGCATAATTCATCAATTGATAAATAAATAGAACTTCGAAGTATGCTTAGATGTATAAAAAAATGAAAAACAAGCTTTTATAGCAAATCGAACTAAAAAGTGAAAAATAAATATAGTTTAAAAAAAAAATAAAAAAAAAGCTTTAGTGATTAATTGAACTAACTAAAAAGTGAAAAATAATTCTTAATATAGAAATAAATTAATGAGCGAAAAATAGTATTATTTATTTATTGATTAGAGACCTATATTAGAGACGCTTTTATTTGTTGATTAGAGACCTATTTTTCCTTTTTAGTGAGGAAGGTAGCATTTAACTGCAGGTTGATTTTGGTGCACAGCAGGGGCGTAGCCGGAGGGGGGGGGGCTCAGGGGGCTTCTCCCCTCCCCGAAATGGGGCCCTTTACATAGCTTACAATTGAACTTTAGCTTTAAATTTGATACCCAGCCCACCAATAAAATCCGGGCTACGCCACTGGTGCACAGTGAAAATAAATTATCTCTTTGTACTTTCCAACTTAGTGCTCCTTTGTGTCTTATGAGAGATATCGAAAATTAAAAATAAATTTTAAATACATATAGTTAAAAATAACTAAAAAACACGCTTTTATAGCAAATCAAATTAAAAAGTGAAAAATAAATATGTAGTTTAAAAAACCAAAAAACACGCTTTAGTGATAAATTGAACTAACTGAAAGGCGAAAAATAATTCTTAATATAGAAACAAATTAATGAACGAAAACTAATATTATTGTGAAAAAAGCGTGGGGTGCTCCTTATATCAGTTCTTGAGAACATTCGATCGGTATGATTAGTACAAAAATGATACAAAGAATATAGCACAAAGTGACCCACACTTTTTTCAATACTATTTTTCGTTCATTAATTTATTTCTATATTAAGAATTATTTTTCACTTTTTAGTTAGTTCAATTTATCACTAAAGCGTGTTTTTAAGATTTTTAAAATTATATTTTTATTATTGGAGCTGTACTAGTTGGTGGATGTGAATAATTTGCTGGTGGGGACTACAGAACAATTCAAGCCTAGCCTCTGAGAGTGACAGCTTTGCTTTCTTCTTACATATCTGAGTGGGAGAAATCCAGCTTATAATTTTTTGCAGACCGAAATCAGATCCGGGCATATTTTAAATTAGTTATTTGCTCATTTTGCCTTCTAATGCGTCAGTTAGTAGATACTAGCCATTTAAATGGGAGGGCGGGAATTGTAACCCCCCCCCATTTTAACTGTGTCCCCAATTGGGGGGGATCATGATTCAATTCTGACTTCTGCTTTTAAGGGGCTATATTTTGAATATACTTTTATCGGTAGTTTAAAGAATAAGTTAACCTATTAATGGCCAGTGTCCCTTTTTTTTTTGGGACGGAATTTTCTCTATCAGCCGAAAACGTTATTTATTTTTTCCTAGCCTATATTCACGAGTATTGAACCTCAACTCCACAAAATATTTTAACGTGACCCAATAGGGTGTTGACATCTCAATTTTTATACATAATGGTTTTAACCCTTTGAGGCGCAACCCTTTCCCAATGCTGAAAAAAGGGCAGCCAATGCCATCGTTCGACTTAACTACCAGCAAGATGGCGGACGATCGAAACGTTCATCGCGTGTCACAGATCTAGAGACGCTTTTTTGACGCAGCTGGCTGTGCGGCACAGCCAGCTGCGGTCCATTTTTCAGCAGATGTCAGTGCTGTTAAAAATAATCATGACCATTTTTTTTTTTTACGGGAAATGACGTGCTAAAAAGTAAAGGATTCTCGTGGAGCTATATCACCCGCAACTATTTTTATAGAAATCAAATCTATTCTTCGTGACTGGCAACAGTCATAACGTCAGAGTTTGGTGTTCCCAGAGCGGGAACACTACGCGTTAAAGGGTTAAGAATAAATGAAAGATTTATTTTTAAATTTAAGTTAAGATATCTATTAAGTTTGAAGATTGAAGGGGGTGTATCAAGATAGCTCTTTAAAAATTTATGAAAATGGCTATTTTTGTAATTTTTTATTCAATTTCTCATTAAAGATCGAAATGCAAATTCTATTTCAAAAAATGATGTCATCTTTTAACTATATATGCTAACGTTTTTTAAAGTCAATATTGATAAAATTTAATTTTTCAATACATTTTTAATTTGATGTTCCCAATTGGGAACATTGGCCTGTAAAAGATTAACATTAAAAAAATGTATTAAATTCAAGTTGTTGGATAATGGCAATGATTGAATAAGTTAAGTAAACCTTACATGGGCGTAGGCAATAGGACGAAGGGGGGCAGCTGCCCCTAAAATGAATTAAGTGGTTAATGTGATTGTGGGGGGGGGTAGCAGTTGAACTCCGATGTCTTCCTTCATGGTCCTCCCCGCACCCCTAGCATGATTCCTGGCTGCATTCTTGAAACCTTCGAGTTGGATTTTATAGCGGCACATGAATATTCGAAATGATGAAGGATAATTAAAAACTCATGTTTCTTGTATCCATTTTCTCTGTTGAATACAGTAGGAGTACAATTGGAGAATCTGCGCAGGAAGAGTGTGCAGTCGACTGTCACTCAAATGACGTCACTGAAACGTCACACTGAAATCGTCACGTCGTCCATCTATTATGCTTGGAATTACGGTAGTGCATATTCCACATTGAACAGAAATAACCAGCCTTCATAAAACGTAAACTCAAAACATAAAATTTCTTTTTTGAAAAACCTCCCGAGGGAAATTTTATTTTTTTAATTTTTTCCAGAATTGGTCAATACATTTTTATGACATCATTTCGCGATACAACATGATGAACAACGCAGCTTGGAAAAGAAAAATTATCATCAACTGGAGATTCCACAATGCGATAAGGCGCCGCCGCCATCATTGATTTGGAGCCGAGATTTCACTTTTTTTCTACCCTCGAACCAGCAAGAATTCATTAGAGCGATAGGCATGGCCGTTTCTAATAAATGGCGAACATTTATTACTTTTTTTTTTTAGACTCATCATTTGCATTTTTAGTAGTATATATATATATATATGAATGATTTTCGAGGCAGTTTCGTTTGTTCTTGATGTAATAACTCATGCTTTAAGAACTGTGTCAGGCATTTATTATCGACGCTGGTTTTAAAATTGTATGGCAGTTTATCGCTGTGTAGATGTCTCGTTTCTGATAAGGATGATAAGAGAACCTATGAAAATTATGTCTATTTTTACTTGTTGGAACACGCCAAAGCATCGCCGCTGAAAATAAATTCATGAAGGGATATTTTTAATACTTCCAAGAAATTTAGAAAATGTCTGCGTATTTACTCTGGTGTTAATTGTAAATACTTTTTCGTGAAAATTAATCTTAGCCATTACTTTGTCTCAGGTTTCTGGCAGCATTTTGAATTCCGCGTCGGAAAACCTTTTGAGACCTTCATAAGAAATCAAATTCTGTTCTCAGCCAGGTCATGTGACATCAGTCGGTACAAGGGATAATCCAAATGGGACAATGTCTGGTGAGTACGGTGGATGATAAGAGACTTATCATTGAATTTAAGTAGGCTTTCGACTGTTTTGCAACAAATGGCCGGGCGTTGTCATGCTGTAAAATCCGTTTACAGTGTCTCTGTTATAGCGGTCGTTTTATCATGAATGTACGGGGCTCGTAAACGCTTAATGTATAGCCGATAGCGATTTCTAATGTTGGCTTCATTTTGTTCGACCCATCTGTCAGAGAAGTACTACTCAGTTTTTGTGAGTACCAGTCTGCAGTTGTCCGCGCTCTAATAGCGTATAATTCTTAGATTTGCAACTAAATTTACTTGCATTAACGTTCACAAATATTACTTCACGTTCCTTACAAAAGGAAAGGTAGTTCTTTCACAGAAGAAATGAATTGCTATAGACTGTTGGACAGTAACAGAAAAAAAAAAATTAAAATATTATGGGTCTATTTTAAACAAAACGAAATTAGCACGTATTATTCAGTCTAAGAGTAGAATGCTCCCGATGTGTAAAAGGAAGGTAACGCATACACTTTTTACATGGCCTCACAAACTAATACGCATATATCTAAGGTATTTGCTATAGAGCGTTATGATGGTGACTAATATTGCTGAAAAAAATGTTTCTGCAGATATCTGCTAGAGATCAATCTTTCGTAAATACGCATAAATTTTCAGGAAATTGATATTTTAGGGACATAGATCAATTTTTATTATTGTGTGTTTTATTATTGTGTAATTTTCAAGTAAGCGATTTAGTAGTAGAGAAGAGTTTTTCATCTATGCGTGAAACCTTGTTGATCTATTTATTCTTTTTAAACCGGAGAGTGGTATTGGAAGTTAAAATGTACCTCTTTCTAACTTACTTTTAACCCTTTAACGCGCAGTGTTCCCGCTCTGGGAACACCAAACTCTGACGTTTTGACTGTTGACAGTTACGAAGAATAGATTTGATTTCTATAAAAATAGTTGCGGGCGACATAACTCCACGAGAATCCTTTACTTTAGCACATCATTTCCCGTAAAAAAAAATGTCACGATTATTACAGCAGTGACATCTGCTGAAAAATGGAAGAATGCGAGAACAGCTGAATAGATTGCCCAATGCTGAAAAAAGGGCAGCCGTTGCCATCGCTCGACTTTAACTACCAGCAAGATGGCGGACGATCGAAACGTTCATCGCGTGCCACAGATCTAGAGACCCTTTTTTGGCAGCTTTTAGATCCCCTTTGACAGATCTAGAGATCCTTTTTAGACAGCTGGCTGTGCCGCACAGCCAGCTGTCGTCAATGAAGGTTCTCTAGATCTGTGGCACGCGATGAACGTTTCGATCGTCCGCCATCTTGCTGGTAGTTAAGTCGAGTGATGGCAACGGCTGCCCTTTTTTTTCAGCATTGGGAAAGGGTTGCGCCTCAAAGGGTTAATGCTTTCATGTCATTTTTCGCATTTTAATTTTCGGAAACTCTCTTCCTTCAGAATGCGATTATACTTGAGATGGAGTTAGGTGGATATCGTAAATATTCATAAAGTTAACTTCTTCAGTCCATTAGTTAAAAATAATGAATGGATGTTAGTTACTGTATGAATTAATATCAGAAGCAAATGTACGGGAATTATATTTGGAAGTGTTCTATAGACAACGCGTTTGGCATGATTTCTTTTTCTCTGCTTTTTTATTTATAGATTAGAATTTTATTCTAATCACTTCCGCACTCTTGCAAGTTTTTTTAAGTACATTACTTTTACAGGGACACGGAATTATGCACATTTAACTACTTTTTTACGCGACCGCTAAAGTTTCTCAATTCAAGTCTAAGTTTAAATTAGCACAAATTTCATTTCACATTCAAATGTCCGAAATACTTGCTAAACATCCTTATTTCTCACTTACACCGGAAAATGTCGACATTCACCATGCACTAATGGTGAATGTTTGACTATGTCGAAGATTTTCATTTCTTTTCCGTATTTCAGGTGAGATTAAACGTCCCAAGTTGTGTTTTAAGGCAAACCTGAACGAGGGGTGCCTTGGTAGTGGACTTTCTAACGCGTATTCACGTTATATCTGGAGAAATCCTACCAAAACTCCAGACCGTTAGATCGACAGCCGCACGATGGGACCCGAACCCAGGACTTTCATCCTTCGGCCGTCTATTATTTTCAGTGACATAACCACTGTGCCATGGTGAGGCTAAACGTCGCAAGAGGTTTTAGGCTCTCTTGCTCAGAGGAGTTACCAGCATCTGTGAGGACTGTAGAGGAGTTTTCACTGCAGGACTAACCGGAGAGAATTTAAATGTAGGTTTAAAAAGGCAGCTAGGGATTGGTGTTTTTTTTTTTTTTTCTTTTGGACATGTAGCTTTAAATCATAACTTAAGAAAGGATGACCGATATTATTTGCCTTCTTAATAATGATAGACGATGTAATTAGTTGTTGTTGTTGTTACTAATGCCCTCTGGCAACCGCGCTGCGGTGACAGATCCCCCCATATAGGCAGGCGATGGGCTGAAGGAGCGGCTTCCATTTCAATGAGCCCCAGTGGGAGGAAGTCCGTCTTAGCTCGGGGTCCCGTAATTTTGAACCCATTCCAGAATAGGGACCAACCCCCTGAAATCGGCGCCCCCAGAGGTATCGTTTAACAACTTGGAAGACTTTGGAGCCACGACGGATTTTACGTGCACCAGCTCCCATTAGCGTACACGGTTCCACAGCGGACGGGCCGAGAGGGGGAAGTCCCTCCCAAGCACTGGCCAAGCCGGATGCTGCTTCCCTTGCCGTGTTCTTATGGGAACGGAGTTTAGCGCCCAGACCACTGCGGGACCGATGTAATTAGATTAATGTTAAGCATTAAGATTTTAGTTTTACGTTTAGCCAGTAAAGAACTTTTCATTTATACCGTGGTGGACTTCTCTTCTGTAACAATGGCTAACCACTGGATTCATGGGGAAATAATCTCCGGTAATAGCATAAAAATATTTTTGCTACGTTTTTGCTTTTTTGTTGACTTTGGCTTCTCTTGTCGACCTCCGCCAGAGCATATCTGTGCTGGCTGACATACAACCGGTGGTAGTCCAAATACACTAGAATATAATCAAATATTCGCTCTTTCACCGACCTTATTTAGTACGTGTTGACATTCACCGGTGGAAGTCGACATTCTCAAATTTCGGTCTTTCACAGTAACACACACACACACACACACACACGCACACACATACACATATATATATATAAATTGCACATCTCTTCATCTGTTGTTCTGTCAGTATCGAGATAAAACAAGAAACTGCTTTTATTCTATTGAAGAATTAGCAACAGTTCCATGACAACGAAAAGTATGCAAAGCTGTTATACTTCAGGATGAAATGAAGTCAGTGTGTTTACGTTGCAGAAGAGGGTGAAAATCACTAGCTAGATTTTGTTTTTATTATACTAAAGACTGACGGGGCGGGGGGGGGGGGGATACTTGGTTGAACTGCTTGGAACTGCTTTAAAAATGTTGAAATACCCCAAAATAATGCTGATTTTCGTCAATATTAATTGAGTGGGAGAACTAGAAAATTTCAGTACACAAAGCCTCTCTTTTTTTTTTTTTTTTTTTTTTTTTTTTTTTTTTTTTAAATCAAACTCTAGAAAGAATATGTTCGCCACTTGCGTTAATCACTGCTTTAACCCATTTACGCTAGCAAATCTATTAATACTTCTTATACTACTTATACTATTAGTACTATCTATCTACGTTTTTCCCCAATAAATAACTAAATTCTTCATCATTTAATCTCGTGAAAAATATCAAATTGTCATTTCTACGAATCATTTAGAAATCGCTCTCGCTCTGCGCATAGGACGTATAGTTTGTAGCAGAGCTCCTGAATCTCGCGCAGTTTTTCTATTCATGACGTCACATTTTCGACTGTCCCCAGCAAACACACACACAGGTTCTCTGAACGTCTATTAAAGTTTAGAAGACGTTTTCTGAACGTTAAGAGACTAGAAGACGTTTTCTGAACGTCTTCTGAACGTTAAGAGACGTTCAGAGAACCTGTGTGTGTTTGCTGGGTCGTAGATGAAAACCCCGGGTATCAGCGTTCATGAATATCGCGCAATTTGTTTAATTCATGACGTCATATTTTCGACTGTGGTAGAAAACCCCTGATAATTGAGTTAATTCGCCTGGTTATTTCACAAAGTTAGTTTTCTAATAGAGCCATATTAAAACTTATAACGAAGTTGATTTTTTATTTTAATTGTTAATTATTCTTTTTTTTTAAAGTAGGACCGTTATGGAGTAACACAACCTTACGTTAAAAGTAATGACATGAATAAAATTAAAATGATAGAGTTTATATTGAAATTCGTTAATGAAGTATATATCATTTTTAAAGAGGATTAAAAAAAGTGTACTTTTTCTGTTTGCTGATGTTGTTCCACAAAGAAAAAAAACTGTTTATATATATTACTCTTTATAACACTCTTTCTCTGAAATAAAAAATGGCGAAATAAAATCTCAACACATAGATATAAATATAAAGCTATTTTTTTCTCTTTTTTTTTACGAAGAAAAGTTTCAGTAATCTCTCATGGCATTATCCTCTTTTTTGTTCCTCCTGTAAGTAATCCCTGTTCAATCGATTATAGAATTACTGCGAGTAAAAGTTCTTTAAAGTACTTTGTACCGTTGCAAAGAAAAAGAAATACTGATTTATACTTATTTAAAACACTTTCAACTTCAAATATTTCTTAAATTCGAGGTTGTGGAGTTATTCGAGTTGAGGTCAATGGCGGATCCAGAGAAGTTAAGGAGAAGTGATAAGTAATTTGAAGCGACGAATATTATCAAAAGAGAGTCACTTTTTTGACCTCTTTACTTTTAATATTCGAATCCACGTTTAACCCTTTGAGGCGCAACCCTTTCCCAATGCTGAAAGAAGGGCAGCAGTTGAGATCGCTCGACTTAACTACCAGCAAGATGGCGGACGATCGAAACGGTCATCGTGTGCCACAGATCTAGAGACCCTTTTTGACGACAGCTGTCTGTGCGCACACAGCTACTATCACAGTTGTATGCTATCACAGCTATCACAGTTGTATGTTCAAAAAGTTAAACTATTTAAAATTTCTGGTGGATGCTACAAATATTAGAAAATATAAAATAAAATAAAAAATACCTTTCTGATACAGAATAATTCATTGTGATCACCTCTATATCATATTACACAATTAGTGATGGTAATAAATTGTCATTTGTCGAAAAATTAATTTTTTGCCTTAAATCATTAAAAAGTTTTACGTGTGAGAAAATTCACTACAAATTTAAAATAGATATACTTTGTGAAAGTAAAACTGTGATGACGTCCTATAAGATCTAGTGATGACGTCAAAGTTTCAGTTGTAAGGCTTTTTATATCTAGAGGGTGTTGGTTCTGCCAGCACAGTTGCCGGATTCCGGTGGAGAGTTCTAAGAGCCATCGGTCAAAGGAGAGTTGGAGAGTTTGCGTCTTTCTGATGAGACGGAACAGGTCAAACGTGGGTTCAATTGTGTGTTTAAGTGCGTTCAAGTGGGGGAGGAAGAGACAATGGACCCTCCTTCCCTTGGATCCGTCATTGGTTGAGGCTGGGCTGGAGGGCTCCCCGAAATAACTTTTGTCTAACCCATGCATGTGAATAAATGAAAAGGAATAACATAAGCATTAAAACATTTACTTATTTCTATTATACATACATTTAAAAAAAGTTTTTAATGACTAATATTAATTAGTAACATCTCAAAAGGAGTCCTAGTAAGGATCCTAGTAGATTCCCTATACTCTGTTACAGTCTTCTGGTCCAGTTCCATTTGGAAACTACTTCGTACAGATCTTTGAAAGTCAATGTATTGGTACGATAATGATCAAATTAGTAAAAGGAAATAAATTAAAAACTCGAAAAGTAATAAAATTAATTTTTAATTTGAAATTTTTTTTTTGTGGCTTGTCCACCAGATTGCGCTACTGCAGAAGTACTGACCGAAAGATTTCAAATGAAAAAAAAAAAAAAAATACAATGTATTGGACGCTGTTTTTGAGTATTTAATTTATGTCATTTTATTAATCGATCATTTTTGGTGCGGGATGACCAAATTTCAAATTTTTATACGAACTAGTTTCTGAATGCTCTGGTCCAGAAGATTGTAGCATTGCTAATTTTGGGAATGATTACTTACTAGGCCTCTCTCTTCAGGGAAGAAAAAATAATCGGGGGGGGGGAGAGATATAAATTATTTCGCAAGAGTCTGTTTCATTCTAAATTTCTTGCTTATTGATATCTGTTTTTCAACACCGATATTCCCCCAAAAGCAAATATTTACGTATAGTTTTTAATGTTTTCGATGCTCCCAGTATGTCATGTGCTTCATGAGTGCAGTACATTTGGTGCTTCCTTGAACAGGCGCTACGCTAGGGCCTGAGCTAAGCATCCCAACGGCCAATTCTTGGAAGCAGCACTGTACTGAAAAGGAACCTTCACAGTTGCTTACTACAAATAAAAAACGACTTCCAACTTTTTTGTTTTGGCCATAACTCTTTATTTTTTTTAAGTACCATGGAATATTTAGCATGTAACAATAATTTTGTATGTTTGTTTATTCACAATTTATTTGTTAAACATATTTTTAAAAAAGTTTTTAATGTGTAATTTGAATAAAGTAAATGATTATAACGCCTTTAAATTCTTTTTTTTTAATTTTACAGTGAGAAGACATTTTTTAAAAACAAAGCAAAAGTTTGAAATTTACTATGCTTCCACAGAGATTATTTACCTTTTTTAATTCACTTCAGCTGTTCATACAAAAGCATTTTCTTTGCTTCAACTTTATTTTCTTTACTCAGTGCATCAAAGGAAAAACTGTCTAAAGTAAACACTATTCAAAGCAAAACTTCTAGACATGGTAGTTCTTTCTCTGTTTGTTTTGTCCACGTACTTAAAAATCACTTAATACACGAACTTTGATTTTTTTTTTTAAGCTCTGTTGATCCCGGCTTACAAATTTTCTTTTTATCTGCTCTCACAATAAGAAAATCTCGGGTACAACAGATATGAATAATACAACGCAACGGTTTATCACGTGTTTAATAGATTTATTATGCAAATATTAGAATAAAAAACCATAACTCGCAGCTGTTGCCAAAAGAAAAAAGCAAAACTAAGCGCCGAATAAACCAGAATTTGTTTCATTTCAAAAAAGAAAAAGGGTAAGAAATAGTAATAGCCAGTGTCCCAGGAGCATCTTTTATTCATGATGTACTACAAAGACCATTTTTTAAACAGTTATATACATATATATGAGGGGGGAAAAAGTAAACACGTAGCCATTTTTCTTCTCTGAAATACACTGGCATCTGAAATTGTATATACCGATTCAAAAAACATTTTTCATCCTTTTACGGTGCACCATTAAGTAAATTATTAATGTAGACAGAATGTGATATACAGCGCATGATAAGTATAAAATATCATCTACTTCAGTAAACATAAATTAAAGACGTCGTTTACTTAATGAACAATATTAGCTTTTAACCTTTTTATTTAAGAAATTAAGCATTTTTAATGCATTCAACCAAAACTGTTTCATATTGTTAGTTAAGACACAACAGATGATAATCAGCATGGGCGCCGCAGCATAGGGTAAGGGGGGGCAATGCCCCCCTGGAAAGAATGCAGTGTTTTCCTTGCTTTTTTTGCTCTTTCTAACATGGTAACCATACGTTGAAGTAGTCTTTGCCCCCCTGGGAAATATTCTGCCCGCTCCTATGATAACCAGTACTGGTTAATGCAGGGACGTAGTGGGGGGAAGGGTGCCCAGGGAGCTTGGGCACTCCCCGAAATTTTGGATTTTTGTTAATTGGAAGTCGATCAGTGGCGTAGCCAAGAGAAGTTGGGGGGTCACAACCCCCCCACGCGGAATTTTTTGCCATGCAAAATGGATATTCTTCACTCCCTTATCACACGCACGTATAGAAAAAATTTCTCGCTATACCACTGATGTCAATAAATCAAGTATTTTTGTGAGAAATTCATCTTTTTTCACCTTTTACCCTCCCCTCGATTTTTTTCTTTTCATAACGTCCCTGGATTAATGTAATGTACATACCAAGAAACTGTAATGCTAAAATTTTCTCATCTCGGATGTCTAAGTCCGATAATGATTTCACTATTAAGTCTTCTTAGAATAAGGAACGAAGTCAATAATTAGAAACTAGAGTTTTGGGAGGGCTTGGGAGGGCTAAATCATTTACTATGGAACGAAGACCTGAAGAGTGAAGAACTGCTAATGTTAAAATTCTGAATTTTGTTAGCTCTATATAATTACAAATAAACTTAAAATTATCAATTTAAAATTCATTTTTTTTATGGAAAAAACAATATAATCTGTTTAAATGAAATATTTGGAAGTGATTAAAAAAAATATCATGCATTAATCAAATTTTTTTTTAGGCAACTTGATTCAGTGATATATTTAATTATTGTCAGTAGATAGCTTTCTTTTATATCTCTGAAAACATTGCGGTCCAGCAGTGATTTTCACAGTGATTGTTAACAGTGATTTTCACAGGTTTCCAAACTTTGACAGCCCGGTCCGTGTTAGTATACCGACATTTAATTTTAACGAGGTAAATAGCTGTTGAAATGAAATTTTATTTTCTTCAGTTTACATAATGGGAAAAGCTACGCAGCTTAAGGTTTTCACGAAACTAAGCCCGGCGTTGCGAGCAACTTAACAATTCGCTAATAAGATTGTATTGTACTCATAAGCTGTAGACAGTGCAAGAAGGAAAATAAGACTGGTCGAAAGTGTTCTATAATCGATGTGTACTACATCATTTATCTTGTTTGCTTTCCAGGAGAGCACAGCTCATGTCTTCGAATGTGTTGTAGAGAGCTACATACGTCTTTTCTGGAGTTTCCAGCTAGTTTTTGGATCCTCATCAGAAATAGGAGAAGGGATAATTTTGAATACTGGCATATCTCGGAAACTGCTAGCGACCTCTGAAGGGACTTTTGAAACCACGGATTTCACGTGCGGTGGTCTTCATCAGACACGGTTGTCTTCAGTGGTATGTCGGAATCGAACATGTAACCTTAGGGTTACCATTCCAAAGCATTAACAACTGGGTAATCACGGCCCTCACTTTCCTTGTTTGGAAATTTTATTATGCTATTTCTACTATTTTGATTTTTATTGAAACTTATTTTTATTTTATTTATTTATTTATTTTTGAGGGGGAAGGGGGTTATATGGGCAGTGTATTATGCATTCATCCGCGCAACGCTCTTCCGTGTATGGTTAAGCACACAACTGCACCCTCGGTTGAAGAAAACTCGAAAGCTCTCTAAAAAGAACTCAAAATATATAGTCCTATTCTGTGCATCGGACAAAAGATCAGTTTCGAAAATTCCTAATGCATAGAATTCCCCTCCGCGAACTGGCAACACTGGGCCAGCAAAGCACACTCTTCAGAATATTCCCGCAGATATCGTTTCGAATTCTGAAATCTCTGGTAAGAGAAGTATATGTGTAAGGTAGGGAGGAAACGATCCTGCTCCCAGAAGTTTGTAAAAGGGGGTATTGAATTCTCAAATATCTATTGAGAAGAGCTTTTCGCGGAGGAGTGCAATTTTCTCTCCCAAGATTTTTGCTTATCGCTGCTGTAACGACTTCCCAGAAGTACTCGAGCATCCGGGATTCTGGAGGAGGAAAACCTATTCATGCGGATATATATATGCAAGGGAGGGGTAACTCTTAATGAAAATCGCACGTCGACTTGAAGAAAGTTTCGGAAAGTGAACGTTCAGAGAAATGTTTTTCTCGCGCGTGGAAAGTCAAGTCTGCAGGATTAAGTTATGAAATGAATTTTGAATAAAGTTTCTCCTGTAGTTTTGATGATGGAGTTATCTAACAATAAGAACAGTGTTTTTATTTTTTTGCGGGGGGAGAGTCATTTGAAATAAGACAAACATTAAACTGTGATCATCATTCAAATTTTATTTACGCACTGGGTAATGTGATCAAAAGACTTTTTTTTTAATAATATGAGTTTTTGGGTATTCTAAAAAATCGCCAAGAACCTCTTATTTATACACAACTTCTATTTTATTTCGTGAATTACCTTATGGTAAATAAAATATGTAACATTACTGTATATTTTTCGAAGACGAATATAAAAGTCAGTTTCTTAAAATTTGATGCATTCGGATTCTAAAATACAAAGTGAAAACTCCATGCACGTTTCGAAAAGTTAAAGGGTCTTCTCTACGACAGCATCGCAATATATACCAAAACACAAAAAAGAAAAAAATACATATTCTTTTGTACTTACATTATTTATATGCTTTTATATTTCTTTTATTTCCTTTTTATACGTACTTTGCAGAATGCTATGTAACTTTACTGGATTATAATATCAGCATCTTAGGTGATTTTTTTTAATTGTGGTTCCTTGACCGCCGTTGTGTGTGTTAGTCAATACAAGAAAAATTAATCTTTGCTTTCTAAAAATTTTTTCATAATCGATATAAAACAACTGGATATACTGTCTAAGACTGAAAGAGTGCAGCCTTTGCCATCATCGCTTCCTTTAACTACCAGAAACCTGGTGGTCGATCGAATCGCCATTCGTGTTCTACAAAGCCAAATAACTTTTTTGACACATTACACAAACGTAAGAAATGTGGTTAAAACCACAAACCAGCTGTGTCAAAAAAGTTCTTTAAAAAAAGAACGCTGAAAAAGTGCAGCCGTTGTCACTGGTTGATTTAACTATTGGCAACAAGGCGACTGAAAGAATTGTCAATCGCATGCCATAACCCTTTGACGCGCAACCCTTTCCCAATACTGAAAAAAGAGCAGCCGTTGCCATCGCTCGACTTAACTACCTGCAAGATGGCGGGCGATCGAAACGTTCATCGCTTGCCACAGATCTAGAGACCCTTTTTTGATGACAGCTGGCTGTGCCGCACAGTCAGCTGTGGGTCGTCCGTATCGTGACTCGATCGTCCGCCATCTTGCAGGTAGTTAAGTCGAGCGATGGCAACGGCTGCCCTTTTTTAGCATTGGGCCATCTATCCAGCTGTTCTCGCATTCTTCCATTTTTCAGCAGATGTCAGTGCTGTTAAAAATAATCGTGACCATTTTTTACGGGAAATGACGTGCTAAAAAGTAAAGGATTCTCGTGGAGCCATGTCACCCGCAACTATTTTTATAGAAATCAAATCTATTCTTCGTGACTGGCAACAGTCAAAACGTCAGAGTTTGGTGTTAACAGAGCGGGAACACTGCACGTTAAAGGGATAAAGCCAAAGGACTTTCTTGATGCATTACACAAAGTACAGATGGGTAAAAAAAACACAAACCAGCTTGTGCCAAAGATTCTTTGAAAAAGAACCCTGAAAGCGTGCAGCCGTTGTCATTGGTCGATTGAACTATCAGCAACAGGGCGGCCGATCGAATCACGATTCGAGCTGGCTATCGACAGAGCTAGATATACGACCGAGCAGCCAGCGGTATCAGAATAGTTCTGGCGCACGATTGGCAACTCGATCCATCGTGATATTGCAGGTAATTAAATGGAGCGATATCTATCTTCCTTCAGCGTTGGGGGCTACTTGGGCAGTCTTTCTTGTTGTTCTTTTATATCGACGCTTCTTCATCGCATTCTCCAGTTATTAGCAGATTCCAATGCTGGTAAAAAGAGTTCTGATAACATTTTACAAAAGAATTGGTAATTTCTACTGGAAATTACCAGCTAAAAAATAAAGTATTTTCGATTAACTATGCCACCCTTAATATTTTACTGTATTCATTCTTCGTGAATCACAACTTGAAAAACTGACTAATGCTGGAGTATTTTTACGTCGGCCGACGACGCTTTGAGAACGACAGTCAAAATGTCAGTTTAGTGTCCTCACAACGAGGAGGATGACACCACACGTTAAATAGTTAGATAAAGGGCATCTGAAATATCAGAAATCGTATAAAACGTATAATGCGTGAACATCAGAATTTTAAGAATATAAATGATAAAATATAACACAAAAAGGAAAAAAAATTGCAATGGTTTTCTGGAAAGTTTTTGCATAAGAATATACTACAAATACTTTCTGTGGGTGTTTCTTTTTATGCTCTACGTGTGTGGGTATGAATATAAATTTACTCACATTTTTCTTTAAATTATTCATAGCGCGAAAGTCTTAGAAAGATATTGAAAGGTGTGCAGTATGAATGTAAATATGTAAAATAATAATGTTCCGCAGTGCGTAAATATTTATTCAAATTAGTTACCGAAATTTCGATGGTACAGAAGAAAGAAGATATCTATGAAGAGCCCTAATCTACTGCATGATTACAAAATTTTTAACATTTACAGCTATCCAAAGCATGCAATGATTTTAAGCGGAAAGGTTTCGTGAATATTTAACATACATATTTACACAAAGAAATCAATGTACTATACCTGTTTTGGTATCATTTTCTAACTGAATTAGTCAACTTCTTTTTTTAAATGCAATTCATGAACGTCCGGACTTACCTGAAAGAAAATTGTGGATTTAAAACAAAATTAGATATTACATACACAGTAAACAAATACAGTTAAAATCTGTTATACTGAAAACGGGATATAGCGAAAGCGTTCTACGAATGTAATTCTTAAAGTACGCGATTCAGTTTTTAATAAGCCTGTGTAGTTTCAAGAATTAGCTTAAACTTTCAGAAACTAAGAAAACACAACCTTCTTGCATTTATTACTACGTACCCAAACGAAGAGATATACTATTTTAAATGATTGACAGCTATATTATCGTATGCATCGTAAATTTTTAATTTACAAATATTTTATCTATTGGAAATTTTAAAATTTTCCAATTAACCAAAGAAAAAAGAAAAGGAAATACACGAAGGGCTATAATATTTTTGTGCCCAGGTATTTTTAACTTTTTGTGCCCCTATGTATAGCCTCTATAAATTTTGTGACCCTGTACACTTAAGGGGATGGCGGACACCCAAATCATCAAAATTGGCCCAAAAAATGTGTTTTTTCTTTTTTACATACTAATATTCTACAGTTAAAGCTGAACCATGGAGAAAAAATCGCGTATGTCTACGGCAATTTTTAAAAAAGATATTAGGGTTTGAAAAAATTAAAAGGCAGAGTTAAATGTCCACAAAAAATGCAAACAAACGCGTAAATAAACACGTCACAATTTTTATTGAACGTTTTACAAAATAAGCTAATATTCGAATGAAATTATTTTAAAATATGTTTTGTTAAGGTAAAATCATAAATAAAATTATTCAGAAGAGACGGTATTAAAGGTAAATGGAAAATTACACTTTAAACTGTATGTTCTCCAAATCAAGTTTTTTGTGATTTTCTTGCCTTCAAAATGCTCCATGCAACTTAATTTTGGTCGGAATTGTACAAAATTTACTACAAACATTCTTCTCATATATTACAATAAATCTGTGTATCCTTTTTAAATAGGGTCAAAATTTCGATTATGAAATTTCACTTTTATTTACGAAAACTGAAAAATTTCGGGAAAGTTTGGTATATATCCATGAAAATATTTCTAAAAAATTAACTACTCGGTCGAATCAAAAACCGATATACAGACTTTTTTAAAATATATTTTTATGCTATTATAAAACAAAATTACTAAAAAAAAGTTAAAATTAAAACGCATGGAGCATTTTTTCGAAACTAAAAAATTAATTAATTTTTAATTAATTACTAATATTTTTAAAATTTATTTAAATTTTTTTCAGTTGTTTATAATGCTTTTAGTTTAATATATTAAAATACAAAATTTCATAATCCTATCTTATTAAAAAAAAAAACAAGCTTTTTAATGTCCCCCATCCCCTTAATCAAAACACACATTTTTTTTTTTTGTCTTTATCTGCATGTAGGGCCCCAAATGCCAATGCGAGAGTCAAGGCTTTCGAAAACAGATACAGAAAACTTGTAGAAGTTAATTTTGAAGTCGGTACTTCATAATGTTATTGTTTGCCTATTCTTGTAAGGAAAGAAAATTTAACGAGGTTAGGCATTTTCTTGAAAGTTGTCTTGGATGAAATTGCTCAGTATGTCTGAAGCTATTCCCTCGAGAGTATTTCAATTCCTTTTCAATCCGAGCAAGATGTTTATCTGAAACCATCTTCTCACTAAATATTCGCTCTTCTGACGATTTATAATATCTAGTGAGAAACCGATCCTGGAACAGTTCGCAAAAAAGGCAAGAGTACTGGAAAATTCTGCACTTTATAAACTTATTCAATCCAATGTCCTCTCATCCAGAACTTTCCCTAATGATCAATCTCCCCTCTTCAACTGACTTGACTTCCGAAACAAAAAAAAGGAATGCCGAGCTCTTCAAATTAAGAATAAAGCACTTCTCTTAACGACGTCACACTTACGTAAGAAGCGAAATTCTGATAGGAAAACCAAGATTTTCCAAGTGTAGGGAGGATCGATTGGGGGAAGGAAGACAGTCAGCATCATCATGGGCGTCGGTAGACATGGTCAAAAAGTAAGGCTTCGGGAAGGTTACCATACATGGGAGGTCAGGGAAGTTTTGTCGAATTGCTGTGAAAGAAATCTTCATCCATAATACTTGGTCTATTTACCCTTTAACGATCGCATTATTTTCAAGAAAACGGTCATGAATGTGCCATTTTTTCATTCCAAAAAATTGTATAAAAATAAGTGCATGGACAATATATCTATTCATTTTTAAGGTTTTGGACTTTTTTTTTTTTTTTTTTTTTTTTTTAGCGCGAACGCAGAAAAAGATAAATTTCTAGGTAAAGCCACCATTCAAGATTAGTGTGACTGACATGCTCTGCACTTCAAGACAAGCACTATTCTGTTGACAATTTTTTTAACAGTTCTGAACTGTACTGGGCTGCAAGAGGGAAATTGTGGTCTATAGACTTTTCCTAGGTGTATGGGAAAAAAAAAAGACTAGTGTGACTGAAAGTGTGTTACGTTGAAAAACTACTTTATTTGTGAAATTTACATAAGAAATTTGGCTTGTACAGTAATCCGGCATCCCGGTACCAAAGTTGAAACTCAGGTCATTTAAGGACGAAATCTAGGAAAAACTTCCATCATTTGTTATTCTTCATTGAATATATGGCCCCGTCCTCCCCCCACAAACTTTTCGGTCACGCTACACTTAGGGCTGTTGATAATAACATTCTCTTGGAGGGGGAGGGCATCAAGCATCCGGATATTTTATAGTCTGTATCATTGCCAATATTCAGAGATGAAATTTTTATTTAAAAAAGGTAAAATATATGGTATCAGGTTGTAAGGAAAGTTCTCCGCCAAATCTGCTTGAGTCAGCTGATGCGGCACCCAGCGATTGAACTTGTACATGAAGTTTATGGGATGCATAGCATGGCTAATGGGCATGGCATTAATGTCTAACTCTTTAGCTTGCTCTCAAGTGGTTAAATACTGATCTTCTTCCACAAGTTCTCGCAGGTGGCCCTCATCAACATCAGTAGGCTGGCCAGATAGCTCAGCTCCTTGAATGCCATAGACCTTGTTTTTTAACTTTCAGTACCAAACCTTCACAGTGCCATATGATACAACATTAGAATCTAAATGACACACATAATTCTTTGACATTCTGTAGCACTTTTTGCAACAGAACTGGAAGTAAATGATGGTTGTAATCCAGTAACGTGATAGTTCCATTTCAGACACCTTGTACTTAATGATAACGATATTTTTTAACAACACAGTATTCTAAAGTAAGTATCTTTCTTTAAAATGACAAATATCGTTTGACAAAATGTGAGCAAACACACCAACGTGAACTGTTTGCAGGCGATATTTGTGGTGGCGGGAAACTTTCGTTACAACCTAATATTTAGAAGAAAATGCACTTTTATTATGCTGATTTTTCTCGAATGTGTTTCCAGTTTATACCTACATTTTTCATCTTTTTCCTGTTGAAGGAACCAAACTATCTTTAAGTTGTAAGAAATTTTTCAAATCAAATTTATATTAAATTTGATTATTCATAAAAGTTTAATATTATGAATAATCTGCGTACTTTTGTCGCAGTTTGACGATACAATTACACAAAATTACAAAAAGGTAAAACACAAATTTGCACAAAGTTCTTAAACACGGAATCAATGAGGTAAGAACTACACGAAAGCATAACGAAATATTTATCCGCACTTTTTTTTTTTTTACACATCTCCAAAAACAAGTGCTCCTGTTCCTTTCTTTCTTTTTTATTAACCTCTAAAAGTATTCTACAACCAATGATTCGAGTGTGAAGTTTATATCCCCCCCCAAAAAAAAATAAATAAATAAATAAAATAAAATAAAATAACCGTGTGTCAGAAAGAAACTAAAACCCTACAGTAGAGAAGCCATATATGCACGGAACACAACGGCCGATGTATGAAGTATCAATTTCCGATTTGCGTGGAAGGGCGGATCTTGTACTCTAGGAGACCTGCCTAAATGTTCAGAAGTGTGTTTTTCTGTTCTATGGAAGTATAAAGGAAAAACCGTCTCGGAGTTCACTAAAGCGATCACGCAAGCCGTCGAACGTATTTCTATTAGCCTTTTGTGGCAGAGGAATGTGTTTATCCCTAGTTCTTGACGGAATTTCACTATTGCATTTATATAGGGTGGTCAAGTAAAAACCATCCCTATTAAACTTCTTTTCTAAACAGCATTCAACATCTGAAACGAGTAGGCGATTGTCGCCAAATTTGGCTTATAATGAATTTGTACACGAGATGTGCTCAAGGAATATTTAAAAAAAAAATTTAGTTCAAAAAATGTAGACTAGATTGCGTTTTGGATAGAGGGCTCGACTCATAAAATGAACCAAATCAGTCAAATCAAAATTTATTGAATAAATATTGAAATTGTTTATACGTTTCGAATCAGCCATTTCAATAGTTAAATTTACTGCTTTGATGCAAAGCGCCATCTACTGTACATTTTTTGAACATTTTTTTTTTTAATTCTTTGCGCATCTTATGCATACTCTACTCTGCATACCAAAGTTGGATGGGAAACCCTTTTTATAAGGGATATTTATTTAAAGCCACTCAGCAAGAAAGCCTTGGTCTTATCCACTCGACCAGTCGAAAGGAAATTTCAGACAATGGCGGATCCGGAAAAAGTTATGAGAGGGACGATAAATAGAAAGAAGCATATTATCAGAAATCGGTCACTATTTTTTTTTTTTTTTCAAAACCTTTACATTTTTAATCTTGATCCCACGTTTAACGTGTTCGCTCTCATCTTTTAAAATGAAGCAACGGAGAAGACTCTCCTTCTTTGACTTACGCTGCTTTCCAGGTGATTCTTTGAACGCACCCAGCGTCGCACTTGAGAATTCGCTTTGTACCACGTGACTTCAAAGAGCACGGATGCAAAAGGCGTGAACAAAGACTACAATTGGACAGGCAAGTGACGTCAGACAATACAATACAAAAGAAAGGCGGGAAAAGAAGTCTCAGCATTTGAAGAAAGAAAGGAAAAAATAAATTACAGTAAAAATAATAATACTGGAGAAACGTAAGTGAATTTGAATTAGTTTTAGAATAATAATCATGTATCATAATATGTACCATTACATTTTGTATATGTAATATACAGGGTATACCAAAAAAGTGGTAAACGCTTTAATTCTTTATCTATTAGAGATAAGTGAGCAATGTAAATTGACAAAAAATGTTTAAAAAAAATAAGATAGGAAGTAAGGCTACGTTAAGAAAAACATCTTCTTGCTTATTTTTAAAAATTACATTTAAAATTTGTATACGACACCCGTACAACAAAATTTTCAGTTAGTAAAATGTACCCCATACACTAATGAAGTCATGTACAAAATATCAGCCTTTCATCATGAAATACCTCGGAGATACATGTATAGCCCCCTATAATATTTGCTTAAAAGTATTTGAATGCAAACGTTTATTGCTAGAATGGGAAAAGATATTTTCATTCGTAATTTTTGTACGACCCCTAAAATGCGGCTTTCCGACGTGATTCTTTTCCCTTAGAGAGCCATTGAAAAGTAGTTTAAGTCAGCATATTTATCTTCATACCTCTGACCCTTTTTAAGATATAATCCTCAAATTTCGTACATCACCTCAATAGTGTATGAGGCACATTTACTAATTAAAAATTTTTTTTCTAAGGGGGTTCGTATACAAAATTAAAAATTAACGAGAGGAATTTTTTCGTAGCATAATCTTTTTCTCTACCTTACTTTTAATGTTAATGACAATGTCATTTTATCTCTCACCCCCCTTTATTGAAAATTGTCCGAAAAATGTGTCCCAAAAAAGCGACATAATAAAGTATGCGATATAAAAGTTGTTGAGTGTTTTACATATATTTAAATACTAGTAGTTCACAAGAGCTTTAATCTATTGTTACAATATTTCGTAAGCTGTGGAATATGCATCCCATGTATTTTTCTATAAATAGGTTACACTCATAAAAATTTCAAATTAGTGTTACCAGGCGAAATACACGAAAGATGAGAAATAAAATGATATAGTCAATTAATATCGTTTTAATATGGCAATAATGAAACCAAAATATTAGGGGGGCTTCGGGGGGGGTCTCCCCCTGACGAGGCTCGAACAATCGAGGCTTTTTTTTTTTTTTTCAAATTACATTGACCCCATCTCTGATAGATAAAGAATTAAATCTTGTTTTCACCTTTTTGGGACACCCCGTACATGTAAATAATTGTGTACAGAGAGTGGGGCAGACTTATGAAGAAAGGTGTAAAGGGGGGGGGGGAGATCATTTTATTCGTAAACTGTTCAGTTATAAAACAATCATATATCATGTTCCATCTTTTATTCATGAATCATCGAAATCCCTTCAATATTGCATTCACGATACAAAGACAAACAGCCCACTTTTTCCTACACTGAAGAAAAGAAAAAAAAAAGGTAAGGGGGGGGGGAATTCTGTCACATGAAAGTGACATGCGATAGGCGAACTTCAGGGAATATTTTTCTCCCGTTCCCTTCTTCGTTATAGATTCCCTTTTCTTGCTATAAGGAGCTCTATAATTTAATAAAAAATGACGTTTATAAGAGATATATGATTTTCGGCAATCGGTCGCATAAATAAGGAACTTTATTCCACGTGGCGTCTGGCTATGAAATAGTTTTCTTTTGGGGGTGGGGGTGGGGGAAAGCTGAAATGATTTCTTAGCAGTTTTCAAGAAAAAGACGCTGGCACTGCTGAGACCGTAGATTTTTGGGGGTGGGGGGAAGAAAACGGCTTTTGAATGCGAGATTTTGTAAGGATTCGTTATTTTTCGTGACGTATATATAGAAAGTTATTCTGTTGGAAGCCTTCATATTTGAAATGTATAAATTCAATCGTATTTTCAGGCTGCAGTGTTTTTTTTTTTTTTTCTCTTTCTAGAAATTCTTGTTTAATGTAGTTGTCCGAATAAATTCAGGCAGACGCGGCTCGGGTCAAGAGAGGAGAGATCCCACCTTGTCACTCAAAAAACTTTTTTTTTTCTTTCTATAATATAACATTTATTTTAATCGTATGCTTTTTTCTACAAAAATACAAGAATTTTGTATTACCTGAAAATTATCAATTAAAAAAGAAATCTCCTAAAAGAACGCCGAATGAGTTTTTCACTTAATTTTAAGAATATGCGGAAAAGCTCATGGTTGTCCCGACTTTTGGCGTTTTTCGCCGTGAAGGGAGTTTGATTTTATTCTAAAGGGGTTATCACACTAACTTAAAATCCGAGCAACTTTCTTGCCGTACAACTTTGATACTGATCTTCTGTATAGTTTTCTTGACGAAAGCGTTCTCCAACCAATGAACGATTGGAAAATATCCGTCTAAAGTCCATATCACACCTTCCCGATCTTCAATTCAAGCATCGTTCGACTGTTTCCCACAACAGTTGGGTGAAAAGTCTTGGACGATATGTATGTTCAACATCCGAAACTTTTCCCAGCCGGTCCTGGAAAAATTGAGTATTTCATTCAACTTGTTCAACTTCTCCAATAGACCAATCACAGGCAAGCAAATGGAGAGGCTGCAGTGACATCATATTCGCTCATTTTCATTTCCAATCAAACCAGTTGAGTGAAATAGTCGGACAAGTTGAACGAAATACTTGATTGAATTGAAGATTGAACGCAGAGGGTGTGATATGGGCATAACAGGTGTTCCGCAAGAAGTTTGCTCAGATTTTAAGCTAGTGTGATAACCCCTTTAATATCCAAATATGCAACGCTGAAGTGGGGTTGGCTTGGCATCAGAGAGGCTTACTTGGCTACAGTCTTTAGGGCCGACAACTGTGCGGCCCAGAATACATTTAATTTTTGAAAGCACAAAACAAAAATTATATGCTTTGAGGGTAAGGATAAAACGATAAAGCCATGCAAGATTTTTAATTACCTATATGCCGAGGTGCACTTTCTAAAGTGCTAGCGAGTACTGTAGGTGATCAAAAAGTCCGTAAAAAACTTTAAAAAAATCATTAACAAAGAACAAATAACGGTACAAAATTGCGGTTTGCATCGATAAGTCTAGAAGGATTTCGGATTTTTTAAAATTGGAAACTTGATTTCCCATTGTGAATATCAGCTCCACCTATCGGTAGCATTTATAATAGCAGGTGATGCAATTATAGAATATGATGTAATGATAGAAATTGCGGTTTGCACAAATAGGTTTAGAGAAAGATTAGATTCTTTTTAATGGCAAGAAAGGTTGTAGTTCCAAACGTCACAGATAGGTGGCGCTGGCATGCACAATGGGAAGCAAGTTTCCAATTAAAAAAAAATAATAATCCGAAATCTCTAATCTTATCCATGCCAACCGCATTTTTTTTATCGCTATTTGGTCTTTTTTAATGAATTTTTAAAGTTCTTACGGACATTTTGATCCTCCCGTATTTAAAATTCTGAAAATTATTAGAAAATAAAAAAATAATTGTGAAAATTTATCACTACTTTGTTTATTCTAATCATTGAAACAAATCATGAGGAGTAACGAAGACATTTATGAGGAAATATTCAAATTAAACTGGGATATTTCCATTTGCGCTATGAAATGATTCGGCCTGCCTAAATTAAAAAAAAAAAAAAAAAAATGTGCTCCAGAACAATGGCTTGTTATTAGCGCTGCAGATAACATTTTTAATTCCCTTTCCCGGAGACTGACGCATAGAAATTGGAAAATACTAATTTGTTCAGAGACTAACCCTCATTGAAATTCTGCCGTTTCAGGTATTCCATTGTGAAAGATTAGATGAGACACATATCAAAGTTTGGGAGACAGTTAAGTAGCGGCTTCCATGATTTTCGGAAATAATTAAAATATTTATATTTTTGGTTTGAGTGCCTTTAGGTAGTTAAACACAGTTGACAGAAAATTTCAATACTGCGTTGGAGAAACCTGATGCATCACAAGACCAAAAATGATTAAATAATTTTTTCTGTATGTGGATTATTTATCGATTTAGCATTAGTGCTGTTCATAATCAATATGGTTAAAAATTCACGAAAAATTTTTCCATTCTATTTAGACCGCTGTATTAGAAAATACCAGGTGACGTAATTAGAAATGAAAGATAATAGAATCTTTTGTGTATTTATAAATGCTTTGAAGTTATCACGTTGTTTCCAAAATTCTTAATATTATTCCAGCATCAGAAAAAAACAAAAAACTGTGAACCCCCAATCGTCCCCAAAGTGACCATGATTTATAATATTACTCTATTTGTAAATGAACCGGGTGAACTAACCTGTTGAACTAACTGAGACTTATTTTGAAGCAGTCAAAAATCTGATGCCATAAATAACAGATTGCGAGTTACTCATAAACTCTGTCACAAAAGTTTCGCCATATCAAAGTAAGTTCGTAATTTGTGCGATCCCAAATAGCTCCTTGAGATTACACAGTTTGACATTTTTCATTAGATTGAAATAAGCTAGTTTCTTCTTCTGAACTGCAAAGTTTTTAAATATTTAAATATAATATTTAACGTAACACATGGATTGTTTTTTTTTTAATATAATCTTTTAAGTAATGGCGACATTGCATTATAAATTTTAAAAATAAATCATTTTTCTACGGCTCCTAATAACTATAAACTATAAGTAATCTTACGTTAACATTTCCCACGGTAGTTTCAATAGAAGGGAGCTACTACAACATTTACGCCCTCCACCACGAGTGATGAATTTTTCAAAATAATAATAATACTCGTTTTTTTTTTTTTTCTAAAACTTAAGAAAAACTTAGTTTACACTCCAGTATTTTCTGGATCAATTTCCATTCTAGAGCAGTAAAATATGTTACGGTAACGAAGTCACAGGGAAATGGAATGAACAAATTCAAAATGGTGGTCTGCAAAATTTGGGACGGGAATTTAATTTGTTTTCATTTCTGGACTGAGCTCATTGGTCAAAATAACTGTATCTCTAATAAATTTCCACCCATTGAAACTAAAATGCGATAAACCTTTGCCAGACGCAAATAAATCCTTCCAATATTTATTTATTAATCTGTTTAAATACATATTTTACATAGAATTTTTAAGTAATATGTCATATATATTGGGGAAGAAAATTAAGAAAATTCCAATATATATATACTGGCAGAGCCATAAGTTAATATAAATTTTTCTTTCACTTCACTTTTGTCTACTAATTTAATTTCACACTTCCATTTACAAATTCTTCGAATTTCAAATAACGCATACATTACAGTACTCGTACTTCTAAGTACTACAACTGTATGAAGATGGTTGCTCGAATGAAATAAAAATGTATCTAGAAAACCAACAGAAAACACTGAACACAATAACATGAAAAATCCAAATCAAATTTTATGCCATAATTAGTTCTTGCAATCATTAATTTTTTTCAACGCGTTCATCTCTTTTTGAAGAATATGCTACAGCCTTTTCGAGTTGCCGTAGTTAGTACTTGTAATCATTTTTTCTTAGCTTAATCATATGTTTTTGAAGAACATGCTTTAGCCTTTTCGAGCTGCTCAACGATAAGATTCAGCTCTTCCATAACTTTCACTGCAGTTCTATTTATCATTCTATCCTGGTCTAACAGAGCACAGATATCTAATGGTCAGATATATCCCAGTTTTCCTATTTATGCTGAGGTATCACGTTTCTGCTATTTCAGAGAAATAGATTGCCCATAACCTTCATTTTATTTTATTTTATTTCTTCTCTTTGTTTCTGTCTCCTAATAGTCATCACTTGAAACAGAAACTCAATCTTAGAAGATACGTGAGTTTTATTTTACTGCTTAAAAAAGAGAAAATATTCTGTAGATTTATTGGCTTTCACAAGATACATATTTCCTTTTACCTAAATTCCTCCAATTCATTACTTTTACTTTAGTGGGCAATATCGGTGACAGTTTAAATTACATGTCCCTAATTATTAACATTTTGAGCGGCCCAAATGTAAAATTCTGTTCACTGGAGTAAATCTACGTTTTTGCATTACTAAAATACAGCAAAGGTGTTGTCTTTTCTTTTTAAATTGGCATAAAAAAAATCAGTTATGAAAATTGTTCTAAAAATGTGCATGTACCTTTTCTAAGGTGCCTTATTCTGTGAAGCTTTCTTTTTTTTCTACTGAACGGACTTAAAGAACTTAGTAAGCAGGATTCTATTAATCCTTTGAAGCGCAACCCTTTCCCAATGCTGAAAAAAGGGCACGTTGCCATCGCTCGACTTAACTATCAGCAAGATGGCGGACGATCGAAACGTTCATCGCGTACCACAGATCTAGAGGCCTTTTTCGACGCAGCTGGCTGTGCCACATCCAGCTGCGTCAAAAAGGGGTCTCTAGATCTGTGGCACGAGATGAACGTTGCCATCTTCTCATTCAAAAAACAAAAAACAAAAAAAAAAAGAAAGAAAAAAAAGAAAGGAAGAAAGAAAAGCGAGAGGGGAGAGAGAAGGAATTTAATTTCGGAACATTCTTTGATCTATTACGGAAAAATTAAATAGAATTTTAACCCTACAAGGCACCTGGTACCCTATGTGAAACAACCCACTTCAACTATTCCTCTACGTCTATAAAATACTAGTATAGACATCTGTCGGTTTTTAGGATTATTTATACATAGATAGCAACGATATAATTCAGATGTTGCTTGTAGATGCATTTAGTATTTGCATTATTGCCGAAACTGATTGAAATTTAAATAGTCATCTTTCGAATGCGGTTTTGTTCATTTTAGAAAATCAACAAAAAATAGTTAGTAAAAAGTTTTGACCCGTAAAAAATGACCGTGTGTTGAAGTTCGTCACACCAAGAAATGATTTGAATACTAAAATTTCAAAAAAGATAGCTATGACTTAGTGTACCGCATACAAAACGGAAATAAAGTGATTTTCTAGTAAAATATTAGGTTATTTCTTAAACTATTTTTCCCCCAAATAATAATCACTAACATTATCACATATATTTATTTCAGATCCAGAAAAAAAAATCGGTCTTGTAGGATTAAAACGGGGGGGGGGGGAGACTAATCTACCCTCCAAAATTATTCTTGAATACTATAGAACCCTTTTTAAACTTCCCTACACCCACGAAGGATCCATGCAGACTTTCTTGAAAATCCCTGTTCTAAATCAAAGTTTTATTATTTTCAATCTTAATCGTAAAAGAAATTCCTTAGAACGTAATCTCCCCTCCCCCCCCACACACATACCCACCAGTTCTTCCTCCTAATGGCCATTACTTGTAAAAATGAAATAGCTTCCGAACGATAAGCGGCCTTCCTTCCTTCCAAATTTCATCTCTAATCCTTTCGGAACATGCCATTTTTCTGTTATTGCAGACAAATTATTGTGGAATAAACAAACAAACAAACAAACAAAAAATGAAACTGCTCTCCATAAGCTTGTAATAATGGGGGCACAAATTGCAATAATATATATAACTTCTTTATTCCTGCAGAAGAACAACTCTCATTTGTGGAGGAAAGATAAAATATCAAAATAATGGATGCCCACTTCGCATGGAAAGCCACATTAAGAGTTGGACACCGCACGATTACATCGGTAATCGATTACAAAAACCGATGAGGACTAAGGTTTCTGCCAATTTCCAAAAACTGTTATGATGAACTAATGCTAAAGTTGTAAAAAACAGTAATCTTTATTCTAATGAAATTACGAGTAGATAATCGAAAATTGCAGAAACCACGCAATTTTATTAATTAACATGTGTAAAATTTGCAAAATATCATTTTCACAAAAGATTACAAATCACGAAAGGGGACTTTTTGTTTTAACTTGATTTCCCCCGCTCCAACAAACTGCAAGAAAGCAAAGTGTTGTCAAGTTCTAAAAAGAAATCATTACAAACCGGTCAAAAAAAATCTCTTAATACATAAGTTAAAAACTGCCTGTCATTATCAAATCATGTGATATTCAGAATCGTATAAATGAAGCGTAACCACAAATCTCAAGGTAGCAATCTAGGATACATAAAATGCGGAAATAAAAGATCAGAACCCTTTCAAACGCAAAGTTAAAGGCATCTTATTTCAAACACTCCGCAGTCAGCAAAAGGAGGTGGGAGGAAACTAAAAAAAAAAAAAAAAACTACATATAGTAAATTTTATTTTGTTCTAAAAAAATTCTTTTAACGGCTGGATAAATGCCTGTTACGTACGATTATAAGCTTTTTCAAACAATCTGTTAATAGATACATGTATTATGGATTCAAAAGTTAAAACTACCGCACAAAATCGCAATTTTTAAATGTGACTACAAAAATTCGTTAAAAGAAACTTTTTTAGATTCGTGTTAAAGCATAGCTCATTAGCTGAATTTTCTTTTTTCCGAAGCTGTAAAATGTATCTAGTTTACAGAGAAAATTTCAGCTCGCAATAACACAAAATGCGCAAAAAATGACTAAAAAACGAGAAAAACATAAAATAACTAAAATAGGATATATATATATATATATATTTCATGCAATATATTTCTCTTGCCCTGTTTATTTAGTGTATTAAATTTGGTCCTGATCCGAAAAACGGTCTGAGCGAACATTCACGCAGACAGGCAAGAAACCGTTTTATATATTTAGATTTGCAGTAAAAAAGACTGCTATAGAAATTCCTTAATTAATATGTTAAACAATATGACTGACGATAAAAAAAAAGATCAGGAAGTTTTTACACCTTTTAAAATACACAATAACTTACTGATTTGGCTTAACTCTGCCTAAATAGTACCTCCTACTTAAAAATGTTTTTAAGAAACCAAATAAAGAAATGAAGCCTCAAACGGTGTAAGTGTTCTAAGAAAATAAAATTTCTCATGTCATGTCTCCTAAAGATATGTCAGTCATACATTTGGCTTTCTAATCCTGCTGGCGCTATTCGAGAAAGGTCAGACGTCAGACAGATAAAACGGAATACTGACCGCATTTCGATTTTGTTGGAAAATGAAAAAAAAATCCCTGGAAAATCTTACTATTTTCATCCCAGTCCTTCATGAAGCAAATCCCTTACAGTTGGTTCTTTTATGTTCCCCCCGTCCTAATGGCCATTACTAGAACTGAAATTGCCTCCTTACGATAAGTACCCCTGTATCCGCTGGGGAAAGGAAAAGAACATACCATATTCCAAATTTCTTCCGTAATCCTTTGGAATACGCTATCTGTCCCCGCTATTTCAGAGAAATTACAGTGGATATAAACAAACAAATGCTCACCATCAACTAACGTATTGATGCCTTACAAGTTGTATAAGACTTCTGTCTTCTCTGTCGAACACGCGTTTTTGGAAGGAAGGCTCTGCCTCAGGGGGAATACTTTTTTGATTGGGATTATTTTACAAATATTTAATCCTGCTATGTGTAAATTTGAACTATAAAACTTGCCTTCAGCAAAAACTTGTCCTGAAAGGAATTTTTTTTCTGGTGAATCAGACCTTTGGGACAGGTACCATTGATTACTGTTCGTAGAATAAAACGTAGTTTTTTATTGAAGGATAAAAAAAACCTTTATTTAACGCAACACAAAAACCTTTGTTCAGCAAAAATCTACCTCCAGAAGGAAAAAAAAAAAAAAAAAAACATTCAAGTGGTCTGCTCTGTTGAAACTACCGTCGGATATATTAACGCAGGATTACTTATCGGTTAGTTATTTAAAAAGGCGCCCGTTGAAAAAGAATGAATACAACAGACACTTCTCATTTCGTGAAACGTCTATGACCACAATATTTAGCGCTTTAATGCATATTATATCAGGAAGTCTACTAATACTACCTATTGTTTATTCTATCTATCTACATTTCTCCCCCGATAAACAGTAACGGATCCAAGGGAGGGACTTCAGCTTCCCTACCCCCAAAAGCGATTGCTGAAGGTTAACATTCTGCTTTGTTATGCACTTTGAATAGTAAAATAATCTTTTTATATAACTTAGCCCCTCCCAAAAAAATTTACTTTAGTTTAGACCAAACTTTTGCTTTGTTGTATATTTTGTTTGGGTGAAATTAAGTTTTTTCAAAATTTAAGCTCTCTGCAAAAAAAAGTCTGGATCCGCCATTGCTTATAAATGCTCTTTTAATTACTTAAATCCCCCATTGTTCAATCTCATGAAAAGTATCAGACTGTGCAATATCGAATAGCTATTTAGAATTCGCACAAATTGCGGATAGGACGTAAAAGTTATGGCAGATTTTATGAATCTCGAGCAATTTTTTAATTTATGATGTAAAAGAAATCCCGTATAGCTAAGTCAGTTCATCTGGTTATTTTAACACGGTTAGTTTTCAAACGAAATAATCCCGAAGCTTAAAAAATCATTGAAATAATTTTTTTTTTCATAGGACTGTTATGGAATAACGCAATCTTACGTAAAAAAAAGAGAAAAAAACAATCACTCTAAACTACCCTTAAAAAAAACTCTTTTCTTGTCTTTTAAAAGAATTCTTTGTCTGAAGTCTAATTACTGGGAATCAATTATTAAAGAAGTAGGAAGGACTCATTTTTTGTGTTTAGGAACTTTTTTTGTATTGTTATTAATTCCTGATAGTCTACTTGCTAAGAAGGGTCGGAGATTTTCCCCGAACTCTCATTAATCCCGTTGTTTTGTTTTTTTTTTTTTTGTTTTTTAACCTAACCTAATGACCTTCGCTTGGAGTGAAATTGCCCGTTAATGAGAGATGTATGTGTGTTGTCCCCTCAGAGGAACAAGCGAACTAATTCCGTTTAATTATCTTCAGATCTTTGAAACATTTTAACTAGAACATATGCACCGAAGGAATATGTTAGAACGCTGATGATAAGGTGAACATGAATTGAAGCGACATTACAAAACGACAAAAAGTGTGGGTATTCTAAATCGTTAATCTTTTAATAGGTAAGTTTTTGTTTTACGTTGAATTTGTAAATTTTGGTTTTCAGCTAATTAAAATACGATATTATAATTAATAATTTAATACTACAGGGAGTTCAGCAAATAAGACCCCCATTTATGTTAAAAATCTCAAAAACAAGGATCAAGAGAAGGATGAAGGAAACAAAATGTTTCTTATGTGAGCTATAAGAATTTCATTCAGAAGTTTTGAAATAGTAGTGACAGAAGTCGTTAACAGATGTCGCTGTAATCGCAGGACTCCGTATTCTCCTGATCCGACTCTTTCTGACTAATTTCTTATGGGGAAAATTGAAAGATGCTGTCTGTCTACCAGACGCTATGTGAGCTTGAATTGTCGATTCGTGTGACTTATGAATCCATTTCCGTTGAGACATTACAGTTTTGTGATGACAAATTTCATTATACTTCGCGCCAGCTCCACCTCTGTTAGTCGAAAGCTCGATATTTTGATAGTGTGTGTGCTTGATGTGTTTGAAGATATGTGCTTGAAAAGATAGACTGCTTACAGAGAGTGAGCTTATAACAATACATGATGAGCTTTGATCGATTTCGACGTGCAGCTCCATCTGTTGATCAGTTATTGTTGAGTACTACTACGTATATTGAAATTTATGTGCAAAATTTTTACAGCTAACATAAGGGCCATTGCATTTTGATGCATTCTTCTGTTATCTTTTTTTTTTAAAGATATTTGAAATCGGAGTGCAATTTGTTGGACCCCCTGTAGATGCATGTGTAATCGTAACACATGTGAGATGTATAAGAATTACTTCTTAAAGATATTACAGAACTGTAATGTTGCTTTCCTGCCATACGGAGCTTATTGTGGAGAAATGAGTTTTACAGGCATTGTGTGGTTGTTGAAAACCCATGTCCCTTTGACCTTGGGCGACTTAGGCAAATAAAAATGAAGTTTTTCGAGAGTGATGGAATTTTCTGTGTATCAGGAAGGTAGTTACGAGGTACCTGCCAGGAAGCTGTATGTGACGTCATACCTCACCCTGAAAACTAAGGAAGAAAGGGAGAGCGCACTGTTGCAGTTCAGTTGCGTGTGTTGGAGTCTGAAACAGCTTGTAGATACGTTTATAGAAGACTAGTATTTTGTTGTTATCATTAACGATTTACTGATTGTTTTACTATTATTATTATTATTTTGCAAGCTCTTTACATTCCTGTGGTACCGGTGGTACGATTTTCTGGAATAATCGTTGATTAAAATTTTCTTTAATATTAAATCAAATGAAATAATAATTAAATGAGCATTTTGGACTGTTTAGTTCGCCCTCACTCAGTGATGATTGTTACAATAGAATAATGCAGAATTATAGTTAACTTACTATGAACTGCAATTTGGAATTTATTTTCAGTCTTATATTTCTTTCTGCCACTGTATTTTCATGTGACATTTTTGTTAGATGTAATACAATCTCATTTTGTCTTGTAACCCTAATTTTGATGCAATTGCAGAGTTTTCTATTAGCCCTACATAGTCTACTGAGAACTCCCCTAAAGAACTACTAATTTGAAACAAATGGTTTACAGTTTCTTTAAGCCATTATTATTGAAACGTTTTCTATTGGCCGCCTCAAGATTTAACATTTTAAGAATTATATTTCATTAGATATTTCTGTAATCTTATTTGAAACTATTCAGTGTGGCGATTTTTATTTCATTTATTCATATATCTGTTATGTGTTCTGTATTTGTTGATGAGTTCTTATTCATCACTTGATTAGCGGGTTCATCTCTTTACACTTTATAAGAAAACTTTGGCAGTTCTTTGAATTTTTTTTTTTTTTTTTTGGGGGGGGTAAGTTAAAAAATCCATACTGTACTTGTCACTGTTTTAAACTATGACCTTTCATCTACAACTTGTTTCCTCGCAATTGTAATATTTATGAAAAATATAAAATTATTTAAAAAATTCCCCCGACATTAGTTATACATTGACTGGATATCGTAGCTCAAGTACATCCCTTATTCAGCTTTAAACTGTTTTAAAAATCTCTGACCAAAACTGGCAGATAACACCGATTTTCTAATGCCCAGATATTGAACATATTTTCTTACAACGCAAAAATCCATCCATAATTGGAATTTTCAAAAACGGTTGAAACATTTCAATGGAAAAATCAACAAACCATACAAAAAATACTTCTCCAACAGTACTTAATTGACTTGGTTTAGACGTATACTCTCGACTATAAAAAACGAGAGGTTTAAATGAAAAAAAAAAAGTTCAAGATTTGAATATGCGGATGTATGCATTGTTTCATTTAAATTCGCAATTATAGAATTTTTCGCCGTTTCTTTCCTCTTCTTTCTAGTTTTATTTACGACGGAAAGTGAAGTTGAAAATTAAGCAGTAAAATTCCAGACATTTTTTAAAATTTTTGATTAATAATTATGAACGTTTTTATTCTTATTTTTGCGTCCATAGTGAGAAAACAAAAAGTAACGCTAAAATACTAAAGAACAACCAATCCTCTAGCATAAAAAAGAAAGTAATAAACTTTTTTTCTTTCCTTCACTTTTTTCATTCCGCCACTTTTCTGTAGTTTCAAGAAATAAATTGAAACTTCAAGGTAGAAATTTTTGAAAATAAGAAATTCATTTCACGCAAAATTTATTTTTCACAACGCCGCACACAAAGAATACTTTTAAAACCTGGAAGAAAGACGTCTCCAAATTAGCACATTCCATGGAAACTTTATGAAAATAAATTACGTATGTTAAACGAAAAAAAAAAAAAAAATGAAAAAGTTTTTTTTTTCGCTACTGTTTTTTGGCAACAGAAAATTTAGAATTCAAAGTCCGATTACAAGAAACTTCTTCCCTCAGTCACGAAACTTTTAAAACTCGTTTTTAAAATAACAAAGCTTAATTTAGAGGAGTGGTGCACCCGGAATTATTTTTTTTCCCCTTTTCTTCCGGGAGTTATGTTTGTTTAAGGCGAGATTTTGGAAGATTCTTAACGTAATATTTTGTGAAATTAAAGCAAGGCACGTAATGTGACATCTTGAGTCAATATATTTGAGTGGAAGAGTTCATTTCCTTAACTTTAAAAGAAGTTTTTTGCTGCGCAACGCTAAAATAATTCACTCTTTTTTTTCCATCCTATAAAACATTCGTGTTTCAGTTGAGATGATTTTTAAAACTCCATCAGTGATTAAACACGCCGTGTATTTAAAAGATGAATGTAGATAGTATGTTCCTTGCTAAATGTTATTTGGCAATTTGCATCAAGACAATTTATCATTAATGCGAAAAGGATATTTTATTAATCGAGATTTGAGACACTCAACTTTTCATTTTGAAAGCACAGTCGAATAAGTTTTGAAGAAGAAAAGGATTATACACGTAATATCTTCATATATTTTGAACTTTTGAAAACTTTTATTCAGTATTTTCAGTGTTTGCGATGGCTAACAGGAAAATCAAATCATGAAGTTTTTCTTGGACCAATGGCCCAGTGGATAAGACACTGGACATTAGGAGATGGTCGAAGTGTGTAAGTCCAGAGTTTTGGCGTTTCTCGCGGCTTCTCCGTCTGATGTCCAGAGTTTTTTTTTAATTAAAAAAAATCTAAAGCAGGCAAACAGATTTTAAAAATAAAACAAATTCTTTTGAAAAGCTCTATTATACAAGTTGCCACAAAAAGTTGGTAACGGGTTTTAATTCTTTGTCTATTAGATATAAGTGGGTAATGTAAATTTAAAAAAAATGTTCAAAATAAAGTCGGAAATAAGAATCCGTTAAGAAAAAATTCCTCTCGTTTATCTACAAAAAGTTAAACTTTTTAAATTTGAATTTTTAAATAATATTATACGACTCCTGTACGAAAAAATTCCCAGTTAGGAAAATGTGTTCCAGTCTAATGAGGTTATGTACTAATTTGGAGAACTATGTCCTAAAATCTGCCAGAGGTATGAAGATAAATATGTACCGACTTAAACCACTTTTCACTGGCTCTCGAAGGGAAAATTAGAACGAAGGGAGCATCGGATGATCGCATTTCAGGGATCCTACACAAATTACGAAATAAAATATTTTTTGCCACTTTAGCAATTTACATTCAAATTCATATACAGCCATCGATCATCTTTGTTTAAAGATATCTCTTAGACGTTTTATGATGTAATTCTCAAGTTTAGCACACCACCTCATTGCTCAATGAAGCACATGTTACTAACTGGGAAATATTTGCACGGAGGTCTTATAAAAATTTAAAACGTGTAACCTTTTGAAAATTAACAAGGGATTTTTTTCTTAACGGAGTTTAATTTCCGACCTTATTTTGAACACTTTTTCAATTTACATTGCCCTCTTATATCTAATAGATAAAGAGTTAATGTCCGTTACCACCTTTTTGGGACTCACTGGACCATGTTACCACCTTTAAGACACGGAAAAAATGCAGTGTGTTTTCATAACTCGAGATTCATACACATTCATAACTTCCGAAAACTGACCATGGGTTTTTGAGTTCATTTAAAGCTGAAACCAACTTTTATATGCCTCAGAAAGGCTTAAATAAAAAAAATACAATTAAGGAATTGCGTGCATAAAAATAAATGGGATTTCGTATTTAATTACTTTTTTCGCGATTAAATTAGAAAATAGATGAAATTAATTATAAAGTACACAAAAACAAAACTCATATTGTTACTTTTTTAATAAGCAGACCGAAAATAGCAAAACACCATTACTTTTTAGGATTAAATTTGCTAAGCCGCATGCTTTTCCACTAATGCGGTCGCAGTTAACAAATGAAATAAATAAGTAAATACTGTAGTCATTCGAAAGGAGCAAAGTTTGCCTCGCAAGATTTAATTTTTAATTATTTTGCTGGGTGAAAACACTTGAGGTAATATTACAGAAATAAAAAATGGAACCATGGTTTATAAACACCGGCTATTAACCACGAAGTGAAATAGGTTTTTTTTTTTTAATGTCTCTTCTTGTTTTATCACGTTTCTCTTTCAAAAACTGTTTTTAAATGCAAGTTGTACAAATTGCATTCGTGGTATTTTTAATGAGTGAATGCTGGAGCATTCCGGAGTGATTTAATACAGTAAATGGGTTCATGATGTCATGGAAAATGTTTTTAACCAAAATTGGAATTTGCCGTATTTACTCGCGTAAAAGAGCGCAAGCGGGTATAACGCCTATGCTGTACTTTAAGAAAAAAGGGAGATTTTATTATTATTAGTAGTATTAGCAGTAGAGAAGTGTTTCATTCACTCCGGTGCGGACGGGATAAAATACTGAAAGTCGCCAAGTTTTGCAACTTTTGATGATTTATCGTCGATTTTGGCGTCAAAAAGTAAGTCCCCAAAACTAAACCACGCTTGTCGATATCTTCCATATTTGACGAAAAACGAGTAAACCCTACAGTTTATAACAAAAGAAAAAGTATAGTTAGAATATGGCGGAGATTGTGAAACAGTTTTACTAGGAAATTTTTATTTAGATTTCAATTCGAAAGAAGTGTTTTGTGGAACAAGGAAGAGAAATTCGGCACAATCATGTATAATTATATACTTAATGAAATAAGGAAGAGAAATAGAGAAGACGCATGAATTATGATACGCTTTTAATATATAGCATTTTAGTGAGTGTTTAAAATATGAAAGTGTTGCAGATATTTTTTTTAATTTATGTTATTTAATTTTGTGCACTTTATTTTATTTATTCATATTTTATTTGAGCTTTGTAGTGGACTTTTAATCGCGTAATATAATCCAACATCGCTATCAAAATGGAGCTGTTACTCAAAACAAATCCAATTCAAGTTAGTACTGCCACATACCATTCTATAGATCAATTAGAATATACAATTGGTCTGGAAATAAGTTTTTCTTCTCTGTAAAAATTTCGTTAATGTGGGCCGTCTGTATGCTATACCTACACTCTCCTTAAGAGATTACAGAGAGCTATAGAACATTAAATTTGAAAAGGTAACCCTTTTAACTGAACTTCATTCCTGAATTTTATCCCCATTTTCCATTTAATGCTGTGCTTACTATTTTCAATCTGAAAAGCTATTCTCTTTACAGTGTTAAAAAATAAAAATCTTATGAAGTAGATAATCATCGACATAAATGGAATCGTTACACACAGGAATTACATTTACTAGTGTCATAAATGCAAAATATTATTACATTAGGTTATATACATTACATTAGGTAATATAATATTAATTTAATAATTTTTCCTGTGTCAATATTTCACCTAGCCAAAATTATAGAACATTTTAATGGTTTTATTTCTCTTAATAAACCCAGGTGTGCTTAGATGATTTTTTCATCTATGCATCATGTTAAATAAATTAATAATGAAGAATGTTCTTTTCATTCATGCACTACACTTTCCACTTCAACTGCGAAATTCAGAAACTCGTATTGGAGAAAATAAGTATTAGGCTTTATTTTTTAAACGTTTCTAAATGCCAAACGTAAAGGAAAAAAAATGCATGTAATTAAGGTTACAGGAAAGTACAGTTTACACTCAACTCCCCCTTGCCTGTTTTGCCCGAACTCAGTTCGGGCAACGCAAATGCTCCATTTGGAATGCTTGAGAGTTAATTAACAAAATTAAAGAGAAAAAAATTCTATCTTTGGCACGTTTTTCACAAATATATTCCACAGAGGGAAGGGATAAAAACCTAGTAAAAAGTGGCCTTAACTTATTTATACAGGATGGGTCGATATTGCTTTTACAAAATTAGAGAGGTGGTAGTATTCATCAAGACAAACAGAATCTGCAGTGGAGCATGTGCCAACCAATGGCGTTTAACAGGTAAAAATCGCAAAAAAATACTGCGTTTGTTTCGGCACGACTCCTGTGCCATTACAAACTTGTTAAGGCCGAAGTGTGAAGGTCCCAGGTTCGGGTTCCATCGCGCGGCTGTCAATCTAACGGTCTGGAGTTTTGGTAGGTTTTCTCCAGATGTAGCGTGAATACGCGTTAGAACCCCTTAGAAAATCCTCCTTCAAAGGCACCCTCCATCCTCTGCAGATCGCCCTAGCGTAGCATTACCATAATCGTGCAAACAAACAAAACAAAAACTTGTTAAAATTTATTTGCTTGAATTCAGTGTAAGCCATTATTTTTACAAAATTAGAGGAGTAGTAGTATTCATCAAGACAAACAGAATCTGCAAAGGAGCATGGGGCGGCCAATGGCCTTTAACAGGTAAATCGCAAAAATGTACTGCGTTTGTTTCGGAACAATTCCTGTGCCATTAAAAAGTCGTTAAAATTTTATTTGCTTGAATTCAATGTAAGGAAACATTATTATTTTCCAGCACACCTAACATTCATGCAGAATTTATTCAATAAAAATATTTTAACCATTTCAGAAGAACATTTCTTTTCCCCCTTCACCAAGTAATAAACTATATTAAGTATCAAATTTGTTTTTTAAATAAAAGTCGAAAAAAATTACACTTAATGCATCTTATAAATTCATGCTTGAAATTCATTAAGCTATTAATCTTTCTTCGCTAAAGACATTTTAGTACTTTCTCTTTTACAGAATTTTTTGTATTTATTTTTCACTTTCAGAGATGGTGTAAGAAAAATACCTTATCTAATTATGCAGGTATTTTTTTTTAAATCTGAATGAATATTATTATATTTTTACAACTTTCTTTCGTCATAATTTACGCTTTTAATGACGTACACGACTTATGGCTTGTGAAAGTAATTATATTTCCTAACAGCAAATGCCAAAGCTTGTAAATGTTACTTTATTGTTGACTATTAGTTTTTTGTTTTCACTCCATTTTATAACACTTTTTAGCATCTCGCTAGGAAAGGATGATAGACGAATTTAAACTCCAAAATGAGCTTCAAATAATCATTTTTAACCTCACCATGGCACAGTGATTATGCCACTGAAAATGGTAAATGGCCGAAGTGTGAAGGTCCCGGGTTCTGGTCCCATCGCGCGGCTGTCTATCTAACGCTCTGGAGTTTTGGTAGGTTTTCTCCAGATGTAACGTGAATACGCGTTAGAACCCCTTAGAAAGTCCTCCTACCAAGCCCCCCCCCTTTGGCAGATCGCCCTAGTGTAGCGTTGCCATAATCACACACAATCAAATAATCATTTTTAATGGAAGAATAACTTGTTTTAGTGATTTGGTAATTTTTAATAATAATAAATTACTGATTTAAAAATCAAAGAAACCAGATAAGGGAATGTGATCTACCGGAGAAAAAAACTATCTCCGTCGAATTTTATGTTCCTTTACCGAAAAGACAATTACCAGGTGTAGAAGTATGAAACAGGAATATTTTTCGTAAAAATTATACGTCTATTGTTTGAAAATGGTAAAAGATATTTTATCCAAAATAATCTCCTGCTATTTTTACATATTCCCCACCTCTCCGGCGGTTTATGTAAGCAAAATGTCTTTGTGTTGCAGTAAAGTTCCGTCGACATTATCAACGTATTATGTGATGATGAATTAACAAACGCACCAAACTCCATGGTAATAAAACCGAGAAATTTGACTCGAGCTGAAGTATAAAATATGTACTCGAGAATGAGGGCACGTTACAATAATGAGAGGTGCGAGGATTCTAAAGATTTAATTTAGTTTTATATAAAATTTTGTTGCGACTGTTTTTGTTTTGGACGCCTGATAAAACTGGCGTTGGAATTGTATGATTTATGTTAGAGTAATAAAGGTTTTTATGTAAGTCCCATAAATTGCTTTGCCTTTTGTTGAAAGGAAGCTAAAAAAAACCCGTACTGTTGCCTTTTTCCATATTCTGGTCGTTTTTCACGTAATGCTCGATTCAAATCTATCATTTGCTGTTGATAGCGATCATTTGGTAGCATCTTAGGCTTGGCAAAAAGGCTTGCAATTCGCTGTCTTCAAACTTTTTTGGTGGTCTTCTACGTTCTTCATTTCTCACGTCAAAATCACCCGTTGTCAATTTTTTGAACCACTCAAAGCACTGGGTTTTACCAAGAGCATGTTCACCGTTTGCTTCGACAAGCATTCGATGCAATTCTGCAACAGTCTTCTTCAAGTGATAGAAGACAACCAATGCTGTCGGCAAATCGTAGTTCGTAGGCACGAAACTCGACATGTTTAAGGCTATACAAAGATATACCGGTGTATGGAACTTGAGCTGTTGTGTGTGGAAAATCTTCGTCAGCTGTTAGAGGGATATAATGGCGCAGTCGAAGCGGTCATAACATAACATAACATAACATAGAACACATTTTGGAGCTCCTGAGACGAAGCTTCTTTAACTCCGGTAGACAGTAAGTGGAAATCAGAATTGTCACAGCATAGAAATTACCACTGTTAGATTACAAGTAAGTACAGTTATAAAAGGGGAAAACCTTAAAAAGGGGAGGGGTGAGAAAAAAAGAAGGGAAAGGAATCATTTCCCACCATGCTTCTCCTGACAGCGCCACGGATGTGCGCATTGGCGAAATAAGAGATTTTTAGTTTAGCACGGGAAAGATTATCGATAATGAATTGCATCAGCAAGATGAGTAATAGCACGGGGTCTTGTGATACATTCTACTGTCGTAGTCTGTTAGATTAAAGAATATTTCGTTGGGAGTTGTATAATATTTTTGAAGAGGTTATTTGATTTTCTCTTAATAATTTTTCTTATAGGCTCCATTCCAAGATCGGAATGAATAAGTGCATTTTTGAAATCCCAGAGAGCTCTGCAGATAGGACGAAGAGATTTGTTTTGCATAGTTTGTAGTTTTTGTAGGTTCGGCTTCGCCATGCAGTCCCGCGGTCTTGCTGTTACTAAACTGATGGCTAGCGCCATCTACAGGGAAATTCCGGTTTCATATTTCTACACCTGGTACCGTATAATGCAGCCTTGAAACGAACGTTAAAAATCAGCAAATAAATAAATTAATTTATCTGGTGTCCATAACCTTTTACAAATGTTATCAGAGTTATGGCACAAGCATAGAAAGCGTGGGAATTCAGCATAACATTTACTTCATTAAATTAGAACGGAAGAAACAGGTACATCACATAACAAGGTAACATCAAGAAAGAAAAAAGTATAGAAGAAGTAAAAAGAATGCGTGCGCGAGCACAGTTATAGTTAAGTAGAAAATTTTTTCTGAGGGATACAGAATTCAGGAGGATAAAAAATTGCACAGTAAAAAAATAAACAATTTAATACTCAACAATTTATTCTACTTTTATGTCAAAGTAGTTAAAGGTTTATTGAGGGATACAGAAGTTAGGAGGATAAGACATTGCACAGTAAAAAAAATAAACAATTCAATACGCAACAATTTATTTTTACTTTTATGTCGAATTTTTGGGACAATTTTCAACAGAGGGGGTGAGAGATAAAATGACATAGCCATTAATATATATATCAAGATTCTGTTCAAGTTCGAGTGCAAAATACATTTTTTTTTTTTCCCAACTGAAACATAATTTTCCCAAGTGAAGAATGGGATTTTGCCAACTGGGATATATTTTTGGAAGTAATGTTGGGTACGACAAACCAGAAAAATGAGGATTGTGTGAGGCACCTCAATCAGTTTTGAAGTGGTTCAGAGAGGGGGTTCAAATGAGGAGGTTCAAATGTGGCGACCATACAAAAACTTCGAATGTGTGAGGTAGCGAGGGAATTGTTCAAGCCATGGCATCAGGATGGCTTTTCGGGATGGGGATTGATGAGTGAAAATAAATGTAATCGGAGTGTGCTGCATCACTCATTCAATACTAGAAAATTTTAATGAACGTTGTGTAAAAAAAAATATCTGTAATAGTTGAACACACATATAAATACACTGCAATCCAGGGCTGGGAAGTAGTGCGCTACAAGTAGCGAAACGACAGTAGTCGCTATTTTTTTTATAGTTAGTATTGTAGCGCCTACTTTTTAAAAAAAGTAGTGTAGTATGTTGTGCGCTACCAAAAATCAATAGTTTGTAGCGCGTTTTGGTAACTACTTTTTAAGCTACTTTTGCCACGTCATCACTTCCGGCGATTGATCAGGTGGTCCAATTGCTCTTTCTTCCGACTCCAAGCATAGAACTGTTTGACGCTTGAAGGAACACTCAGCCCCCCCCCCCCCCATCCCAGGCACACACCACACTCACACAAGTGAGGGAAGAATACAAGAGCAGGGGGTTTGTGCTTTGCCTGGAGCTAATATTATTTTTAGAATCACCAGTCTGCCAGAAAGAGGACAGAAAAAGAAGAAGGAAAGAGAGGTGTCCAGAGCTGATCATATTTAGATGGAGCAACGGGACACTGGGTTACTTCGGGGCCCCCTTTACTATGGCATACCAAGCATTTTAACATATTTTCAGAGTCTGATTATCACGCCTCACGCGGGCAATAGCCCGGGACCCCTGAAAAATAAGGGCCTCTCAAATCTCTCGATTTATTGTATTAAATTTATGTATGCTTGCAATAATATTTTTTTTACGCTAAATTTCCTTAATAATATCTATATCATAACAGTGTAACAATAAAAAGACTTGGAGACTTATTTTCCGTTCTAACTCATGATAATGGTTTCTAAGATGTATGGATCAATAAAAAAGAAATTAAAAGCGTTTTTGAAAACTTATGGCCATATGTATTTATCAGAAAATATCCATTAGTTAGCATTTTTTATATTATGATGAAGAAAAGAAAATCGCACATACGCTAATAATACAAATGGATTAAAAAAAAATATTAAAATCAATTTTAAATGCATAGTCTTGTTCTAAATGAGTATATGTACATGGATAATTTTTAATTCAATTTTAGAATTATTTTAAAATGTTTTATTTTTATGCTGGGAAAATAGAAAACAATCAAAAATAAATCAAAATGCCTCTAATAGTATAGGGGCCCAAAATAACCTCTTGCCCCGAGGCCCCATCTAAGCATGATCAGGGTCTGCATTTGACCGCTCAAGGTTTTTGACCGCTATTGCGTTTTTGCAACATAAAACATTTTCAACAAAATTGAATTTTAAAATTACGTACATATACTTGAGCAAGATTATATAACCAAGAATATTTTTTATTTTAATATTTTACCCATTTGTATTATTAACTCTTATGGACATGAAGTCTGGGATGGTTGTTTCTACAAGGCGCTTAAGTTTGGCGTACTAGAAAATCTTCCTGGACCGGTGAAAAATTTGTGATTTTATTTTCTTCTCTAAAACATAAAACACGAGGCACTCGGGGTAAAAAATGGCATTACAGTTTTCTGTATTTTGATCAAATCGTGTTTACCACCCAAAAAATGTCTCCCAGTTGATCTAGTGATGGATAACAATAACAGAGGATATTTTATTATTATTATTATTTCAGTATATATGAATTTCTAATCTATATTATTGGGATATTTGGGGGGCCGGGCTATTGCCCCCCCCCCACACACACACACACACCCTTTGCCAGTGTGATAATACGGGAATGTCAGAGAGAAATCAGAATTAGAACAAATTGCATTTGCATTGAAGGTCTAGTTTGACTGATAGTGTAAAAGGAAAAGTAGCTGCATTTAACTTCATATTAAGGCAAGGCCCAGTGGCCGATCCAGGGGGGCATGTGCACTCCCCAGATGAATCAAGTTTAGACCATAAAAATTGACTTATTTTAAAAATTAGAATGTATATAAGGTTTGACTTTTTAAATAATCTATTTCTGTGCATAAAAGTGAGCATTTTTGTGCTTTCGAAAAGGAATCTTACATATCTGTAAATAATATGCTTATGTAAGATCATTAATTTTCTTTGGTCTTTTTTTTTTTTATTGCAGCCTTAAATACAATGTAGTGTCCACTTCCCCACTGTTCAGTGTCCAGTATTCCGTGAACTTCCTGTTAGGCGATATCCTTTCAAATCTGACATGATGTATAGTCAGTCTTCGCAATTAGCGAGCGCCCTCCCCCATCCCCTCACTCACCACCATCTGAGGAAAACTACAATCTGTAGAAAAGGAAGCGTGAGAAAAAATTAGGGTTTTCTCATAGGAATTTTCTTGAAAGCATCAAGGCCTCTTCTTTAAGAGTCACCCACATTTTTGATTTTATGTTTGTCTCCTATGATCGATGCATTCAACATCAATTTTATTTATGCTTAGTTTTACTAAGCTTATTTATATTAAGGTTTGGTCATTTTCGACGTTACAGTGCACTTTTTTGAGTTTGGGCACTCTTTATTATCCTCGTGTCCTGGTGTTGTGTTCAACTTCCACAAGAGTAATGACAGTTCTGTAGTATTGTAGTTGCTTTTCAAACATTAATTAATCGCATGATTATGTTCCACAACTCGGAATGTTTTTTTGTCTCAAAGTGTAAAAACTTATTAATACATTTTTCGTGGAATCTGAAATTGAAAAAATTATATAGAAATTTCATTTAATTTTTTTTTTTTTTTTTTTTTTCTGACGAGTTGATAACCTCATTCTTTTTTAAGTTTTGATGTTTAAGTTAAAATGGCAAAAAAAAGGTATAAACATATGCATCCAAGATATTATTTTAGGGGCTAAAAATATTGCTGACCTCGGTTAATGATGAAAATATGAGAATTTCTGTTAATAATTTATAGTTTGTAAAATACTTTGAGACTTATCTCTCTATTACCCTTAAAATAACAAGATAATTCTATAAAATTATTTTTATGCCTAAAACAAAGAAGAAAAAGTTGTGCTGATGATTATAACTTTTAAAATTTCTATAAGATATAGGAGGATTTTTTTAAGGTAATGTTTTAAATAGATATATCATGAATTTAATTAGTAATTGCTTTCATTATTTTATAATATGCATATCATATATATTCAATTATAATATACAATGCTACATGATTCACACGGGTCATTCATTCGTCATAAATCACTAATTTGGTAAGTCATGAAAAATTGCCTTTATACTCATTAATTTTGATTTGTGATCAAGAAACTAGAATGTTTGAACAACATGAAAGGGCTTTCAAAAGGGGCCTTTTTTTCCCCGTTCAGACATCCAAGATTTAAAAAAAAAAAATTTTTTTTTTTTGCTTCTCATGATTTTTCTCTTGCTTTCAGAGTTCACTTTCCCAACTTATTTTTTATCATAGAGGTATTAAAACTTAATTAGTTTCAGCAATACTTCAATAATTAGCAGTAGTTGTCATGTCAGTAACGTATTGTATAGGTTTGCATTTCAGGGGGAGGGGACGATTCAGTATTTTAAACTGCATTGTGCTAAAGTTAAAAGAAATGTTGCAAAATAGCCCTTTTTAACAAATGCTTTAAACTGACGGGTAAACGAAATTTGATTGAGGGTGGCTGACTATAAACCAACAGTCCTTCCTCTGGTAACGCCTTCGCTGCTCGCCTGTCAGCTCTCTGGAAAAACACAGTCGATAATGTTTCCACATTTTTAAATTATTGTATTCCCGTCAAACATAAAATAATTACAGTCAGAAAGCATTTTTCATGTGAACTTGTCGAAATCATGAATACTTATTTTAAGGTTTAGCACTGAATAAATAACACGCACGTTAATGTCTATGCACTTTTAAATAAAATATCATTTTTTAAAATTATCTAATTTCTTGTGAAATTATATAAAATATTTTTTTACAATTTTAAATTTGTTTTATGCAATATGATTAGTATGAATTTAAAAATAAACGATCAAAGATACTAAAATCTTAAATATGATGTAACGTCAATGAAAAAAAGAAAAAGTACAGAATCTTTCCTGTGAGCTCCCATGCAAATTTAGAAGTTTTCGGAATCTATTTTAAATAAAATTGGATCACGAGCGTAGCTTTAACATAAGAAGCGTTAAGTTATGAAGAGGAAAGGAGGGAGGTGCATTTTAAATATAAAATTTATTTACGGATAATTTTACTAGAAATATTTTGTAAAAAAAAAATTCAATTAAATAACAAATTTTTAATGTTCTTCATGGTAAATTTTTTATTACTCATCGAACTGTAAAGCCTAAAACATTCATATAATTTTTAATTCAATAAAATTTTTTCAAAATTTAAATAAAAGTTAGAAATGTGTTTATCGTATACTTTTTTTAAGGCAAGGATGCAAAATAATGATATTCAGCCAAAATCGGCGTTTTTGAATAGGTTTAGGAGGTTATCCAGGCCCTGTGATTTTCCCCCCCCCTTACCCCTAAATATACATTCGTCCTTTGGCTTGTGATTTAGAATATTCATTAAACCTACGTGCGGCAACGCCCTCGCTTCTCAAATACGTAAACATTGTTATGGTGGCTCATTACGTTATCAACTTTGGATTATTATTTTTTTTTTTCATAAACATAATTTGTTGAAGAAATAAGTAATTTTGTAATGAAAACCATGGAAATTCGGATTTTCCATCTCTTTTTAAAGGAAACTTGGTTGAGGGCAGGGTATACCTCAATAGCCCACCCTCTGGCAACGCCTTCGTTGTTGAGTTCACAATCGATCATTTTTTACTGTTTAAAGATATTATAATTCTGCCAAACATTAATTAACTAATCAGAAAGCAATTTTGTAATGGAAACTTGCAGAAATCACTAATCGATTTTAATTTTTCCTGTTTAATGAAATTTTCTTCAGTGTTGATTTTAATCCAATAGTCTGTCCTTTTGGTAACGACTTCTGAAGTTATTGCGGGCTAACATCAATAAACTCAAATTCGAAATTTCATACAGATATATTAATGACTATGTCATTTTATCTCTCAACATCCTTTATTGAAAAATGTGTCCCAAAAATGCGACATAAAAGTATGCGACGTAATTTTAGATGTATTTAAATACTATTAGTTCAGAACAGCTTTAATCTTTTTTTTTTTTTTTTTTTTTTTTTTTACTAATATATATATATTTATATGGTTGAATTTTATGTAAAAATAAACAAAAATACAGTGGTTTCACATGTTACATAGCGCTTATTGAAGCTGCTTAAAAGAAAACATGTGTTTAATATTACTTAGTAAACAAAAATGAAAGACCCCCCAAAAGAAGCATGAAAGGTTATATATAAAATGTTTTATATATTTTATATATATATATATATATATATATATATTTGTAATTTTTAAGAATAGCTCATGTATTTGAGTGAACTATATAAGTGAGCCCTTTTCAAAAGTATCTTAATCAGTGTGGAAAGAAAGGTTACGGGATTCTTATGTATTACAGAATAAATGTATTCTGTGTACCTCGTACCCATACTTTTATGTTTAGTAAAAAAAAAAAAAAAAGTCACTAAATATTACTTTTTCTTTTTTTAAATAAAGACGTGTTTCTTAACAATTTTTGTATATTTATGTTTAGTTTTCACAAATGAATCTTACATTTTGACATCCTGTAATACCTTTTTAAAGTACTAATGAGCAGAGAAGTACACAGAATTTTTGCGGGATGGTTGGGACGGAGTGAAGGAGGTAAAAAAAAAAAATCCTGAAAAAATAAACGGGATTTCTGCAGGACATAAAACTTATCCTAAGTAATCCGTTATATATTCTTTTTTCGGAAAGAGAAGGGGGAGTTTTTATTTCCACCCTTGGGCTGCGCCCCTGTTCATGAGACAGTTTTGATGAACTATTATAATAATGAAGTTTATTAAAAAATCCTCCCTTCTTAAAAAAAACGCCTTTGTGAGCTTATTATATATTATTCGGTTCAATAAATTATTCGTCACGCTAAGATTAATTTCTTGGAAACAATAATTTTGTTTAAGGCTGATAGGACTGTACAAACCCTTCTATTTAGAAGCACTAAAACATGGAAATAACGAAATATTCAGATTTTTTTATTTTATTTATCTTTTATAAACATTTAATATATATTCTATGAAATTGTCACTGTAATAATTTCGGAAAGCTTGAACTTTCAAAAGCCATAAGGAATATATTTTTTTAAATATAATAATGCATGGTTATTGTAAATTCAGGTATGTATTAAATATTCTGAACATTTCTGCTGGCTGATTTATTTTGTTGAAAGTAGTCTAGAGATTGTGTTTGTACTAATACTGTATAAATAAATGCACGTTTATGGTATAAAGAAAAAATTTGAACTTTGTGAACAAATTCATGAGTTTTCAACATAATATTTTAACCACCAGAATTTTAAAAGAATGTTTAGTTACGGAATTTAGTTAGTTTGCTTCCAATCCCATTAATATCTGGATACATCAGACTCAAGACATCATGACTGACACAAAGTGGCTGCAAGGTCATGTGAATTTTATGGTGGTAGACTCCCCCAAGTTACGAGGGGGTACGTGCTCCCCAAGGCCGTAGCCAGGAAAATTTTTCGGGGGGGGGGGGGGGGGTTCAAGTTTAATGTTTTAATATGGTGCTTTTTTCAGCACTCTGAAATTAAAATTAAACAAAGTATGATCTCCAGCTTTGTGTTTTTTCACTTTTATTTAAAACGCGAAAATAATGCATCCAAATTGAAACAGTGCTATGTAAGCAATATCCTATCGGCGTAGCGAACCTCTGTGTCAGTGCAGCCTTTAAAGAATGACAAGCACTGTGTGACAGAGCAGGGCCGGCTGGACCATATAGGAAAACTACGCGACTGCCTAGGGCGCTGACTCGGGAGGGGCGACAATAGCCAGGCAGCGGATGTTTTTTTTTTTTGTTGTTTTTGCTTATTTTTTTTTTACTCCTGCTGTCCGCAGTGTCACTCTCTTTTTATTCTAAGGAGTAGCGGACTGGTTACGTGAATAATGCAACGTAGGATCTCCCTCCCGGTCCACATGGGTCGAGTCTGGAGCCTACATGTCCCAAACTCCAAAAATCACAAACTTATCACTCTGGCTTTTTTATTTATAGAGGTCATAAACACGATACTGTGAAACTGTTTCGTGTTTCGATCTCCGATGGAATCGAGAGATGACTCACTATTTTTTGTGGAAAGAGAAATTTTTTTAGTTACGATATTTCTTTTTTGTCTCTCTCTACGTGTAAGGGGGGGGTGAAAGAAGAAGAGAGAGAACCAATGTGGAGAAGCATTGAGACGAATGTGAGCTTTTGTTCCGATCATACTGCATTCTGATTATGGGAAATGTAAATACTGTGTAAAACTGTGTAAATAAAGCAGCCGTACATAGTGTACTTAGGGCACATTTTTGCTACCACCTTCACAAATTCCTACTACTATGATACATTAAACACTGTTTATTTAAAGAATTATTTGATGAGAATGAGAAATTCTGCTTGCAAGTGCCACGGAAATTGCATTTCCTTTTGGCCATACTCAGAAGACAGGTATGCATATAACGTACAGAGAAAAGGGTAGTATATTTAAGTGAAATTTATCACTTTGCGATCCTCAGAGAAACACAAGTAAAAAATTACATGCGGTTTGAATGAACTGAAGTGCAATAATTGTAGTTGGCGACACAAGGGATAATTTTTTTTCTACGAACTGTAAGTTATGTGACTGAAAATTTCGGGGGGGGGGTTGAATCCCCAAACCCCCCCCCTTGGCTACGGCCTTGGTGCTCCCCTCCCCGTATGGGTGGCCGCATGCCAGCGCAACCCTTTGAAGCCCTTGACGACGTGACTATTTCTCAACAACTGAAGCTGCGATTCTCCCAGATTCCTCCTTTAATTCAGCAAAATAATTCGCAGAATAGCCGACGCCGCTCTCTCCCTTTCGCCAGATTCCGCCATTAATATGACCGAAGCATAACAAGCTCCACTTGCTATTCCCCCATAGCCCCACCAGTGGCATAGTGCTATCGCTTTGAACTGGGAGACGGAAGGTGACTGGTTCGAAACCGGTTCGCCTCCGCCGACCTAACTATTCGGAGTTTTCCTCCGAAACTTCGAGTAAATACGGGTTAGGACCCTTTAGAAGTCCCCCACGGATGGGCAATCCCACCATCAGGCCTAGATCCATTGAGTAGATAATTGGCTGTAGCCCATAAATCCTATCGCCCCCCATATTCTGTCATGAATATGATCGCTTCCCCTATACGCTTACGCAACTCATGTTTTGTCCCAAGACGCTCACTAGCGCCAACGGGGAAAAAATTGGCTGCTTTGTCAAGCACCGATTGCTTTATCCCGATACTCAATCCATCCACACCCGGTTCATAATCGATCCACAATTCCCCTCACGATTGGCAACTTCAGGGGAAGAAAGATTAAAAAAACCACCCAGAAAAAAGCGCGGAAGAAACAGGCACATCACACAACAAAGTAACATCAAGAAGGAAAAAGTATCGAAGAAGTAAAAAGAATGCGTGCGCGAGCACAGTTACAATTAAGTAGATAAATGTTTATTGAGGGATACAGAATTCAGGAGGATAAGACATTGCATTAATATATATATACCTTTGGTTATTGAAATTTAGCAAATGTTACAAATGAATTTATACTTTTGGTAATTGAAATGAGTAAACGTTACATAAGCGTAAAGTTTTCAAAATTATTGGGGGGGCCGGGCCCCACAACCACATATATTCACGTCAGTGGCGTACCCAAAGGGGGGTGTTAGGTGGATCATACCCCCCACCCCATGAGGAATTTTTTGTCCACAAAATGTATATTCTTCACTCCCTTATCATACACCCGTATACATATATGTGAGTTGCAGAAGTCGTAACCCCCCATGAAAAATTTCTGGCTACGCCACTGATTCACGTACATATAACTTACTCATACCTGCCAACTACTACGGAATATAATCAACAACTTTTTCTACATGATTTTTCGGTTAAAATACTCGTATAGCAAAATTTTTGAGCTGCACGCGCGAGCTGGTTACTATTTTGAAAAAAATAATTAAAAAATATACTGTTTACAAAAACTGGTTAGTGGTTAATTATATTCCGTAGTAGTTGGCAGCTATGACTTACTATATATAAGTGTAAATTATTGGAGTCGCTCGAGCTCTATGGGTCCATAGAATTCTACACCTATGTAAGGTAAGTATTCATGTTAGTATCTTCCTACCATGTTATAAGTTAAAAATAGAAGCAAAGCAAAAAATCCAAAGGAGGAAAAAAAAAAAAAAACATTTTCGATGAGATAGTGCATTTTAGACACATCTGAACTTTTCTTCATTTCATACTTTACATTGCATAATCTGATTTTAATTAACAGAGCTTGGAGCCAGAGGAGGGCAGCTTATAGTAACATTGTGTGTTACGTGGCGTCACAATGGATACCAAATCATGATTGAAATCAAAAGAAAAATTTTTAAAAGTACAAGTAAATGTTTTTTAAACGTTTGTAAATGTGTAAAATACTTTTTTTTATGTTAGTATAAATGAGTTTTCTGTATTTAGTGGTAAATTATTGGGTGGGCTCAGCCCCTATTCACAATTTATTGGGGGGGCTCGAGCCCCACGGGCCCATATAACTCTACGCCTATGAAACGTTACAAATGTATTTAAAATATATATTTATTCATATATAATGAATAATTTTGTAAAATTTTATTATTTCAATTACCAAGAGCTAAAAAGCGAGAACAGACCGCACGATTTATATAGAGCCATGCAGCAAATGCTTATTAAATACGCCTTAGTACTTTACCCCATGAAACCATCTTCTACTGCATTTCTTCCTGCGTTTTCCCATATCAAATTGGTGGATAGAAAAGTCTAAGTTATAGTATTGGAATTCCATCTGCCCCTATCCGCATGTGGCGAGACTTGACTCCGCTTATGTGACTTGATATATGGTCAAGCCACTTACAGGTTTCCGCCGTTGATTTAGTCTGGCAACCGCACATTTCTCGCGCGCGAGGATTCAACAGCAACCTTGCACCCACAATTTTCCAAAGAAATCTCAGCCTCCAAAACAAGACTCTTTCGTTTAATCCTTCATTGACCTACTGCAACATACCCCGCGTCTGTCTGGGCCTATACTGCAAGGAGCTTCATCGATAAGCTTGAGCAAAAACAAAGCTACATTCTGAGACGTATCGGGAAGGGCCATCCATTTTTGGTCAACCAGACAATATTGAAAGACCTACTAATGCAGACACTTCGCCAGAAAATTTACAAAATCGCACCCAAGTGTCCCCAACGAGAGGGTTGCGGAGTTTCCAGACTACGATTACTCCGAAAGCCAAAACAGAAAGCAGCCTAGGGCTATTCTTCCTGTCTTCGCCCCGGACAAACGGACAAGATTGCATTTCGTCATCCCTCTGCGTCCACCAGCTTTAAGCCGCTGAACAAGTCTAGAGCCTACTGCCTCTAGACTTGTTCAACGGCTGATTTGTACTGATCTTGCCATTCGGACATCCTTATAAATTCCACAAGATGCTCTACCCCTTGACTCTGCATTACCAATTTTGAGATAAAGCGTAATCCATTAGGAGCTCCACCAATACCAAGACATCAGTCAGTCAGTCAGTTTGTTATATGAATTATCTTGCATACAGAGTATTTAACCATTTCATGGGCGAGTTCATTTGCAGAGAATCGAAAGTACTGGAATATTTTCTGCAATATTTTTTAGGATTAATTCACATATTTCCCCTCTATTTTAATATTGGACGTGAAAGTCAAAGAAACAAGTGCTAAACAAACATACAAACTTTGCAGAAAACTAAATTTATTTTTAACAAATGAAAGTCGGAAAACAAACTGCCACTGAACAAAAAAATACACTACTGAACAAAAAATTTATAATTAAAAACGATGATTCATGTGTTCAATTTTCGAATAATTTTGCTAGCTTTCTTTAAAATTACGTACCAAAATAAGCCAAATATAATTTATAATCTATATGCACGAAAAAATAGTTGTCCATTACTCCTGAACAAAAATGTATCCCCTGTACAAATACAGCCCTTATTTATGCAGTTTGTATGCTTAAACAAACTTATTTACATTTACTTTGTAAATGAAGCTTTATTGGCATTTCTCTTATTTCTTTTAAAATACGCGGGGTTTAATGGAGTTCAACATTTACCCGACTTATATTTAAAATAAACAATTTATATTTATATACCAGTTACAACTAGTTCAGTTCAAAATGTATGTTAAAATTTATATCAAATTTACGAAAACTTTTACCGTATACTTTTTTTATTTTTTATTTATTTATTTATTTTTTTTTGTTTATTATTACTTATTTATGTATTTACTTTTTGGCAAGGATATAAAAGTTTGATAGACTGCCAGAATTAGCGCTTTTTGCGTAGACTAAGGGGTTATCCAGATCCCCTAATTTTTACAGTTTAACCATACCCTTAAAATATGGAGGTAATTATTGTTGAATGGTGAACCCACCAGCGTCAACGCCCTCGACAGTTATTCACGCACTAAAATTACGGTCCATTGTGTTTTTAAGTTTGGAAAAAATATATATATATATATCTTCTAAATATAGATTGTAGAACGGACGAACGGATTTGTAATGAAAGCCCAGAAGTTTAGCCCCCTCCCCCACCCAAACGTAATTTGGTTGAGGGCAGACTATAACCCAATAGTCCATCCTCTGGCAACGCCTTCGCTGCTGAGCTGTCCACACAGTGGAAAGGTAAGACAGTCCACAGTCCATCAGGTTCTTACTATTTTAATTTATTGTACTTCCGTCAAACATAAATTAACTACAGTAAGAATGCAATTTATAATTTAAAAGGATACAAATTCGGCCAGCGTTTTTTGCCTAGATTAAGGGGGTTGTACAAATCCCCTAATTTTTACAGTTTAACCATATCCTTAAAATATGGAGGTAATTATTGTTGAGTGATGAACCCTCCTGCGGCAACGCCCTCGCCACTCACTTACAGACACACTAGAATTATGATCCATTGTGTTTTTAAGTTTGAAAAAAGAAAAAATTCTGCTAAATATAGAATGTAGAACGAATATGCTGTTTTGTAACCTGGAGAAATTGCAGATTATGGTTGAATTGTGGATACACCTTCGGCAACGCCCTCGCTGCTCAAATATGACAGACGCATTTTAATGACAGCGCAATGTTTTAATCTTCGAAAATAAAAATAAAAATAAAAATTCGAAAATTAAATTGTAGCAGAAATAAGAAATTTTGTAATAAAAATCCTGGATGTTCAGCCCCCACCCGCGAACGAAATTAGGTTGAGGGCAGACTAAAACCAATAGCAAATCCTCTGGCAACGCCTTCTCTGCTGAGCTGCCGTCACAGTGGAAAAGTAAGACAGGCCACAGTCGAGCATGTTTTTACATTTTTAATTTATTGTGCTTCCGTCAAACATAAATTAACTACAGTGATAATGCAATTTTTTATTCGAAACTTGCAGAAATTATTTATAAATTTTAAATTTCCTTTTTTAAAAAGTAAAATTTTCTTCAGTGTTGAATTAAATTAAACATTCTCTACTATGGTACTGCCTTTACAATTTAATAATGGTCGTTCAGCTTTAATAAGCCCCCATTTTTGTTATTTTAAGGACAGCTCATGCACTTAGTGGATTATAGTAGTGAGCCATTGAGAAAAGTATTCAAATTCATGTGGAAAGAAAAGTTTGTTTCGTGCTAATATATTAGAGAATAAAATATATTATGAGCATCTCGTCCCCATACTTTTTTTTTTTTTTTTTTTTTTTTTTTTTTTTTTTAGTTTTCCTCCCACACGCACACAAAATGTTCCCGATTACGGGTAAGGTTTTACTTTTCTTTATTTTTAAATAAAAGCGCAATATTGCCCGTCCACCTCACTATAGACTTGGATTGGATTATACGCCGTGATGGTAATCTCGTCTCGTTATTTTTCCCTCAAAAGTTTTCTTTCAGCATATTTCCCCCCTCATTTTAAAGTCTATAGAGATGCCCTCAATCATTAATTATTATAACGTCAAAATTATTACGGGGTTAATTATCCCCGTTCCCCGTTTTTCAACATTATATTTCTGAAAATTAGATCACGGAAAAGGAAATACTTACAAGTGAGCGATATTTAATCTACTTATATAATACACTAACGTATGCGGCACCAACATCGATGATATTTCTACGCTGCGAATGGCAACAACTAGATGTAAACATTAGCGTAATAACAATAACAGATGCCATGCGCAGAAATCCAAATCAACAGTTCAACGACATCAAAGGAAGCAAGCATATTTGTAGCTGGTTACGTACGTCACGCAGTATCTAGATTACAAAACAACAATGCATACGCGAAAACGCAAGATCTTTCAGATCTTTTAAAAGATTTAAAATATCGAATTTACAATACTTGGCGCGTTTATCGCACTTCGAAAAAAAGAAAAAAAAAGTAGCCATGCAGAGGGCTAAAGCACATTTTAACCCCATTTTCTGTTTCTTTTATATTATTGTAACCAAGGATACGTATTAAATAACGCAACCGTACTATAAAAGAACCAGGTTGCTAACTTTGTCACATTAACCTCGCAGCTGCTGCAATTAAGAAGTATTTTTGCAGGAATTTGTAAAACACGTTATCACCAAAGAAAGTATTTTCATAATTTTATGAATGGAAATGTCATCAATTACTTTTAAAATCATTATTTTCGCAAGCCATAATTTTCGCGAAAATGAAGATACAGTTGATTTTGCGAGCTGAAAATTTCGCGAATTTTATATGGATAGTATAAGTTGAGAAATCCCGAAAATACGTAAATAAAGTATCCCTTTTGCATAAGGCATTTTATGAAACGAAGAGCTGGATTCTCCCCTCGTCGCTCATTTTTCGCCGTCGTTAACTTTGCCACACCTTGAGGTCACTTGAGGTGTAGTTTTAAGGAGGAGCGTCAAGGGGTGCTTGTGATTGGCTAAAAGACCTCCCGATGGCCTCCGGAATCGTTAGCGCAGTAACCAAACAACTGGTCCCGCCCAGTCGACAGCTACCCACCGACGATTTCGGAAACAACCGGGGGAGAATTCCACCCTGAGGTTGTCCCCCACGACATTTTAAATGGCTTCAAAGAAGCTGCTGTAAATATTGTAAGTGAATTAGCTGCACTTTCTAGTTGTAGTATTATTTTATATTCAAGAAATAGTTGTTTAGTGTTTAAGAAATAGTTGTAAGAAAGAAAGTTGTGAAGAAAGAGTTTGTATCCATGACAGGCAGATCTTGAGTCGGAATCCATGGCGACGACTAAACACGGGCGAATGCTCCACATCCCTCCGAACTGCAACCATCGTCTCCAGAGAGCACAGAATCGTCCGATCACTGGACCAGTGTGGCAAACAGATGTGAAAGTATGTCTGGAGATCGCCGCTTCCACACGCCGACCCGACGTTAGCACCGAGCAGAGAGTAATCTCGCCAGGAGCCCTCCACGTGCTGAATCTGGTGCCACAGGTGCGAGCGACTGTCCTTGAGAGCACAGCTCAATATTTCTTCCAGCAACCACTCCGGACGGGGTGTTGCCAGGTTTTTAAAAGAAACCAATTTTTATAATTGCAAACACCGATCTTATTGGTTTTACTTTTTATAAGAATAAACAATTTGAAACTTCTGGTAAAATATAATTTCTTATTCAATTTGTTCTTATATTACTCTACTACAACTCCATATAAAAATATCTCTCTATTCTAAAGAAAAGTTACGGCCGCTTATACCGCCGTTGTCAAGAGTTTGTTCGGCTATCTCCTCCTAAATCGTGGGGATTTGGGTTTCGACAAAGTTGTCCGCGGATTCGGAAAATTCCGGGAACCTGATAAACTGAATTACATTTCGAAAATCGTATTATTTTGGAAGATATTAATAAAAAACTGAAAAAATAAACATAATGGTTGCCCGATTTGGCATAAAATCACTCATTCCTTTGCAACAAAGTAATTCCAAGTACGCAGAATGGCGTGAAATTGACAAATATGAAGTAGAATTACACCCAATTTAAGCCAAATTAAAAAGTACATGAAATAAATAACTCAAAGTGTGTTACACAAAGTTGACAATTTTCAAATAAGTTCGCTTCGACAACAGGAGTTTAGAATTAGCGATCTAACTGTAACTGATTTTAAAAGCGCCATCTTGGCATTAGGTACGATCTGTCAAAATGGTATCTCTCCAATGAGGGTGAATCTAAACCGAATTCGAAAATGTTAGAGCCCAGTATCTTGAAAATGAAAAATAATTAAAATGCAGATTATTTTAAAGACGGTTCCGGTCCAGCTGGAGTATTTGCTACTAGTACGGAATATTTGGCGGCGTTAACTATGCCATTATAGCAGTTATAGTACACTTTGGATGTTTGACAGTGCGGCGAGATGATATAATTCGTGGTGCTAAATACGCCAATCTGCAAAGGATGATGCATATGAAATTATGGATAACTGTTTTTCTGGAACCTTTCATGAGCAGTCATTATAGGTTGTGAGCATGTGTAAATCGCCAAATAACAAAAAGTCACCATTGGTGGCAAGCTATCCTAGCTTTTCCGTAGTTTTTATTAAAGAAAACATATAGCAGACTGTTTTCTTAGAGCTAATTATTAACTATACATATACGCAAGCTACCAAATTATGAAAAATCGCCATAATTGGCTAATACGCAAGGTGTACCATGAGTTTCATATAATTCACAAATTGAGTGAAGTTTATGCCTTTGTTACGAATAATCCTTATCAGAGGCCGAATGCCTCATACAAAAAGCGAGCGTAGCGAGTATTTTAATGCGGAAATAAAACCGCTCAAGTTTAATTTAAAAGAATTTTGCAATTCAATATAGTATGCATATTTTAGGGATCGGGGTAGGTTCTAGACCATTCACTCGGAAGGTAGCTTACTCCTTCCACGTCAGCGCTTTTGAAAAGTTTAATCTAACTTTTAAACTGAACAAGATTTAACTGATTTATAAATTGAACTAATTCATTTTTAATATATTTCAAGTAAAACTTAAATTACATTTAATGTCTTAAAACTCACTTCTCGACCTGTTTTTTTTTTTTTTTTTTTAACCTGGAAAAATTGCAGGTTACGGTTGAATTATGGGCACACCTGTGGCAACGCCCTCGCTACTCCACACACGCTCGACACACGCATTTTAATGACAACACATTGTTTTCATCTTCCATAATAAAATAATTCTAAACATACAACTTCGAAGAAAGATGCAATCTTGTAATGAAAACCCCTGATGTTTACCCTCCCCTCTCCAAGAAAATTCGTTTAAGGGCAGCCTATAACCTAGAATCCATTCTCTGGCAACGCCTTCGCCGCTGAGCTGTCGACATAGGGAAGGTAAGACTGTCCACAGTCGATAGTGTTTTTGTATTTTAAGTTTATTGTACTTCCGTCAAACATAAATTAACTACAGTAAGAAATCAATTTTTTAATGGAAACTTACTTCTTTAATTTTTAAATTTAATTAACTTATTTATTATTTTTCTGAGTCAAGGATACAAAAGTTTGATTTTCAGATAGAATTAGCACTTTTTGCGTAGACTAAGGGTTGTTCAAATCCCCTAATTTTTGCAGTTTAATTTTTGTAGTCTTAAAATATGGAGGCAATAATTGTTGAAGGATCAATCCACCTGAGGCAACGCCCTCGACACTCAGTAATACACACATTAAAATTACGGTCCATTGTATTTTTAAGTTTGGAAAAATATATATATATCTTCTAAATATAGATTGTAGAACGAATGAGGGATTTTGTAATGAAAGCCCAGAAGTTTAGCCCCCTCCCTCCCTCAAACGAAATTTGGATGAGGGCAGACTATAACCCAATAGTCCATCCTCTGGCAACGCCTTTGCTGCTGAGCTGTGCACACAGTGGAAAGGTAAGACAGTCCACAGTCGATCAGGTTTTTACTATTTTAATATATTGTACTTCCGTCAAACATAAATTAACTACAGTAAGAAATCAATTTTTTAATGGAAACTTACTTCTTTAATTTTTAAATTTAATTAACTTATTTATTATTTTTCGAGTCAAGGATACAAAAGTTTGATTTTCAGATAGAATTAGCAGTTTTTGCGTAGACTAAGGGTTGTTCAAATCCCCTAATTTTTGCGGTTTAATTTTTGTAGTCTTAAAATATGGAGGCAATAATTGTTGAAGGATCAATCCACCTGAGGCAACGCCCTCGACACTCAGTAATACACACATTAAAATTACGGTCCATTGTATTTTTAAGTTTGGAAAAATATATATATATCTTCTAAATATAGATTGTAGAACGAATGAGCGATTTTGTAATGAAAGCCCAGAAGTTTAGCCCCCTCCCTCCTTCAAACGAAATTTGGATGAGGGCAGACTATAACCCATTAGTCCATCCTCTGGCAACGCCTTTGCTGCTGAGCTGTGCACACAGTGGAAAGGTAAGACAGTCCACAGTCGATCAGGTTTTTACTATTTTAATATATTGTACTTCCGTCAAACATAAATTAACTACAGTAAGAAATCAATTTTTTAATGGAAACTTACTTCTTTAATTTTTAAATTTAATTAACTCATTTATTATTTTTCGAGTCAAGGATACAAAAGTTTGATCTTCAGATAGAATTAGCAGTTTTTGCGTAGACTAAGGGTTGTTCAAATCCCCTAATTTTTGCAGTTTAATTTTTGTAGTCTTAAAATATGGAGGCAATAATTGTTGAAGGATCAATCCACCTGAGGCAACGCCCTCGACACTCAGTAATACACACATTAAAATTACGGTCCATTGTATTTTTAAGTTTGGAAAAAAATATATATATCTTTTATATATAGATTGTAGGACGAATGAGCGATTTTGTAATGAAAGCCCAGAAGTTTAGCCCCCTCCCTCCCTCAAACGAAATTTGGATGAGGGCAGACTATAACCCATTAGTCCATCCTCTGGCAACGCCTTTGCTGCTGAGCTGTGCACGCAGTGGAAAGGTAAGACAGTCCACAGTCGATCAGGTTTTTACTATTTTAATATATTGTACTTCCGTCAAACATAAATTAACTACAGTAAGAAATCAATTTTTTAATGGAAACTTACTTCTTTAATTTTTAAATTTAATTAACTTATTTATTATTTTTCGAGTCAAGGATACAAAAGTTTGATCTTCAGATAGAATTAGCAGTTTTTGCGTAGACTAAGGGTAGTTCAAATCCCCTAATTTTTGCAGTTTAATTTTTGTAGTCTTAAAATATGGAGGCAATAATTGTTGAAGGATCAATCCACCTGAGGTAACGCCCTCGACACTCAGTAATACACACATTAAAATTACGGTCCATTGTATTTTTAAGTTTAAATATATATATATATCTTTTAAATATAGATTGTAGAACGAATGAGCGATTTTGTAATGAAAGCCCAGAAGTTTAGCCCCCTCCCTCCCTCAAACGAAATTTGTATGAGGGCAGACTATAACCCAATAGTCCATCCTCTGGCAACGCCTTTGCTGCTGAGCTGTGCACACAGTGGAAAGGTAAGACAGTCCACAGTCGATCAGGTTTTTACTATTTTAATATATTGTACTTCCGTCAAACATAAATTAACTACAGTAAGAAATCAATTTTTTAATGGAAACTTACTTCTTTAATTTTTAAATTTAATTAACTTATTTATTATTTTTCGAGTCAAGGATACAAAAGTTTGATCTTCAGATAGAATTAGCAGTTTTTCCGTAGACTAAGGGTTGTTCAAATCCCCTAATTTTTGCAGTTTAATTTTTGTAGTCTTAAAATATGAAGGCAATAATTGTTGAAGGATCAATCCACCTGAGGCAACGCCCTCGACACTCAGTAATACACACATTAAAATTACGGTCCATTGTATTTTTAAGTTTGGAAAAATATATATATATCTTCTAAATATAGATTGTAGAACGAATGAGCGATTTTGTAATGAAAGCCCAGAAGTTTAGCCCCCTCCCTCCCTCAAACGAAATTTGGATGAGGGCAGACTATAACCCATTAGTCCATCCTCTGGCAACGCCTTCGCCGCTGAGCTGTCGACATAGGGAAGGTAAGACTGTCCACAGTCGATAGTGTTTTTGCATTTTAAGTTTATTGTACTTCCGTCAAACATAAATTAACTACAGTAAGAAATCAATTTTTTAATGGAAACTTACTTCTTTAATTTTTAAATTTAATTAACTTATTTATTATTTTTCGAGTCAAGGATACAAAAGTTTGATTTTCAGATAGAATTAGCAGTTTTTGCGTAGACTAAGGGTTGTTCAAATCCCCTAATTTTTGCAGTTTAACCATAGTCTTAAAATATGGAGGCAATAGTTGTTGAAGGATCAATCCACCTGAGGCAACGCCCTTGACACTCAGTAATACACACATTAAAATTACGGTCCATTGTATTTTTAAGTTTGGAAAAATATATATATATCTTCTAAATATAGATTATAGAACGAATGAGCGATTTTGTAATGAAAGCCCAGAAGTTTAGCCCCCTCCCTCCCTCAAACGAAATTTGGATGAGGGCAGACTATAACCCAATAGTCCATCCTCTGGCAACGCCTTTGCTGCTGAGCTGTGCACACAGTGGAAAGGTAAGGCAGTCCACAGTCGATCAGGTTTTTACTATTTTAATATATTGTACTTCCGTCAAACATAAATTAACTACAGTAAGAATGCAATTTTTTAAGGGAAAAGGATACAAATTCGGCTAGCGTTTTTTGCCTAGATAAAGGGGTTGTACAAATCCCCTAATTTTTACAGTTTAACCATATCCTTAAAATATGGAGGTAATTATTGTTGAGTGATGAACCCTCCTGCGGCAACGCCCTCGTCACTGAGTTATAGATAGACACACTAGAATTACGATCCATTGTGTTTTTAAGTTTGAAAAGAAAAAAAAAAAATCTTCTCAATATAGAATGTAGATTGAATATGCTGTTTTGTAACCTGGAGAAATTGCAGTTTATGGTTGAATTGTGGACACACCTGCGGCAACGCCCTCGATGCTAAAATATAACAGACACATTTTAACGACAGCGCACTGTTTCAATCTTCGAAAATAATAATTCGAATATTGAATTGGGGAAGAAATAAGCAATTTTTTAATAAAAATCCCGGATGTCCACCCCCCCCCCCCACCCTGAACGAAATTTGGTTGAGGGCAGACTAAAACCAATAGCCCATCCTCTGGCAACGCCTTCGCGTCTGAGCTGCCGTCACAGTGGAAAAGTAAAACAGGCCACAGTCGAGCATGTTTTTACATTTTAAATTTCTTGTACTTCGGTTAAGATAAATTAACTACAGTAAGCATATAAGAATGCAATTATTTATTCGAAGGTTGCCGAAATTATTTATAAATTTTAAATTTTCCTTTTTAAAAAATAAAATTTTCTTCAGTGGTGAATTAAATTAAACATTCTCTACTATGGTAACGCCTTTGCAATTTAATAAGGGCTGCTCAGCTTTAATAAACTCTCATTTTTTTCTTGTTGTTCTTTTAAGGGCAGCTAATGCATTAGTGGATTATAGTAGTGAGCCATTGACAAAAGTATCCAATATATTATGAGCATCTCGTCGCCATACTTTTTTCAGTTCTCCTCCAACATGCACACAAAATGTTCCCGATTATAGGTAAAGATTACTTTTCTTTATTTTTAAATAAAAGAGTGACCGCGCAATATTGTCCGTCCACCTCAATATAGACTTGGATTGGATTATACGCCTCGATGGTAACCTCGTCTCGTGATTTTTCCCACAAAAAATTTCCTTTCAGCATATTTTTTTCCTCATTTTAAAACTCTATAGTACTGCCCTTTGCGATTAAGTATTTATTACCAAGTTGATTATCCCCCTCCTCCGCTTTTCAGCACCATATTTCTGAAAATTAGATCACGGAAAAGGAAATATAAGTGACAGATATTTAATCTACTTATATAATACAGTAACGTATGCGGCACCAAAATCGATGATATTTCAACCCTGCGAATTTCGACAACAACTAGATGTAAACATTAGCATAATTACTATAACACATGCCAAGCGCAGAAATCCATATCAACAGTTCAATGACGTCAAATGAAGCAAGCATATTTGTTGCTGGTAACGTTTGTCACGCAGTAGATAGCTTAAAAACGCAATGCATACGCGAAAATGCAAGATCTTTCGGATCTTTTTACAGGCTTAAAATATCGAATTTAGAGTACTTGGCGCATTTATCGCACTTAGAAAAAAAAGGAAAGAAAGTAGCCATGCAGCGGTCTAAAGCACATTTTAGCCCCATTACCTGCTTCTTTTATATTATTGTAACCAAGGATACGTATTAAATAACGTAAAAGTACTATGAAAGAACAAGGTTGCTAACTTTGGCACATTAACCCTGCAGCTGCTGCAATTAAGAAGTATTTTTGCAGGAATTTGAAAAACACGTTATAACCCAAGACAGTATTTTCACGTATTTTCGCGAGTCATAATTTTCGTGAAAATGAAGATACAGTTGATTTTGCGAGCTCAAAATTTCGCGAACTTTATATGAATAGTATAAGTTGAGAAATCCCGAAAATACGTAAATAACGAATCGCTTTTGCATAAGGCATTTTATGGAACTAAGAACTGGATTCTCCCCTCGTCGCTCATTTTTCGCCGTCGTTAACTTTGCCACACCTTGAGGTCACTTGAGGTGTAGTTTTAAGGAGGAGCGTCAAGGGGTGCTTGTGATTGGCTAAAAGACCTCCCGATGGCCTCCGGAATCGTTAGCGCAGTAACCAAACAACTGGTCCCGCCCAGTCGACAGCTACCCACCGACGATTTCGGAAACAACCGGGGGAGAATTCCACCCTGAGGTCCTCCCCCACGACATTTTAAATGGCTTCAAAGAAGCTGCTGTAAATATTGTAAGTGAATTAGCTGCATTTTCTAGTTGTACTATTATTTTATATTCAAGAAATAGTTGTTTAGTGTTTAAGAAATAGCTGTAAGAAAGAAAGTTGTGAAGAAAGAGTATGTATCCATGACAGGCAGATCTTGAGTCGGAATCCATGGCGACGACTAAACACGGGCGAATGCTCCACATCCCTCCGAACTGCAACCATCGTCTCCAGAGAGCACAGAATCGTCCGATCACTGGACCAGTGTGGCAAACAGATGTTAAAGTATGTCTGGAGATCGCCGCCTTCACACGCCGACCCGACGTACAGTCGACGTTAGCACCAAGCACAGAGTAATGTTCCCAGGAGCCCTCCACGTGCTGAATATGGTGCCACAGGTGTGAGCGACTGTCCTTGAGAGCACAGCTCAACATTTCTTCCAGCTAACACTCCGGATTGGGTGTTGCCAGGTCTTAAAGAAATCCTTCTTTGAACTCCAGCATATCTCACATTTTGGTTTTATTATTTATGAGAATAAACAATTTGAAATTTGTGGTAAAATATAATTTCTTATTCAATTTGTTCTTATATTACTCTACTACAACTCCATATAAAATTATCTCTCTATTCTAAAGAAAAGTTACGGCCGCTTATACCGCCGCTGTCAAGAGTTTGTTCGGCTATCTCCTCCTAAATCGTGGGGATTTGGGTTTCGACAAAGTTGTCCGCGGATTCGGAAAATTCCGGGGAACCTGATAAACTGAATTAAATTTCGAAAATCGTATTACATAATGGTTGCCCGATTTGGCATAAAATCACTCATTCCTTTGCAACAAAGTAATTCCAAGTATGCAGAATCGCGTGAAATTGACAAATATGAATAGAATTACACCCAATTTAAGCCAAATTAAAAAGTACATGAAATAAATAACTCAGTGTGTTACACAAAGTTGACAATTTTCAAATAAGTTCGCTTAGACAACAGGAGTTTAGAATTAGCGATTTTCCAAAACAGAATAACTAATTGTAACTGATTTTAAAAGCGCCATCTTGGCATTAGGTACGATCTGTCAAAATGGTATCTCTCCAATCAGGGTGAAACTAAACCGCGAGTTCGAAAATGTTAGAGCCCAGTATCTTGAAAATGAAAAATAATTAAAATGCAGATTATTTTAAAGACGGTTCCGGTCCAGCTGGAGTATTTGCTACTAGTGGGAATATTTGGCGGCGTTAACTATGCCATTATAGCAGTTATAGTACACTTTGGATATTTGCCAATGCGGTGAGATAATATAATTCGTGGTGCTAAATACGCCAATCTGCAAAGGATGATGCATATGAAATTATGGATAACTGTTTTTCCGGAACCTTTCATGAGCAGTCATTATAGGTTGTGAGCATGTGTAAATCGCCAAATAACGAAAAGTCGCCATTGGGGGCAAGCTATCCTAGCTTTTCCGTAGTTTTTATTAAAGAAAACATATGCAGACTGTTTTCTTAGAGCTAATTATTAACTATACATATACGCAAGCTACCAAATTATGAAAAATCGCCATAATTGGCTAATACGCAAGGTGTACCATGAGTTTCATATAATTCACAAATAGTGTGAAGTTTATGCCTTTGTTACGAATAATCCTTATTAGAGGCCGAATGCCTCATACAAAAAGCGAGCGTAGCGAGTCCAGGGGCGATGACCCCTAGTTTATTAAAATTTTATTTCAGAATCGATATACAACGGTTTATTCGGCTCATTTATAAAATCGTTTTCGAAACGTAATTTGAAATATTTGTATTACACATTTTAAAAATATAAATATGTAGGTTCATTATCATAATATACTTCCGCGGAAATTGATTGCGAAATAACTTTAAAAAAAAAAAAAAAAAAATTTTTCAGTGTACTATATATGTAAATTTTAATGCGGAAATAAAACCGCTCACGTTTCCTTTAAAAGAATTTTGCAATTCAATATAGTATGCATATTTTAGGGATCGGGGTAGGTTCTAGACCATTCACTCGAAGGTAGCTTACTCCTTCCACGTCAGCGCTTTTGAAATGTTTAATCTAACTTTTAAACTGAACAAGATTTAACTGATTTATAAATTGAACTAATTCATTTTTAATATATTTCAAGTAAAACTTAAATTACATTTAATGTCTTAAAAATAACATCTCGACCTTTTTTTTTTTTTTTTTTAACCTGGAGAAATTGCAGGTTATGGTTGAATTATGGACACACCTGTGGCAACGCCCTCGCTACTCCACACACGCATTTTAATGACAGCACATTGTTTTCATCTTCCATAATAAAATAATTTTAAACATACAATGTCGAAGAAAGATGCAATCTTGTAATGAAAACCCCGGATGTTCACCCTTCCCCTCTCCAACAAAATTCGTTTGAGGGCAGCCTATAACCTAGAATCCATTCTCTGGCAACGCCTTCGCCGCTGAGCTGTCGACATAGGGAAGGTAAGACTGTCCACAGTCGATAGTGTTTTTGCATTTTAAGTTTATTGTACTTCCGTCAAACATAAATTAACTACAGTAAGAAATCAATTTTTTAATGGAAACTTACTTCTTTAATTTTTAAATTTAATTAACTTATTTATTATTTTTCGAGTCAAGGATACAAAAGTTTGATTTTCAGATAGAATTAGCAGTTTTTGCGTAGACTAAGGGTTGTTCAAATCCCCTAATTTTTGCAGTTTAACCATAGTCTTAAAATATGGAGGCAATAGTTGTTGAAGGATCAATCCACCTGAGGCAACGCCCTCGACACTCAGTAATACACACATTGAAATTACGGTCCATTGTATTTTTAAGTTTGGAAAAATATATATATCTTCTAAATATAGATTATAGAACGAATGAGCGATTTTGTAATGAAAGCCCAGAAGTTTAGCCCCCTCCCTCCCTCAAACGAAATTTGGATGAGGACAGACTATAACCCAATAGTCCATCCTCTGGCAACGCCTTTGCTGCTGAGCTGTGCACACAGTGGAAAGGTAAGGCAGTCCACAGTCGATCAGGTTTTTACTACTTTAATATATTGTACTTCCGTCAAACATAAATTAACTACAGTAAGAATGCAATTTTTTAAGGGAACAGGATACAAATTCGGCTAGAGTATTTTTGCCTAGATAAAGGGGTTGTACAAATCCCCTAATTTTTACAGTTTAACCATATCCTTAAAATATGGAGGTAATTATTGTTGAGTGATGAACCCTCCTGCGGCAACGCCCTCGTCACTGAGTTATAGATAGACACACTAGAATTACGATCCATTGTGTTTTGAAGTTTGAAAAGGAAAAAAAAATCTTCTCAATATAGAATGTAGATTGAATATGCTGTTTTGTAACCTGGAGAAATTGCAGTTTATGGTTGAATTGTGGACACACCTGCGGCAACGCCCTCGATGCTAAAATATAACAGACACATTTTAACGACAGCGCACTGTTTCAATCTTCGAAAATAATAATTCGAATATTGAATTGGGGAAGAAATAAGCAATTTTTTAATAAAAATCCCGGATGTCCACCCCCCCCCCCCGAACGAAATTTGGTTGAGGGCAGACTAAAACCAATAGCCCATCCTCTGGCAACGCCTTCGCGTCTGAGCTGCCGTCACAGCGGAAAAGTAAAACAGGCCACAGTCGAGCATGTTTTTACATTTTAAATTTCTTGTACTTCGGTTAAGATAAATTAACTACAGTAAGCATATAAGAATGCAATTATTTATTCGAAGGTTGCCGAAATTATTTATAAATTTTAAATTTTCCTTTTTAAAAAATAAAATTTTCTTCAGTGGTGAATTAAATTAAACATTCTCTACTATGGTAACGCCTTTGCAATTTAATAAGGGCTGCTCAGCTTTAATAAACTCTCATTTTTTTCTTGTTGTTCTTTTAAGGGCAGCTAATGCATTAGTGGATTATAGTAGTGAGCCATTGACAAAAGTATCCAATATATTATGAGCATTTCGTCGCCATACTTTTTTCAGTTCTCCTCCAACATGCACACAAAATGTTCCCGATTATAGGTAAAGATTACTTTTCTTTATTTTTAAATAAAAGAGTGACCGCGCAATATTGTCCGTCCACCTCAATATAGACTTGGATTGGATTATACGCCTCGATGGTAACCTCGTCTCGTGATTTTTCGCACAAAAAATTTCCTTTCAGCATATTTTTTTCCTCATTTTAAAACTCTATAGTACTGCCCTTTGCGATTAAGTATTTATTACCAAGTTGATTATCCCCCTCCTCCGCTTTTCAGCACCATATTTCTGAAAATTAGATCACGGAAAAGGAAATATAAGTGACAGATATTTAATCTACTTATATAATACAGTAACGTATGCGGCACCAAAATCGATGATATTTCAACCCTGCGAATTTCGACAACAACTAGATGTAAACATTAGCATAATTACTATAACACATGCCAAGCGCAGAAATCCATATCAACAGTTCAATGACGTCAAATGAAGCAAGCATATTTGTTGCTGGTAACGTTTGTCACGCAGTAGATAGCTTAAAAACGCAATGCATACGCGAAAATGCAAGATCTTTCGGATCTTTTTACAGGCTTAAAATATCGAATTTAGAGTACTTGGCGCATTTATCGCACTTAGAAAAAAAAGGAAAGAAAGTAGCCATGCAGCGGTCTAAAGCACATTTTAGCCCCATTACCTGCTTCTTTTATATTATTGTAACCAAGGATACGTATTAAATAACGTAAAGGTACTATGAAAGAACAAGGTTGCTAACTTTGGCACATTAACCCTGCAGCTGCTGCAATTAAGAAGTATTTTTGCAGGAATTTGAAAAACACGTTATAACCCAAGACAGTATTTTCACGTATTTTCGCGAGTCATAATTTTCGTGAAAATGAAGATGCAGTTGATTTTGCGAGCTGAAAATTTCGCGAACTTTATATGAATAGTATAAGTTGAGAAATCCCGAAAATACGTAAATAAAGAATCGCTTTTGCATAAGGCATTTTATGGAACTAAGAACTGGATTCTCCCCTCGTCGCTCATTTTTCGCCGTCGTTAACTTTGCCATACCTTGAGGTCACTTGAGGTGTAGTTTTAAGGAGGAGCGTCAAGGGGTGCTTGTGATTGGCTCCGGAATCGTTAGCGCAGTAACCAAACAACTGGTCCCGCCCAGTCGACAGCTACCCACCGATGATTTCGGAAACAACCGGGGGAGAATTCCACCCTGAGGTCCTCCCCCACGACATTTTAAATGGCTTCAAAGAAGCTGCTGTAAATATTGTAAGTGAATTAGTTGCATTTTCTAGTTGCATTATTATTTTCAGGCACGTATCCAATAAAACATTTTTGGGGGGCCCAAAGTTTCGGGGGAGGGCGTCCAAACAGTAAAAAAGGCAAAATTTCACACAAATATACTATATTATTACCATTTTAGTAAAAAAATACAAATTTCGGGGGTGGGGTCCGGACCTTCTGGACCACCCCTTTAAATACGTCCTTGATTATTTTATATTCAAGAAATAGTTGTTTAGTGTTTAAGAAATAGTTGTAAGAAAGAAAGTTGTGAAGAAAGAGTTTGTAACTAGAATAATTCATTAAATTTTGGCAAGTAAAAAATTTCTGATTTTTTATTATTATTTGAAACGAAAAGGAAAAAAAAAGTATTTCGCGAAGATTTAATTTTTGCGATTACGACCGGCTGACCAAAATTAAAACCTCACGAAAATAAGTGATATTACAGTACGTCTTTCCATGCATTTTGCAATATTTTTTTTCCCCCTCCAATGGGCAGGCACTGGCCACAAGCCTTTGCCATCAACGGCCCTAGTTACTGTCCATTTTATTATGGGAGCACCCAGTGGGCGGACAGCACTTCCCCCTATGAAGGGACGGACAAGTTAAAATCCATGCCCAAGCCGGGATTCAAACCCGGACCCACGGAGTGATAGAATGGTTCTCTAGCCACTACACCACCTAGGGGGCTTTTTTGCAATATTAGTACCTTGCATTCCCACGATGGCCTCGATCGGCGTTTATCATGTCACCCCAAAATTTCTTGCAGCCCGTACTGTTAAAACTGAGAAACATGATTTTCGTTGAAATGAGTCCGATAATTTGACAAACACTGCACTGAGTATAACGAACAGTAAGGTATGGGGCGACTAGTGCACTTAAATTGTATTACTAAGCCCGGTGGTGCAACGGTTAGCGCATTGCGTTGCCGTCCCGCAAGTCTGGAATTCGCTTCCCGAATTGGGCAAGATTCACTCAGACTTTCATCCCTTGAGTGAGTCGATAAAATGAGGTCAGAGCTTGCTTGGGAGTTAAACACTGGGGGCTTCGCGTCAGGCTGACCACCTGACCGAAGCATTTACTTTCGCATCCCAGAGCACATAGTGCACCACGTGAAAACGTGGTTGGGCACCTCAGGCCTTGGCCCGCAAGTAGGCTGTTGCGCCTATATTAAACCTTAAATTGTACTATTAAAAAATAACGATAGAATTCTTTATCAAGTAATGTTAAAGTTTGAATGCACAACAACAGGTTGTAAAGGAAGAAGTAGAAAGTTTTAAATAAACAACTCCATTTGCAAAAAGGGGTAATAATGGTGTCAGGTTGAAATGGAATAGTGCAACACTTCTTCAGGCGAAATTTATTTCGAATTTAATGGTTTTTATTTAAAAGTATGCGTAGGAGGAGCCTGTGACTGAAAGGTTAAAGGCCTGTTCTCTGGGCTAGTCGCGAAAGTGTATGGTTACGGGTTTGATTCCCACTCATCGCCTGGTTTTCGTCCTTCACTTTCCTTTCTCTGTTCTAGTAAAAACACCCATTGTGATGTCCGGTTTATTCAACGAGAATTTAAAAAGGGTTCAGAAAGCCAAGCAGACAAGTCCGAAAGTAAATTATTCAATTCTACATTGTAAAGTTAGCCGAAGGTAATAACACGGAAATTAAATAAATAGATAAGGGTGGGGGGACCCCGATGACAGAATTCTCTTCAAAACATTGAATTTTTTAAATAATTTCCCTTTTTCCCTCAGATCCGTATTTTCAGTGATTTTTCTCTCTTAAAGGGAAATTTCCCTCGAGAAGTACCATCTCTGCTATACGTTGTCTCTTGGATTGAACACATCCTGATTATTTTCCTATTACTGGAATGACTGAGGGATGATTCATGGAGCACCTGCACTCAAAGTGCTTATCTCCAGCATGCATGTAATCTTTGGTTTTAAGATCTTGAAGTAGAGAGCCCAAAAACTTGACAGGGCTGTTGTCCAGATCAGTTCAGTATACGAATATACGATGACCAGAAGTGTGTGTCGAAGCACGGCAGTTGACATAAAGCCAAACACGAGCCGACATTATTTTTTCCCTTTTGCTTACATGGTGTCCTTAGTAACAAATGAATAAAAAAAGAAGAAAAAATGTTCTATCCTAAGATTATTAAAATATTGAGTTTATATTTGTTAACGAGTGCGTATATCGTGGCGGACAGAAGAGAAGTTTTCGTCTGCCACGGTATATATTTACATTAGAAAATGGCTTTGAATTCATTTCTGAGTTCTTTATGTAACATGAATTTAATATGAGTTTTTTCGCGGCAATTTAAGCTGTGCTAAAATTTGTCACAGTATGAAATAAATGTAAATATTGCTTGTTTGAGTGTGATCGTCATTATAAATAAACACTTTTTAAATATTGCATTCACACATACTACATTCTTCTAAATTTACTATTATTGCTTAAACTACAGCATTTGGACAAAATAATAACACGACATTACACACATATTACTTCGCTTCGAAATCATTGACTATATTAATTACGAAATAGTATTCTATGACAATTGTGTAATTAAAACACATCTGAAGCCAGAAATTATTATATATCACGTTCATAAGTCTTTTTTTAAGTTTTGAGAAGCAGGAGATGCGCATTTAACCAGTTCGCGTAGCGCCATCTGTTTGTAACATCGGCGTTATCCAACTTTCTAAGAGAAGTGTCCCCTCCTATAAATTTACCTTCGTGGTGGAGGGAAAAAATACCGTTTCCATTATGTGAAGTAAGATCAGTGTCTGTTGAGACAAGGGGTAGAGGGCGAACTTCAGCAGAACAGTCACGCTGTAGAAGAGACGCCGTCATTTCACTCGAAGAAACGTCCTCGGCCTATCAAAAACATGACAGGCAGAGTCGGAATCCGCGTCCATGACGACGACTTAACACGGGCGAATGCTCCACATCCGTCAGAACTCCAACCATCGTCTCCAGAGAGCACAGAATCGTCCATCACTGGGCCAGTGTGGCTAACAGATGTTAAAGTATGCGTCGAGATCGCCGCTTCCAGACGCCGACCCGACGTACGGCCAACGTTAGCACCGAGCAGAGAGTAATCTCCCCAGAAGCCCTCCAGATACTGAATCTGATCCCACAGGTGTGTGCGACTTGCCTCGCACGACAAGCACAGCTCAATATTTCTTCCGGCTAACACTCCGGATGGGGGTGTTGCCAGATCTTTTTAAAGAAATCTCTTTGCAATTTAAACTAACTATTCATACTGGTTTTATTATTTATCGGAATAAACAATTTGTAATTTCTGGTAAATTAAAATTTCTTATTCAATTTGTTCTTATATTACTATACTACAACTGCATATAAAATTATCTCTCTATTCTAAAGAAAAGTTACGGTCGCTGACGCCGCCGCTATCAAGAGTTTGTTCGGCTATCTCCTCCTAAATCGTGGGGATTTGGGTTTCGACAAAGTTGTCTACGGATTCGGAAAATTCCGGGGAACCTGATAAACTGATTTAAATTTCGAAAATCGTATTATTTTGAAGATATTAATAAAAAACTAAAAAAAATAAACATAATGGTTGCCAGGTTTGGCAAATTTTTGCCAGCATAAAATCATTCATTCCTTTGCAACAAGCAATTTCAAGTATGTAGAATAGCATGGTATTGACATAAATCAAGTAGAATTACACCAATTTTACGCTAAATTAAAAACTATATGAAATAAATAACTCAAAGTGTGCTACACAAAGTTGACAATTTTCAAATAGTAAGTTCGCTGAGATAACAGGAGTTTAAAATGACCGAATATTCGTTTTTCTAATACAGAATACATTCGTTTTTCTAATACAGAACTGTTTTGGAAAATCGCTAATTCTAAACAGGAGTCTAGAATTACCGATTTTCCAAAACAGAATAACTAATTGTAACTGATTTTAAAAGCGCCATCTTCGCATTAGGTACGATCTGTCAAAATGGTATCTCTCCAATCAGGGTGAAACTAAACCGCGAGTTCCAAAATGTTAGAGCACAGTATCTTGAAAATGAAAAATAATTAAAATGTAGATTATTTTAATGCCGGTACGGTCCAGGTGGAGTATTTGCTACTAGTAGGAATATTTGGCGGCGTTAACTATGCCATTATAGCAGTTATAGTACACTTTGAATATTTCCCAGTTCGGCGAGATGATATAATTAGTGGTGCTAAATACGCCAATCTGCAAAGGATGATGCATATGAAATTATGGATAACGGTGTTCCGGAACCTTTCATGAGCTGTCATTATAGGTTGTGAGCACGTGTAAATCGCCAAATAACGAAAAGTCGCCATTGGTGGCAAAGTATCTTAGCTGTTCCGTAGTTTTTATCAAAAGAAAGTTTATGCAGTACTGTTTTCTTAGAGCTAATCTTTAGCTATACATATACGCAAGCCACAAAATTATGAAAAATCGTCATAATTGGCTAATACGCAGGGGAGTCCCATGTGTTTCACATAATTCACAAATAGTGTGAAGTTTATGCCTTTTTTACGAATAATCCTTATAAGGGGCCGAATGCCTCATACGAAAAGCGAGCGTAGCTAGTCTAGGGGCCTTGGCCTCTAGTTTATTAAAATTTTATTTCAGGATCGATACACAACGGTTTATTCACCTCATTTATAAAATCGTTTTCGAAACGTAATTTGAAATATTTGTGTTAGAAATTTTAAAAATATAAATTATAGGTTCATTGTCATAATATATTTCCGCGGAAATTGATATCGAAATAACTCTTTTTCTTAAAAATAAAATAATTTTTCAGTGTACCATATATGAAAATTGTAATGTGCAAGTAAAACCGCCCACGTTTCCTTTAAAAGAATTTTCCAATTAAATATATTATGCATATTTTTAAGGATCGGGGTAGGCTCTAGGCCATTCACTCGGAAGGTAGCTTCCCCCTTTCAAACGTTAAATCTGACTTTTAAATTGAACAAGATTTTATTTATAAATTGAACGAGTTCATTTTTAATATATTTCAAGTAAATCTAAATTACATTTAATGTCTTAAAAATCTCATCCCGACCATTTTTTTTTTTTTTTAACTTGGAGAAATTGAAGGTTATGGTTGAATTATGGACACAACTGTGGCAACGCCCTTGCTACTCTAATACGACACAGGCATTTTAATAATAGCACACTGTTTTCATCTTCCATAATAAAATAATTCTAAATATACATTGTCGAAGAAATATGCGATTTTAAAATGAAAACCCTGGATGTTCACCCTTCCCCTCTCCAACGAAATTCGTTTGAGGGCAGCCTGTAAGCTATAATCCATACTCTGGCAACGCCTCCGCTGCTGACCTGCCAACATAGGGAAGGTAAGACCACAGTCGATAGTGTTTTCGCATTTTAAGTTTATTGTACTTCCGTATTATAGTAACAAAGCAATTTTTTAATGGAAACTTACTTCTTTATTTTTTAAATTTAATTATCTTATTTATTATTATTATTACTATTTTGAGTCAAGTATACAAAAGTTTGATATTCGGATAGAATTAACAGTTTTTGCGTAGACTAAGGGCTGTCCAAATCCCCTAATTTTTGCAGTTTAACCATAGTCTTAAAATATGGAGGCAATACTTGTTGAAGGATCAAACCACCTGAGGCAACGCCCTCGCCACTCAGTTATACACACACTAAAATTACGGTCCATTGTCTTTTTAAGTTTGGAATATATATATATATATATATATATATATATATATATATCTTCTTAATATAGATTGTAGAACGAGTAAGCGGTTTTGTAATGAAAGTCCAGAAGTTCAGCCCCCCCTTCCCCCCCCCCCCAACGAAATTCGGTTGAGGGCAGACTATAACCCAATAGTCCAACCTCTGGCAACGCCTTCGCTGCTGAGCAGCCGACACAGGAAAGGTAAGGCAGTCCATAGTCGGTCATGTTTTTACATTTTAAATTTTTTGTACTTCCATCAAACAAAAATTAACTACTGTAAGGAAGCAATTTTTTAATGGAAACTTGCAGATATTATTAATGTAGAGGTCAATAGGAAGGTAGCTTTTTAAAATATTTAATGTAAACTTAAAACTGCAAAAGGTTTAACTGAATTATTAATTGAAATAGTTTATATTTAATATATTTCAAGTCAATATTATGTTTAATGTCTTAAAAATCTCATCTCGACTTACTGAATCAGATCTCCTACGTATATTTTGGAAGGAACCAATACTATGTTTCGTGTATTTGACTGTTATAGAAAAGTGTATCCCCTTTACTAATAGGGCCCTTATTTATGCAGTTTGTATGCTCGAACAAACTTATTTACGTTTACTTCATAAATGAAGATTTATTACCATTTCTCCACTTATTTCTTTTTAAATAGGCGGGGTTTAATGGAGTTCAACATTTACCTGACTTATATTAAAATAAACAATTTATATGTATAAACCAGTTACATCTATTTCAGTTTTAAGTTTACGTTAAAATTTTCCAAACTTATATCAAATTTATGAATAGTTTTACTGTATACTTTATTTTCTTTTAAATTTTATTTATTCATTATTGCTATTAATATATATATTTAAAGGCAGGGATACAAAAGTTTGATATTCGGCCACAATTAGCGTTTTTTGCGTAGACTAAGGGGGTTGTCCAGATCCCCTAATTTTTACAGTTTAACCGTACCCTTAAAATATGGAGGTAATTATTGAGTGATGTGTCCACCTGCAGCAACGCCCTCGCTACTTAAATATGACACACGAGTTTAACGGCAACACACAGTTTTCATCTTCGAAAATAATAATAAAAATAATAATTGTAAACCTAAATTGTCCAAGAAATAAGCAATTTTGTAATGAAAAGCCCGAATGTTCACCCCCCCCCCCCGCAACGAAATTTGTTTGAGGGCAGACTATAACCTATGAATCTTCCCCCTGGCAACGCCTTCGCTGCAGAGCTACCGTCACAGGGGAAGAGTAAGATCATGTTTTTACATTTTAAATTTATTGTACATCCCTCAAACATAAATTAACTACAGTAAGAATGCAATTTTTAATGGAAACTTGGAAAAATTATTAATAAATTTTAAATTTCCCTTTTTTTTTTTTAAATGAAGTTTTCTTTAGTGTTGAATTTAATTAAACATTCTGTACTTTGGTAACGCCTTTGCAATTTTATAAGGGCTGATCAACTTTAATAAACTCTAATTATTTGGTATTTTAAGGACAGCTCATGTATTTAGTGAATTATAGTAGTGAGTCTTTGACAAAAGTATCCAAATTAGTGTAGAAATAAAAGTTCGTTAGGTGCTTATGTATTAGGAAATAAAATATATTATGAGCATCTCGTCCCCATACTTTTTTTAATTCTCCTCCCACACGCACACAAAATATTCCCGATTATGGGTAAAGACTACTTTACTTTATTTTTAAATAAAAGCGTGACCGCGCAATATTGTCCGTCCACTTCAATATAGACTTGGATTAGATTATACGCCTTGATGGTAATCTCGTCTCGTTATTTTTTCCTCAAAAGTTTTCCTTTAGCATATCCCCCCTCCCCCCTTCATTTTAGAAATCTATAGTACTGTGCTCTATCATTAAGTTTTATTACCAGATTAACTATCCCCGTCCCCCGTTTTTGAACATCGTATTTCTAAAACTTAGATCACGGAAAAGGAAATACTTTCAAATGACAGATATTTACTCTACTTATATAATACACCAACGTATGCAGAACCAAAATACATGATACTTCTACCCTGCGAATGGTAACAACAACTATGTGTAAACTTTAGCGTAATAACAATAATTCACGCCATGAGGGAGCATCCTAATTAATAGTTCCATGACGTCATAGGAAGCAAGCATATTTGTTGCTGGTTGCGTATCTCACGCAGTAGCTAGTTTACAAAACAACAATGCACACGCGAAAATGCAAGACCTTTCGGATGTTTTCACAGATTTAAAATCTGGAATTTACAAGGGTTGGCGCATTTATCGCTTTTCCAAAGAAGAAAAAAAAAAAAAGTCGCCATGCAGTGGGTTAAAGTGTTTCCTGTTTTTTTAAAAATATTATTGTAAGCAAGGATGGGTATTAAATAATGCAACCGTACTGCAAAACACCAGTTGCTAACTTTGACACATTAACCACGCAGTTGCTGCAATTAAGAAGTATTTCTGGAGGAATTATTTGTAAAACATGTTATTACCTAATATAGTATTTTCATAATTTTATGAATGGAAATGCGACCAATTACTGCAAAATCACTTATTTTCTCAAAAATGATGATACAGGTGATTTCGCGAGCTCAAAATTTCGGGAATTTCATATAAACAAAACGAAAGTTGAAAAATCCCGAAAATACGTAAATATAGAATCCCTTTTGAATAAGGCATTTCAAGAAACTTCTTTTCGTCCGAAAAAGTTAGTCTCCCACCCCACTTTAAATAGCTTCAAAGAAGCTGCTATAAATATTGTTAATAGAATTAACTTCATTCTGTTAGTTGTATTATTATTTTATATTCAAGAAATAGTTGTATAGTGTTTAAGAAATAGTTGTAAGAAAGAAAGTTGTCAAGAAAGAGTTACTAGCGTCTAGCCCCTGACGGCAACTACTGCGGCGGGCGATGACGTCGTTTCATGGTAGGAGTGGTATAAGATCTTCAAGCTGAGAGCTCTGAGGGCGCGCATGCGCATTAAAACATTAAGGAACTTATTCATTTTCGGCGAAACCTGACGTGACGAGCAAGCGCGGACGCAGCAACACTTCAATGGAACAAAATCTGATATTGTTTGTCATACTGGTATTCAATGTGATGATAAATAAATTTAAAAATAAAATATTCAAAAAAATTAACCGCTATTAACGTTTAAATATTATTATTGACAGAGCATTCAAATGAATTACTGTAATAAATATTTTAAATGAATTAAATAAAATTTGGTCATTATATAAAAACAATACTAAATAATTAGATTAATTTGTATTAGTTAATTACGTTAATTTAAAAAATATTTGTTTATTATTTATGATTTATTTTTGTTCTTTTATTAAAGAAGCAGTGTAGAATGCAACTGAGATAATAAACAAAAACATTTTTCAAAATAAATGGAATAATTAATATTAATTAATTAACTATTTTGTTTAATTTATAGTTGTTCAATTCAATTAATTATTTAATACACGAGTAAAACTTAATTATCCTTAAATTATCCTGGATGGCTCTGAAAAGTGCCGTAAAATAAATTTTAACTAACCAGGATTTTGAAGAATAAAGTAAAAAAAGGCAACAGATATCGTAACAAGGCGTAGTAAGCAGTAAACTAATATTGTTTTCGTTTCTGATTTTAAATAAGATCGTTACTCTGATTGTAAAATAATGTTAAATGTAAAAAGCACTCTCATTGGTAGTAGCCTTAATCCTAACCACTCCTACCATGAAACGTCATCGCCGCCGCAATAGTTGCCGTCAGGGGCTAGACGCTAGTGAAAGAGTTTGTAACTGCAATAAATCATTAAATTTTGGCAAGTGAAAAATTTTCTGATTTTTTTATATTATTTGAAACCGGGAAAAAAAAAGTATTTCGCGAGGATTTAGTTTTCGCGATTACGACTTTCTGGTGAAAATAAGGGATTTTACAGTAGTATATCTTTTCATGCATTTTGCAATATTACTACCTTGCATTGCCACGGTGGCTTTTATCATGACACCCTAAAATTTCTAGCAACCCGTACTGTTAAAAACTTGGAGGAGAGAACAATTTACTATTCATTCTTCCAAGGTTAAAACAAAGAAACATGATTGTCGTTAAAATGAATCCAATAATTGGGCAAACACTGCACTGAGTACACAGAACATTAAGGTATGCGGCGGCGAAGCATTAGCTCATTGCTCTGCCGTGCCACAAGTCTGGGGTTCGTTTTCTGGGTTGGGTAAAATTCACTAGAGCGGTACTTTCAGCGATCTTTCTATCTTAAATGGAAATTTCTCTCCAGTCTCTATCACCGATATACGTTGTGTCTTGGTTTGAACACTCCTCGACGATGTTGCCAGGGTTATTTAAAAAATTTAGCCCAAAAAAGAGTTAAAAGCTACGAAAATATACTGGTTTTATTATTATTAACAAATATCTGTTTAAAATTTCTGTAAAATATCTGTTTAAAATTCTGATTCAATTTGTTCTTATGTTAATCCAGTGCAACTATATATAAAATTATTTATTAAAATTTTACACCAGGATCGATACACCACGGTTTATTCAGCTCATTAAAAATCGTTTTCGAAACGTAATTTGAAATATTTGTGTCAGATATTTTAAAATTATAGGTTCATAGTCATAATATACTTCCGCGGAATTGATTGCAAAGTAACTTTTTTTTTTTTTTTTTTTTTTTTACAAAAAAATAAAATAAATAAAAAAAATAAAATAAAATAAAATAAAAATAAAAATGTTTGGATTTTTCAGTGTATCATGTATATGAAAATTTTAATGTGCTTATAAAACCGACGAAGATTTAACTGATATATAAATTGAAATAGTTCACTTTTAATATATTTCAAGTAAATCTTAAATTATATTTCACGCCTTAAAGATCTCATCTCGACTTACTGAATTGGATCTCCTTCGTAAACCCAGTCTGTTTGAATAAAATAAAATAATAACTGGAAAAATTCCAATGAAATTTCATTTGCCAAGAAAACAAATAAATTTGTTTAAGCATACAAAATGCATAAATAACTGCTGTATTTGAACTGGTCAAATACTTTTCTTCAGCGATTTTTAAGACATTAAATATAATTGGAGATTTACTTGAAATCTATTGGCAACAATTAGATGGCAACGGTTTTTTTTTTTTTTTTCAGAACTGGGCAATCTATCCAGCTGTTCTCCAATTCTTCCATTTTTCAGCAGATGTCAGTACTGTTAAAAATAATCGTGACAATTTTTTTTATGGGAAATGACGTGCTAAAAAGTAAAGGTTCTCGTGGAGCTATGTCACCCGCAACTATTTTTATAGAAATCAAATTTATTCTTCGTGACTGGCAACAGTCAAAACGTCAGAGTTTGGTGTTCCCAGAGCGGGAACACTGTGCGTTAAAGGGTAAAAAAGATGAAACCGGTAAAGAAAAATTATTGAACCCATTTGAAAAATTTAGTCTTCTTAATTAATACAAAGTAAAATGGCAACACCACAGCTAAAGTGAAAGCTCCTGTTTCTCAATCCTTTTTTTCTACTCCAACCAATCACGGAGAAAGGAAATAAAATTCCATGGTTTAAAGCTGTACCTTGTTTTCTTTATACCTTTTCCTAAATACACATCGCTAGTTTGTATCTCGTTGGCGTGCTCTGTACCCTGATAACTTTTAGGTATAAGGTTTCTCGAGTTCTATAACAAAGAGTAAAAATAAAAATGGTAACGCTGGATTATAGTCTTGGACTTATTTATTTTATCTCTTTCTGGAGATCGTAAAAGAATTTATAGCTTGGTAATACAACTGGGTTGTGTATAGAGCACTAGATCGATATATTTTATATCGATATTTGAAATCTCACAAAGAAATTCAAGTTATTATGAGAAATGTCTATCCAACTTCGGTTTCACAGAAGAATATTCAATCTCAGTACATTTTATATCTTTGAAAATGAAAATGGCTTTCACATAAATATTGCATGGTTGGTATGTAAAAAAGTAAAATGCACAGCAGTTTGAAGTTAAATAAGTAAATAAAAAATCTGGAGTGACTCCACTCCACTTTCCGAACACTTACGATTAAGATCATTACCAAGCATTTAAATAAATTTTAATCGATGAATAATTCAAATATATATACCAAATTGAAGCTCAATCGAATGCACCGTTTAAACGCTAGCGTAATTTCAAGAATTTCGTCCCATAGGCCGTAATGTAAAAGAAATCTTTACATTATTATTGTTTTACTAGTCGTAGCCCTGTAGAAAAACAATAAGTCCTATACACACCAAAATCAATACAGGTCTTGTGACGGTGGTTTATAATATATATACCCAATTTGAGCTCAATCGAATGCACCGTTTAAACGCTAGCGCATTTTCCAGAATTTTCCCCCATAGGCCATAATGTAAAAGAAATTTTTGTCGTAGCCCTGTAGAAACACTATAAGTCCTATACACACCAAATTCAATGCAGGTCTTGCGACGGTGGTTTATAACATATATACCCAATTTGAGCTCAATCGAATGTACCGTTTAAACGCTAGCGCACTTTCCAGAATTTTCCCCCATAGGCCATAATGTAAAAGAAATCTTTGTCGTAGCCCTGTAGAAAAACTATAAGTCCTATACACACCAAAATCAATACCGGTCTTGCGACGGTGGTTTATAACATATATACCCAATTTGAGCTCAATCGAATGCCCCGTTCAGGAGCTATCGTGTTCACTCACATACACACAAACACACACACACACACATACACACATACATACATACAACTCGTAAAGATACCATAAATGAATTCAGAAGACCTCAAAACGTGTAAATACACCAAAATCTCGAATTCGAATTTTTTCATGATTACAATACTTTCCTTACATGGTACATGTTCGGAAAGTAACAAGTAAATAAAAGGTGTTTATAAGTAAGACCGTTCACACCAATAAGTCTTTCACTATTACGAACGAATAACAGAAAATTATGACGGAATTTTCAGTTTCTGGTTTTGCGAATCCAATTTCTTTACAGTTGACAGCTTTTTACTTTAATACATCGGAATTTTTTAACTCGTCATCTAGAAAACAGTTTTGGTCGCCAAAGTATCTAATTAACGCCAAATAGTAAGTTGACAGGCATAAAAGTATAATTACCGAAAATTTTAGATATATCCATCATTGCACGCGGATATTGTATGTTTGCTTATGCACCAAGAGAATAAGTCATGTGGTACAAATATTTTGGTGCACTGTATCATTAAAGGAACCTGGAGCAATGGGGCATCTAATATTTCTTTTCAGTATACAAATAACGGACATTCTTTAACAGGGCTCAGTAAAATTTTGCAATGCATCAATTCATTTATGCAAAATATGTTTTATGTCACGTAAGTAGTCGTAGTAAAAATACACGTTTGAGAATAGTGAAGTTTGGTGCCTTTTGGGGTCAGTTAGATAGTGGCTGACTAAAATTCTATGTAGAAAATTTGTTTGCTTCACATATTCTTTTGCAGACAATGATGGAAGAATTTCTTGACAAATTACGAGTCTTTCATTAGTTACTGTAATTAATCATAAGTTCCTTCATAAAGTAATGTAACGCAAGACTTTCACGATAAAATTAGAGATCATAAAAACTACAAAATCATCAAAAACATTTAAGTCCCTGCATCTTAAGAAAGTTTCAGGATTATCAAAATTTTCTAAATGATTCCTAATTGTGTTTGAATTTATTCTTGCAGATTAAATCAATATAAAATAACTTATGTTCAAATTTCCGGAAAACTTGTTCATGTCCTTTACAACAAAACCAGAACCTGGAATCAAGAAATAGCTTTGAACAATAAAAGCACTAAAGACTCAAACTAAAGGATTAACAAAACTGCGATATAAAGTCTTTTAATGCAGGGTTCCAGAAAAGTCGGGTGGGGGAGGTTGAGGCAGCCAAAGGAGAGATCAGATTTAAAGTACCAAACGGTTTAAGAGTGCTTTTAAGGATTAATTTAATGAAAGTAAATGGTGCTTCCTCTGTCTAAAGCGAATGAATGTAAAAAGTTACTTTTAACGACAAGTTTAATGAATTTTATCTTTTAAGAATTTGTTTTCTCTGCTAAGGTTTAGTGAAGAAACTATTTTCGGATTGTACATGAATAAAAATAGATTTAACTTATGCAAATTCATGATGGTAGACGGCTGAAAAACCAGTCCTGGGGGGGCTATTCTGAAGAATAATCCAAAATGTGATTTTTACACTACTTAAAATTTCCAGGAAATTTTTCTATCGTTCTGAGCTAAACCCGAATGGAGAAACAAGAAATAGTTTTGACTGCAAAAACAGACTCAAATTATGAGACTAGGAAAAGTTCGGAGTAACAAATAAAAAAACTTTGCGTCAGACATTTAATGCAGAGTTACGGATAAAATGAACAGTAAAAGGATATATGATGTTAAAAGCACTAAGTGATTTAAGAGTGCTTTTAAGATTTCATTTTATGAAAGTAAATGGCAATTTCGTATTCGAAACAAATTAATGTAAAAGAAAAAAAATTACTTTTAAGAGTATTCTCCTTGGAAAGCGATCGCCGTCAGAGGACTTTCGAAAAGCTTTAACCCTTTAACGCGCATTGTTCCCGCTCAGGGAACACCAAACTCTGACGTTTTGACTGTTGCCAGTCACGAAGAATAGATTTGCTTTCTATAAAATTAGTTGCGGTTGACATAGCTCCACCAGAATCCTTTACTTTTTAGCACGTCATTTCCCGTAAAAAACTGTCACGATTATTTTTAACAGCACTGACATCTGATGAAAAATGGAAGAATCCGAGAATAGCTGGATAGATTGCCCAATGCTGAAAAAAGGGCAGCCGTTGCCATCACTCGACTTAACTACCAGCAAGATGGCGGACGATAGAAACGTTCATCGCGTGCCACAGATCTAGAGACTCTTTTTTGACGACAGTCGAGCGATGGCAACGGCTGCCCTTTTTTCAGCATTGGGAAAGGGTTGCGCCTCAAAGGGTTAAAAACAAACTAATGATGTTAAACACTCTCAAAAATTAATAATGCTTATTCATCCAATGTACCATAGACTAACAGTAAAGCTGTATATCTCATGCAACTTTCAGAAAAAAAGATCATAAGCACGAAAATCCCTTTCAAAAATGAACAGAGGAGTTATACGCTTAGGAAAATATTACAAAATTACGCATGTTTAGCATTACCCCCCCACCCCCTCCACCCCCGAGTGCTTCAACTCTTACAGGGTCATTGTTTGTAACAGCTAAGAGTACAACTTGTAGAAAGACATTCTAAATTTTTTGAGAGTCACATAGTTAAATTCTTTGAAAAACTGTTTAAAAATTGCATAATTTTCGAAAAGAACAGCATTGATGAAAAGTTGCAAAAATTGTACCCTTTTTTTTTTTTTTTTTTTACTCCTTAAGCTTTATGGAAAGAATACCATCTGTACCAGCTGAATACTGCTACAAACGTACCCTTATCACAGATGTGTATCCTTATTTATTAATAATATTGAGCAGTAAAACAGAATATTTCCTGATTATATATGAGTAAAAGTGGACTTAATTTATGAAAACGAAACTCCATTTTATTGATTATGAGGCACTCTCAATTTAAACGATTTGCAGGCATAATAATTTTTTTTAAAGGAATTTAATGGGACTTTTAAATTTAATAATTGGTGTTTCATAGCATGTGCCAAATGAAGAAGGGTGGCCTTATTAACTGAATGATTATATTCACATGCAAATAACAAGTAACTGAATTGTTACATGAATTAGCTATCGTTAGATTCAATCGGTATAATTTTACCAAGACAATTCTCATTTCATGGCATGCCATTAATAACTTTAATAACAGGCATTAACCGTAAGTCACTTTGGCACAGCATTGGTGACCAGTGATGTGAATTTAGGGGATACTGTCGTTTAATTATGCACGTTTTAATGCCTTTAGTAATCTGCCACTAAATTTAGCGTTATTTCATCGCATTTTGGTATATGGCAGTAAAAGTAGCGCCTTTTCATCGCATTTTAGGATTCGTCAATAAGTTTAGTAACTTTTCAATCCATTTGGAATTAATAGAATAAATTAAAATTTTTTTTTTAAAGAGCACGTGTGAAACGTCTACCAACACTGAGAGTGATTCTTGACGAAATTTGACGCAAAAAAATCAAATGTACTAATGAATTTAAAAATATGATAAAATTTCTCAAGTATATTAAGTTAACTCCTTAAGCCTCGCTCCAGTCAAAATCACGGGCTAAGCGTTCTCCCTCTAATTTCTCGTGCCCCTGATATTTCCGGGCTGTAGTGTTCAAAAGTTATGCGGCAGAATGATAAGAGCATTTCATTTCTCATCTACGAATTTCTTTTTATATCTCATTTTACACAACAGATGACAATACCAGACTATTTTTAACTTAATTCGGAGAAAGTTTATTTTTAAATAGAGCGTAATAGTACTCTCAAATACGTGTATCTGTATAATGCATTGTGCAATCTTAGCACACTTTTTTTTTTTAAACTTACGCTCAAATTTTACTTATTTTAAGAAATAAGTTTAATAAAATTCTCCTTTAGTGTTTAAAACATATATTTTTAATGATTCCCTGCTTAATACAAAACACACTTCTAGTCACACTAATCCTGAATGTTGGCTTTACCTAGAAATTTACCTTTATTTGTGTTCGTGCTAAAAAAATGTACAAAACCTTGAAACGAATACATATATTGTACATGTACTTATTTTTATTTTAAGAAATAAGCTTAGTAAAATTCTCCTTCAGTGTTTAAAACATATATTTTTAATGATTCCCTGCTTAATACAAAACACACGTCTAGTCACACTGATCCTGGATGTTGGCTTTACCTAGAAATTTACCTTTATTTGCGTTCGTGCTAAAGAAATGTACAAAACCTTGAAACGAATACCTATATTGTACATGTACTTATTTTTATTTTAAGAAATAAGTTAAATAAAATTCTCCTTTAGTGTTTAAAACATATATTTTTAATGATTCCCTGCTTAATACAAAACACGCTTCCAGTCACACTTATCCTGAATGCCGGCTTTACCTAGAAATTTACCCTTTTTTGCGTTCGTGCTAAAATAAATTTCCAAAACCTTAAAACGAATACATATATTGTACATGCACTTATTTTTAAACCATTTTCTGGAATCAAAAATAAATAAACAAATAAAAATAGTCATTTTTGCGACAGTTTTCTTGAAAATAATACAACCGTTAAGGGGTCCAGTCACATTGATTACTGACACTGACTTAAAAATATATAGTCTTTGAAATAAAACTATTGTGATTCAATTAAAATATCTTACAGAATTCAACAAAGCTTAATAAAATCTTAAGAATAAATCGATGCAAAATCGTACGAGCTAAAATTTTCAGAAAATTTATCTGTCGCTCTGAACAAAACCACAAATGGGGGAAACAAGAAATAGTTTTGAACAGAACTAAGCATTAAGGACTTAAAACTAAAGGATTAGAAAAAATGCGGAATAAACAAAACCTTTTGCTAGCCATTTAACGCAGACTTTTCAGATAAAATGGGGGCAGTTAAGGGAGGGATAAGATTTAAAGTACTAAGCGATTTAAGAGTGCTTTTAAGGTTTAATTTTTATAAAAGTAAATGCAGCTTGGGTTATAAGAATAAATGTTACAAATTCACTTTTAAGGGAAAGCATTAAACCTTTTATCTTTTTAAAATTGGTTTTCGCTGCCGGTCTTTACAGATGGATTGATCAGATAAGTAATACATCTGATTGAATTTATTTATAAATATGGTTAATGTGTGCTGAATATGAAATTTTCTGCTTTAAAGTGGTTTGTGTAGAGAGTAATCTTTTGTAATCTTTAAAGGCACTATTTAAGTTCACTTGAATGAGTTCTGTTAGAAAACATATTTGATTTATTAAAGTTTTCTGATAAATGTTTCACTTTATTTTCTAGACAAACTATTGGATAAAAGCTTACATTTCATTCATGAATTAATAATGTTTTCATTCTTCTGAAATTAAATTAACTTATGATTTCAATTGAACTGGACATTTTTAAAAAGTAAACAATGCGATTTGTCTAGAGCAGTGGTTCTCAAATTTTTACTGCTTGTGAACCCCTTCCAAAGTCCGAGAGAGATTGCCGAAAATTTTGTGTAGCTGCTGTGCACTGGTGCATTATTTTCTAGAACCTTTCATGCACCTCAAGAAACTCTGGGGAGCTCGCGGAACACAGCTTGGGAACTAAGTCTAGAACAGGGTTCTTAAACTTTTACACCTTGTGAACCATTTCTAAAATCCGAAAGGGATTGCCGAACCTTTTGTGTAGCCGTTGTGCCGCGGTGCATTATTTTCTAGAAAATTTCATGCGCTTCAAGAAACTCTGGGGGGTTCGCGAACCAGTGGTTTGGAACCAATAGTCTACAGCAGGGATTCTTAAATTTTTGAATGCTGAGGAACCCCCTATTGAACAAGATTTTTTGTGTGGACCTCATTCCAACTCAAGGCATTTTAAATTGTTCTGCAAACTTAATTTCTGGCTCAGTAATATCTTAACGGTTATGTTTGAATAAAGATTGTAAAAACGTTAAGCTCAGAGTGCTGCTTATTGCTTGTAGAAATTGTATTTTGCTGTTAAAGTATTTCCTTAAAAATTTTTTTGACAGTAAAAAAAAAGTAATGCTTATAGATTTATGTGTGTTATTTATTTAGAGCGAAACCAAACAATCAGTCTCAACTTGATTATAAGTTGAAACTGTGGTACATGTATTGGAACATTTATTCTTTTCCAGATCGCAGTACCCCAATTGATTGAAGATAGCTTCTTAAACGATACCTCAAGGGGTGCCAATCCAAGCACAGGTCTCTCATCCTGTATTGGTTAAAAAATAGGAGACACTGTAGGGAACTATGTGGCCCAAGAATAATACAGTTTGCAGTAACCAATACTTAGAAGACAGGTGTCCCTGTCCACCATTCGAAGAAAACAGTCTTTTACAACCATTTAAAAATGAGCGTAATTAGAGGAAGGAGTGTGAGGATTAAATTAAGTACTGAGAAATTGTAAAATGGTTTTGAAACTTAATGAAGTTGTTTTAGGAAAATCACATGAAAGAACAACCTTGTTACCAGGTTTTAGAAATGAAAAAACTTCTGTTATTATTCTGTTCATAATTATTTATTTGTTCAATAACTTACGGGAATTTTATTCAAAATGCTAAAAAAACAGAGAACTGTAATGTAAGTAAAATAAGACAGCTTTAAAATTCCCCACTTAGACATTATACCGACTTTAAAAAGCAAAACTGATAAAGTTACGAATACTTTTTCTGTAAAATGTTAGAACTTTACCTTTATTTTTCATATAGTATGTAATGTACAACTAAAAAGAAATTTCTGAAATAAAACACATGTAGCAAATATCTCGAGCATTGATGTGTATTTATCGTGGGGTTATTTTCACATTGTTCGAAATGTAAGAAATTCAGGGGCATGGGGAAAAAATTGACCTGTACTCAGTAAAAATAATAGTAAAGCAAAATAAATTAAATAAAAACAATGTATGATAAAGAACAAGTGTAAAAATATAAACTTAGTTCAATTTCACTACTTACTCCCACTTTTTTTATTTATCATAAAGTTAATCAATTTATATTGCTTTAAACTATTTAGAGATAAAGGGCGTCTAGAGAATACAAAACTTGACGTAGCGCGATATATTTAAGTTACTGGTCAGCGATTTCGAGCTTTAAAGCAGTGATTCCCAACCTTTTTACTTCCGTGGACTGGGGGAAAATAAGTAAAATATTTTGAGGACGAGCGTCACGCAAAAATAACTAGTTTTATATAAACATGAATTCTGTTTACTAAATCAAATGTTATAAAAATATAATTTTTAGTTAAAAAACATTTTCTGCTGATAATTTTGTAATAAATATGATGTACGTAGAATCAGTAGTAACGTGTCATGGATTGGGAAACACTGAAACGCAATCCTTACAAATATTTATTTTGGTCAAACATAAAGAAAAAAATATTTCGTTTACAATGTAATAATTTTTCCTGCTAACTCTTGCAAAAAGTTGTAGCATTTCTGCTTCCCTTGAAAAACATGTCATAACATGAAACTACTTCGCAGACGGCAAAATAAAAAAAACAAACCAATCAAACGTTGTGGCACGAAGTGCTTGGGACATGCTTTTGAAATGTAAAGCTCGAATGCTTCCACAAAAATACGCACTTAAAAAGCAATTTCAAAAATTTCCACCAAGGCGGCATTCCAAAATACACACACGCCATGAAATTTTATTACTTCCCCCCCCGCCCAGACTTCATCTACTAACACCTCGCGCTATTGCCAAAGGAGTCGGAGAACATTAAGTGAAGGTGGAACAGTTTTAAAAGCTTTCAACATTTACAGCTCTTATTGTACAGAGCTCAAAAGAGAGCGAGATATAGAGATAAAAATCATCGATTTTTCTTGAAATGGAGAGCAATATTGATTTTTGCGTTTGCTTATAAGAGCGTTATTTTCAATTTTTGTTTGTTTGCTTATTATTTTTCACTCTCTTGCATTATGCACAAATGGGGTAGCGTTCCAACGCTTATTTTGTAATGGCGAGTTATCATTTCATGTTTCGCGCAGCCTAATGGTGGAAAATTGTCAGCTCTTTATTTGGATTAATGTTTGTTTGTTTAGATTTTATGTTTTTACTCAGGATATCGATTTTTTGTGACGGATCCCCGCTAATGGGTTTTTGAAAGGGTTTCTATGCGAAATGATAGATAGAATTTCGCAGATTTTTTTTCCGGTTCGCGTGTAATTGTTTTTCCTTGCCTATGTACATGTAATGCTCTTAAAAATATTAAAAGAGTGGCATATGACATAATGATAATGTTCCTTCAGATAAATGTGGGATGCTTTTATGGTTATTTTTAGTTTTCTTGGGGTGTCATAAAAAGGCGGGAACGGGCTTTAATTTTTTTTATCTACATTAGAGATAAGTGGGCAATGTAAATTGGAACATTTTCAAAATAATTTGAAAAAATTAAAAAGAAATTGAAAATATTGAAAACATTCAAATTTGAAAATATTCGAAATCATTTGAAAATATTCAAAATAATTGGAAAATACTAAAAATAATTAGAAAAACAAATCCCAATTAGTAAAATATGCCACGTATACTAATGAAGTGATGTACCAAATTTCAGCCTTTCATCATACAACGTCTATAAAAAAAAAAGTCAGTGGAATCAATTACTATGGGTTTCGTTTCTAAAATTTGACCTCCCAGACGGTGTTACGTTCTCTTAATACTCTACTTCGATAACTTAACTAAGCATTGAAAGCATAATAAATGACTTTAACTATGAACATGCAATTTTTGAAGAAATGATCCCGGATTACAATTGTTTTAGATTAGACTTGGCCAACATTCAATGAACAGTCCGTGATCCGTATTTTTGTCTTTAATATTTAAAAAAAAAACTCTTATTGGAAATAGTGCATTGAAAATAACTCATGAAGAGCAAGCTGGCTGTTTTTCTACGTGGACAAGGAAATGCAGTCCTCTCCGTTGTAATTTTGTGTTAGTATACGTCCATACGCCTTGAAAGACTATGTACAGGGTGATTATAGTTTTCCACTTTAAAACGACCAGGAAAGGGATACTACTGGACCAAATGTTATCAAACTTGGTAATTGTGTAAAGGTGGTCATGGAACTTATTACCCGCGGGAAAAAAGTGCAAAAATTCAATACCAGGGGCAAGGACGTATTTAAGGGGGGAGGGTCCAGGGGTCCGACCCCTTCCCCCCATAAAAAACATTTCGGAGGGGATCCGAACAGTAAAAAAGGTAGTATTTTCCTCAAAACGACACTATATCATTATCATTTTAGTAACATAAATCAAAATTTCGGAGAGTGGGGAGGGCCGGATCCCTGGACTTTAAATACGTCCTTGCCCCTGGTGTTGAATTTTTGAGCTTTTCCCCGCGGATAATAAATTCCATGACCACCTTTACACAATTATCAAGTTTCATAATATTGGCGCCAGTAGTTTTCCTTTCCTGATCGTTTTAAACTGAAACTTTAATTATAATCACTCTGTACATTATAACAGATTTTTACAGCTGCAATTAGATTTTGAAAATTGTACTGCACTTTCGTAATAGCCTTAGAAAACATTAAAAGTAATGCCAAGTACTAACAGTAAATGAATGCTATCAATGTGCATATATAGGGTGTGCCAAAGAGGTAGTAGCGTGCTTTAATTCTTTATGTGTTAGAGATAAATAGGCAGTGTAAACTGAAAAAAAAAATGTTCAAAATGAGGTACGGAAAAAAACTACGCTAAGAAAGATTTTTTCTCGTTAATTTCCAAAAAATTGAACTTCTTAAATTTGTGTACGATCCCCGTACAAAAACATTCGCAATTAATAGAATATGCCCCACACACTAACGAGACAACGTTCGTTTTCAAATCTCGTAATTTGAGAGTTATATACTAAAAACGGCCGGAGATATGAAGAAAAAAAGTCACCTAAAAGTCTGCCTTAAATCACCTATGGCTCTGGAAAGGAAAAATTCAGGTTGGATGATCGCGCTTCAGGGGTCGTTCAAAATTCACGAAAGAAAAAAAAAACTTTTTCTCTCTACATTAAACAATCGCATTCAAATTCATATATAGCCCCTGATCATCTTTGTGTTTACATATATCTCTAATACGCTTTATGATGAAAGGCTGAAATTTCATATATCGCCACATTAGTGCAATGGACATGTTTTACTTATCGGTAATTTTTATGTATGGGGGTTTTATACAAATTTGAAAAGTTTATATTTTTGTAAAAGTTGATTTTCACATGCTGATTTTGAAAATGTTGATGAAATTTTTCTTAACTTCATCAACAGTCTTTTTTTCTACCTTATTTTGATTTTTTTTCAATTTATATTGCCCACTAATCTCTAATAGATAAAGAATTAACGCGTGTTACCATCTTTTTGAAACACCCTTGTATATATATATATATATATATATATATATATATATATAGAGAGAGAGAGAGAGAGAGAGAGAGAGAGAAATATTGAATTATTTGACAGAATGTACTTTCTCAACGATTTTAGTCAAGTGATATTTAATAGTTCTTTAAATAAGAATACTTAAGAAAATCTTAGAGTACCTACCTGAATACTTTTAACCATTATAGCACTGTAAATAGTTTACAGAAAATAGTTTTCTTCCCTTCTTCTTTCTTTATTTTCTTTGTTTTTTGAAAAAAAAAATGTGTCTTAATATTCGCAAACAGCAAAATAAAGAACAATCAACCGTAGCGGTGTAAAAATGCCGTTAAAATGCAAAGCACAAGTGCTTCCACAAAAATACATATTTAAAAAGCAATTTCAACAATTTTCGGGAAGACGGCATTCCGGCATACATACCAGGAGCTGTTATTACTCTATCCTCCCCCCCTTCCCCCTCTCCATCTTCACAGATACACTTCATCTGCTAACACTTCGCTCTATTGCCGTAGGAACGAACGAACATTAAGTGAAGGTGGAATGCTTTTAAAATCTTCCAGCATTTACAGCTCTTATTGTGCAGAGCTCAAAAGAGATATATATATCCTCTATAAAAATCATCGATTTCTTGAAATGGAGTGAGTGGGAGTGAGAGAAAATTATATTGATTTCAAGTTTGCTTTAAGGGAGTTTGCGTTATTTTTCAATTTTTGTTGATGTTGTTATTGCTTTCTTTTTTAGCATGTTTCACTCCATTGCATTATATATTTATAGCTGCGCACCATTCCTTCGCCCATTGTGTAATGGCGAGTTATCATTTGTGTTTCGCAGCTTAATGGTGGAAATTGTCAGCTCTTTATTTCGGTTAATGTTTGTTTGTTTAGATAGATTTTTTTTTTTTTACTCTGGATATCGATTTTATGAGATGTCCTTGGCTAATGGGTTTCTAAAAGAGGCTCTAACTATTCTTTTCGTGCCGCTACTGTAAGTGAAATGGTAGCATGGATTTCGCACATTTTATACACTTACGTATAAATGCACTTTTTTCTTTTCTTGCTTTGATAAGAAGTGCATGAGATGTGTTTATAAGGATTAAGAACGTGATATTTGGCACACGGTTAGTTTTTTTAAATGCAATTAGAAAGCACATTTAAATATATAAATATTGAATTATTTGTCAAAATGAATTTTGTTTTTTTTCTAGTTTTTTAAATATAATTAACATTTTAAAAATTTACAAAGTGCAACATCATTGTATAAGATTTTTAATTCAATAAAATTTTGTTTCAGATATTTCAATCAAACCATTTTCTTAAATCAACAAAATTATTTTTGATAGTTAGTTAACTGAACAAAGATTTTATAAATTCAGTTAAGTATTAGTTTGATTCAGCGAAATATTTTGTTGATCCAACGTTTTGTTGATAACTTTTCGGTTAAGAGAGAGCTCCAAAAAATTTACGTAAGCCTTTCAAAGAAACTGGTTTGACTTTCACGTATTCATTAAAAAATTGTCTGGATATTTTGTACATGTTTTACTTCTTTTTTTTCCCACCAAACAACTACCTTGCCTGCCGACCACTGTCCGATGAAACCATATCTAGTCATTTTACAGAAATTCCACTATACCTACATTATATCGATGTATCTCTATTTTAATGCAGCTTAATCGAAAGTTAAAAAGTGGTACTTCCATCACCACAGAAAAAACAACTTTACTCAGCCAAAAACCACAAATTAATTTAACACACATATTTTTTTTTTCTCCTAAAAGTTGATAGCTAATAGCTTGCTCAGCGTTGAACCATACAAAAGAACTATCTTCGTAAAAAAAAAAAGAATAACATTAATCACTTCATTAAGGTTAAATCCTGGTTGCATAATCGATCTTATGCAGACAGAGTGGAAAAACCAGAGACAATGCTTAAGTAAACGACAAGAACAAAAAGACATCAAACGATAAGAAGCAGTTACGGTAGGAAAAAGTATTTAAAAAAATTCTCCATTTTTGAAGGTATATTTTTATTCACTTGAGCGATTTTTTTACTGTTTTGATAATGCATTAACAAAATACAGCAAAATAAAGCTTATATGGCAAAGGTTGAAATTTAAGGAATAAAATAAATATTTCGTAGTTACACATAACTATTTCAAATGCTTAACTAATATCAGCATGCTGCTTACTAACATTTGAGAGTGTATCAGTTTCTGCGCATTTTAATATTTAGAAAAAAAGAAAATTATTCAGTTCCCCGTATAAATTTATTCATATTCAGTAGTAAGTTTTCATATTTGCTTTTTACTACCACGCATTTCTGTGACTGAAAATAATTTTGAATAGTTAACACAATATATAAACTCCCTGTGACATCAATGTTAAATAATAATAAAGTCTGAAAGGGTAAATTACTTTTCCTTTCATGTATTAAAGCATTTTAAAAAGTCATATTTACTTACTTTTGCTGCATTATTCTACTCAATTCAAAGAATTTTTAAAAAAGCTTAACTATAACACGTTATCTTATATATTCGTAACCTTTCATATAGCATAGATGCGCCAGGCTTTAAAAAGGCACTAAAAAATAATAAATAAGGATAAAAAATTGCAGTTTGCTTGGGTAGGATTGGGAATTTTCTTTACAATATCTATCAGCGCTATTTACCGTCAACTTTCTAAACTACTTTTTTTTTTGTCCTAAAAAAAAAAAAAAAAAAAGACTGAGTTCACTCTAATCCTATTACAGGTAAATTGTTCTTGTAAACCACAATTTTATTGCTTTTCAATGAACTTTTCAAGTTTGCACGAAATATTAACGTTGTGGTGTATTTCAAAATGTGTTTTATACCGGGAATCTTTATCAATGGTTCTGTATGATAAAGGTATTAAAATACAAATTTTGACTAAGCACTCATAATAATACTATTCACTCATTAATTTAAAATAAATACAAGTTTATAGAAATACTGGTTTAGAAAGAAACAATTGCTGAAAAGAAATTATTGCACAAACTTTCCTTAAGAAAAAAAATTAAATAATTTCCTTGCAAAAGAATTCTAACTTAATAAGTAATGTACAATTATATTGAAAATTTCCCTTTTACTTCTGTTTAAAATTCTAAATATTAGGGATGAACGCGAGACAAAAAATCGGCGTCTCGCAAAATAGATTGAAAGCTTTGTCTCGTCTCGCAAAAATACTGTAAATCTCTGTCTCGTCTCGCATCCATCCATACTAAATATGCATTATTCTTTTTAAAAAATGTACTTAATACAAACTAATTAAATATAGCGCAGAATAAAAACGACCATCATAGTTTTAAAATCTTATAACAGCTGGAATCAAAGCGTCTGAGATAATCTTTCTGATCATAATTTGGCTGAAAATTAGTTTAAGCAGGTAAAAGTTCACCTGCACATAAAACAGTAGATCTCATTTTTTATCTATACCACATACACACAAGCTGTCACTTATTCCATTACGTTCTAATTCTTCCAGAGACCTGGCGAAAATTTATGAACACCATATCTTTTCTGCAGAGCTAACGGAATTACAAACGGTGACTTCTAACCTTTAATTCTCCTGCATTTGCGATGTAATTAAAGTACAAAATTTCCACCATGAACAATTTCGCGGGACACAGAGTGCTTTTAAAATCTATTTCAAGGCTGTAGCTCGATCGTTAAGTCGGATTTCTAATGCAGCGTTGTCACGGAAGGGTTGATGTATTTTGGTTGCTACAGGATTGTTTAGCGTAAATTGCTTTATAGTTGGGTATAGTTAGAGCGAATTATTTTCCTTTTTTTTAAACAGAAGTACATAATGGGAATGTCTATCACGAAAGATTTAAAAATTAATAAATAATTATTTACCATTAAAACGCACATGCTACTGATATTATTTTAACTGTATTTAGTTTTATTAGAATCCGTGATCGAGTAGCAACTCGCCTTACTGATGTTGCAAGAAGATATATTTATTCAATGCTTTCTGTCTTTTTAATAAAAACATTCGGTTTCATAGTTTATTTAATCCATTTTTTTGCTTGCTTCGTTATGTATGGATTAGCGAGTACTGCTGAAACGGATGAAGAGTAGACTTAGGCATTTCTTGAAACGCATTTGCAGCTTTAATGTTATTTGTTTAAGGAAGGTTCAATTTTATTTATTTTTAATTCCAAATTTTTTGCTTTTACACAGATTTATCTTATAATACACTAGCGCCGTGCGTATAGCAAAGATAATATATCAGAGTAATTACAATTTATTTCAAGTTATTATAACATAAAATATCTGCAGTGGATACCACGTGATTTGCTTGTACATCTATTAAATTATATAAATATTTGATGCGCTTCATTTAAATTTATTTATTTTGAAATTCAGATACAATATTTCAATACTATGAAGGTTTACAGAGTCCCCCAAGTATGAGATATCACCAAGTTGGGTTTAGCTGCAGAATCTACTTTTTAACACCAAATTTGACGATATTTCGACTAAAGTTGCCAGGTTTGGTGACAATTGGCGAGATTATAGGCATGATCCGAACAATGATTGATTGTAGACTTTGAATGTATTGAAAATGTCCATACATCTTAATATGTTCAAAGTCTTTCACGGGTCTTGTAAACAAAGTACAAAGGCAATTTCAATAAAAATAAGAGGTGAGCACTTAGATATTGCAACAGATCTAAATACAAAACTTCAACATTCGTAAAAAAAAATCATATTTCAGCATTCTTAGTAAATTTAGAAATTTGTCAAAATGAATTTTTCCATCAAAATTTTTATACGAAAATTATTTTTGATCTCAATAGTTATTTTTTTGTGTGCAAGGAAATAAAAAATGGGATATCAAACTTGTTTTACACAAATGATTCTGTATACTTGAGCTATAAACTAAAAATAAATTTCGGAAGATCAACAGTAGCAACAAAAGTGACGCACATAAAATGTGCAAAGTTAGTAGTATATCTGATGACTTATAAATCCGACCATTCTTTATTCAAAACTTGAGTATGATGTAACAGCAAATATATCAGGAAATCCGTTAGGGGGTTTAACGAATTTGAGTCTTGGTTCTAATCGGTTTGAAATTCAGCGCAATATGCTAAAAAAGGTTTATGCTATTTTAATATTCTAAAAATCCACCCGTTCACCCAAGTTCATCTCTATTTCTTTTCAATTTTTTAGTCCATAAATATACTCGGTTAGAGCAAGTAAAAAAAGGTATATGAGAGAGGTTCCCCCCCCCCCCCCCAGGTCAATACTACGTGTCATGAATTTAAAATTACATGATATGGATTAACCCTGTCTCAAAAAATCGTAGCAACTCCTGCGATTTTAATTAAAAAGGCTACTCTTGGATATTCTTATGTCTGCATTCCCAGTCTGCATGAACCACGGATATAAGGGCTACTAGAATGAACCGCGATTGCAGGAAATTGCTAGGAATTTGTGGGAGTGAACTGCTCTTTCATTATTATCATCTAAATATTAATTTACTCTAAAATTAAAGCCACACTCGTGAATTTATAAAACTGATAGTACAAACATTTTTTATTCTAATGTTAATATTCTTTAGCGTAAACCCTAGTATTAACGCATACCTAATCAATACTTATTTCTTGTCATTCTGCTAAAAATTATACAAACATTAAATAATGAACAGTGAACAAATGCAAGTCGGCATAAGACATGTATAAAACAGAAAAGCAATCAATTCATGTACGCTTTTAAATACACTGCGTCTTTTAAATACTTCTATATTTCTACACTTTCTAAAAAAATGTCTCAAACACTTACGTATTATCTCCAATATCCTTAAAAAATATAAAAAATTCTTTTTTTCTTTTAAAAGCTTCGTGGATCGATGAAGCTGTAGAGGTTTCAGTCATTTAACGTCGAGATTTATGTTACGGTTGGAAAGATGTAAAATTTTTGTGCTTTTCATTATGGACTCGCTTGTTCCAGGCAGGCTATTAAATAATCATTAAAAATCTATCAGTAGTGTTTTGGAAGCTCTGCGGATTTTTGTCTGCTAGACGCAGATAGGTTCAACGAATGGAGAAATGTTCTTGTAAATGAAGAAATACATTTTCTGGATGCAAATTAATGGCGCCCATTTTGAGATAATGGGAACTACTGAAAAGAATTATTGAACTGAAAGCTTCTATAAACAATATATGCACACACACACACACAACCACACAGCAAATTTTTAAAAATCTACTTATTAAATGAGTTTTATTTTAGTTTATTTTCGTAGCTGAAAAGCTAACTAATGCAATGTTAACATAAAAAGTACAAAACTACTTTAAGATTTAAATTCAAGATCCATTACACGAATTTTTTAAATTTTGAATTCACACCTTTCCTTTAGAAAGATATTACTTTTTTTTTCAAAAAATATGATGGCGGTAAGCGCACTAATTACAAATAAAATTTTTACCATTAATCAGCTGTACAAATACGTATTAATGCCTATCTAATGTCTATCTATCTAATGTTTATCCTATTAATGTCTATCTAAGACATACATTTCGTAAAATAGGGCGCGTTTTACGGACTATATTCCGTATACGGTGCTTTGTTTACATGTCAATGGTTTGTTTACAAATCATTGGCGAACAATCTGACGCGAGAGTGAGCGATGCACCGCCAACTGCCGGTGGTAGTTGTGACTGGCAACCATAAAGAATACGTGTTTCGTCAGGTTTGGGAATTTGAAATTGTTTGCGTTATTGATGGAAGGGAATGAAATGTGTTATGTTAATATAAGAAAAGAATTTGTGGGTGTTTGTTAGAAATATAGTACGTTATAAGCCGGTGGGTGTTGGGGACATTTCTGAGCGGTTATTTACCAAAAAAATAGAGGTAAGTGTTCTTTTTTAACGAATCTTTCGATGTTTAAGGTTTTTAATGTGAATTTTAAATTGATATTTGAAGTGTTTATGTTTTCGTAAGTGCTATTTACGTGCTATTCTAATCATACTGACTTTATAAGAGGTGTACAACTAGGTTGTTTAATCCACCGATGTTTTTTTGAGTTGAAAACGGGCCAGTGTTTGCCCAGTTTACATTAGCTGTACAACTAGGTTGCTTAGTTCACTGTTGTTGTTTTTTTTTTAGTTAAAAATGGTCCACTGGTTGCGTAGTTTACATAGCTGTACAACTAGGTTGCTGAATCCACTGAGGTTTTTTTAGTTAAAAACGGTCCACTGGTTGCATAGTTTACATAGCTGCACAGCTAGGTTGCTGAATCCACTGAGGTTTTTTTAGTTAAAAACGGGCCACTGGTTGCCTAGTTTAGATAGCTGTACAGCTAGGTTGCTGAATCCACTGAGGTTTTTTTAGTTAAAAACGGGCCACTGGTTGCCTAGTTTAGATAGCTGTACAGCTAGGTTGCTGAATCCACTGAGGTTTTTTTAGTTAAAAACGGACCACTGGTTGCCTAGTTTAGATAGCTGTACAACTAGGTTGCTGAATCCACTGAGGTTTTTTTAGTTAAAAACAGACCACTGGTTGCCTAGTTTAGATAGCTGTACAACTAGGTTGCTGAATCCACTGGGGTTTTTTTAGTTAAAAACGGACCACTGGTTGCCTAGAATGACTAGTAAACATGGCGACAGTCGCTGGAGCTTGGCGGTCGCCAAGCTCCAGCGACTGTCGCCATGTTTACATGGGGTGGGCACCGGCTTGTATGATTTTACCCGTTTTACTTAGCAACATAAAAAAGCCAAAGGATGCATCCCTCTTTTTCACTAGGATCTCTGGATAACTGATTAAGTTGTCACTGTTTTTAAAATTTACGTTGGCTTAGTTAAAGTATCAGCTAAAATAATCATGAAAATGTACAGAAATACTTCAAAATTTTAATTCACGCGCTTTAAATATATTATTAATGCCGTCGAAGCCTGTTGATCTAGTCGTTTCGAGTTTTCCGTGGTTTTTTCCGAAACCTCGCGTAAATACATGCTAGGATTCTTAGAAAGTCCTACACGGAGGGCATTCTTCCTATAGGCCTAGGATCCTAGTACCAGTCAATCTGCCTTAATCCACAAACACAAACAAAAATTAAATGTATTATTTATTTACATTTTCGTTTAAAACATGTTGTTCATGTCAAAAAATACTATTCCAGTAAGCCTAAAAACTAAAAATTACTTGTCTCATTAATGAGCTATCTGGAAACGTATTAATGTCCATTTAAAGACATGTAATTTCTAAAGAAAGGTGAGTTTTACTCAACGAAGGTTAAAACGCCAAAGGAGGCACCGACATTATTGTTTAGGATTGTTGGCCGACCGAACAATGTATGACTGTTTTTACCTGCTTAAAATCTTAGCCACATCAGATTGTGAATGTCAAACGGCTATGTGCGGTGCCGTCGAGTTAGTGTCGACTTTGACTCACGTAAGCATGTTCTGTTGTTACCTGGCATGCTTATGTAACACAGAGTCCAAACTAACACGATGACACAACACGCGCCAGTTTGAAGCTTATAATCTGATGTTACTCAAGTTTTTAAGCCCTTAAAAGAAGTGGTAACTTGATCGACGTCGAATAGTTGCTCGACAGACCTAAACGACGAACAAAGCTGAATTCTTACGCGTTTTTTGCCTGAACTAAGTAAAACGCACCCTTCTTTACGAATTACATCTCTTTAGATGGACATTAATACGTTTTTGGATAGCTGATTAATGATTTTTATTTGCAATTTGTACGCTCACTGCAATAATATTTTTTGAGATAAACATACAATTTGAAAGGTTAATGTAAATAAATAAAAAATACATGTACAGAACGCGAATTAAAATTTTGAAGTATGTTTGTACTTTTTAATGATTACGCTAGCTTAGTTAAAGTGTCAGCTATGAAAAAAAAGAGTGATAACTTGATCAGCTCTCTAACGATCTTAAAGAAAAAGAGGGGGTGCATCCTTTGCCATTTTTATCTGTGCTAAGTAAAACTCGCCCTTTTTAGCGAATTCATGTCTTAAGATGGACTCTAATACTTTTTGGATAGCTGATTAATAGTGAAAATTTTATTTGTAATAGGTACGCTTACTGCCATCGTATTTTTTGAAATGAATAACATCAAAAGTGATTTCAAAAAAAAAAAAAATACATGTTATGGCTCACGAAGTTAAATTTTAGAGTAGTTTTGTACTTTTTACGATTACGTTAGCTTAGCTAGATTTTAAGCTACGAAAATAAATTAAAATTAAACCCATTTAGTCAGTAGACTTTTCAAAATTTGCGCTTGAATGTCAAAGTTTGGGTTATCCAAGAAAAAAGTTTGAAATTAAATTTTCTCGAAAACTATTGATTTTCGGCCATACATACGCAGGTTAAAATTGTAGCATTTTGGCTCCCCTATCACGTCCCCTTGCTAGAAATACGTCGAGTTACCAGTAATTCTGCATATACATATTGTTTTGCAAGTGCAGCTATTTGGAGTAATCTCACGGCATTTGGCGTTATTGCCGCTAAATGGGTTTTGGTGCTAGCAAAATTACAAACAGGATTTATATTCCCTTAATTTAAACTCGGTCTAGGCACGTTGTACCGTTCGATATAACATAACGCAAAGTTTAGTGGGATCCACTAGGAAAGCTGATCGATCTTGGAAATTGCCGGATGTACGATAAATCACTGACCATCTTATACGAGAATGATCAAAATACGATTGGAGATAGGAATGCACCGTTTGCTGCACTGACGCTAAAAGAAACAACGTTTTGAAAAAAATCAGATGTTGAAATTTCAACTTTCGCCGGAAGAGGACGCTGTAGGTAATCTGCTGCAATAATGAGAATGATTCTTTAATTTCCCATTCATCTTCGTTGAGTAAGTTTTAAAATTGAAAGTCCGCTTGTTGTCGCAGCATGCAATCAACTAAGAGTAATTAATTGAAAACTAGACTTTCTTTCCCTATTTTTGCAACTGTATGACTGCAGAGTCCTCTTTTATCGATATTTGAAACTACTTTGGATTTTTGGTGTTTTCAAAACTTATTGTTTTTTTTTCTAATGCCAATGCAGCAAACAGTATATTTCTATCTCCAATCATACTTTAATTAATCGCATTTTAAAATGGCTAGCCATTTATTGGGCACCCATATATTGAAATGATTTGATGATATTGTATAATCAATATTGATATTATTCAGACTTCTGAATCTGAATCGAGCAAGAGTTCATTCAATATACGGAATGAATATACTATATATATATATAATGTTGCAATTGTATTTCCATATATGACGTAATTTTAGCGTAACCGCCTTGCTTATCTGGGCAAGCATTCAGTGCAGTTTAACATCGCAGTTATAAAACTCGCGATTTCCAACTGATGACCCAAAGGCCTCAGTAAAGCCCCAGAACCTAGAAAATACAGCACTCTTATTCACTGACCGACAAATTGTTGCAATAATATTGTTAAAATGCCCAAGGGCTTATGTCCAGTGGTTCTTACTACGAAATATTGCTAAAAAATAGTTAAAAAAAAGTTCTATGTAACGACCTAGTTTAACTTTTGTATGACATTTTTGCCCTCTCCTAAAAATTTTACTAAAAATCTTTTTTTTTCTCTTTTTCTTCCCACAGACTCCAGACAGTAAAGAAAACGTAAAGTCATTAAATCCTTAAAATAATAGATTAAATATAAGAACCTTTTTCCGGAGCTTTCTTCTTTTTATTTTTATTTTTGGCCAGGTCCTTAGCAATAGACTAACGGCACGCACTTGCATTCTTTCTCCTATAATGCCACTTTTTCACAAAAAAGGAGACTCTCCGGCTTTATGAAGCTTCTCAAAGGTTTAATCTTTCTAATGAGGTGATTTATGTTGTAGCTGGAAAAAAAAGGACCTTTTTTTTTTCCTCTTTCATTTTTTGCTTCGTTTACAGGGCCGTGTTCGTTTAAGCTGCGGACCATTCATCAAGAGTATATCGGTGGTGTGGCGTCTGGAACGTGCAGCAAGTGTAGCACGTTCAAAAGTGTGAAGAACAGGGAATAATGAAAAAAGAAAAAAGGTATGTACTGCTACATGTGTCTGAGAATAGATGAACGACTGTTTTAGCGGGAAATTAATCGAAATAAAGGTTATTTTTTTTTTCTTCTTTCGATTTATAAGTAATGAGAAGTACAGTGGTACATAGAGATCGGAGTTTAATTCGTTCCTTGACCGAACTTGCTTGTTAAAATGCTCGTAGGGCATGGTGAAGTAAAGTGGGTATTGGGGTTGAAATGGGTAGTTATTTATTTTTGATCCAGAATATAAATAGTTTTTTTAGTGATGTTTCTAAACGCGCGTAGGGTATGGAGAGAAAAAAAAGCTCCTTTCGTTAATTTTACAAAAGCTGCACTTTTTAAATTTGTGTGCGATCCCCAAACAAAAAAAAAAACTCCCAACTAGTAAAATGTGCTGCATACACTTGTGAAGTGATGCGCAAAATTCATATTCTAAATTGTCAGAGATATGAAGATAAATATATGCTGACTTAAATCACTTTTCAATACCTCTCGTACGGAAAAAAATCACGTCTGATGACCGCATTTAAGGGGTTCAGAAATTACAAAAGAAAAAAAAATATTTTGCCTTCTAGCAATGAACGTCTACTTTCAAATTCATCTATAGCCCCTGCTATATTTTGTGTAAAGATATTGCTGGGACGTTCTCTGATATCATTCTCAAATTTTGTACATCACTTCATTAGTGTATGACACACATATTACAAATTGGGATTGTTTTGTATGAGAGTAGTGTATAAAATTAAAAATGGTAACCTTTTGAAAATTGGCGAGAGGAACTTTTTTTTCAACAAAATCGTTTTTCTTGCTTTATTTTGCTTATTTTTTTCAATTTACATTTCCTACTTATCTATAACAGATAAGTAATTAAAGCTTGTTAAAATATTTTTAGGACACCATGTAGAATTCAACTGTGCTAGAGACTCTTAAAAAAATTTAGAATGTCTCTTAAAAAGTTATACTGTTAACTACTACAAACAGTGAACCTATAGGAGTTACGAAACACTCCCTAGAAAATGCTAAACACAAGGGACTTTGCAATACTTCCCTAAATAGGTTACTCTTTGGAGCATTTTTTGTGCTTTTGAATTTTTTCTTAAAGTTGTGTGAGGCATTTAACAATAAATAAATAATAGTACATAAACCTAAAGAATTGCCAATGAATTTGCCAATAGACCTAATAGTGCATCTGGTGAAGAAGAAGCATTATTAATTTTTTCGAGTGTTTAACATTATTGGTATGTTTTCAAAGCTGTTAAAAGGTCCTCTGACTCATATTAGTTTTGAAAAGGGGAATACCCCTTTAATCGTTATAATTAAAGTATCATTTGAAGGATAATTGTGTTTCATAATCATCTATAATTGCATATATTTGAAAGGCCGTGGCTAAATCAAATGGTCATTAGATGTCTAAAATCAGTATTTATAGAAATTATAAAGCAGTAGCAATTAAAATGAATACTAGATAACAAACAGAAATGAATATTTTTATCGTTTAATAGAATAAGTGGACTGTTACTTTAAAGTTGGAAATAAAATGAATGGTGTATGAATAAGTATGCGAGTAAAATATGTTTTGCAATGCCATTGTTTAAGTGGCATTTATGCCAAATTAACCCTGAAGGAATGTTAAATATATTAATGCATTTCGAGGGATAAAAAATTAAACATTTATTTAACTATTCAGAAAAGTACTTTCACCAGAATATAAAGAAATAAAACGCAGATATTTAACATCTTATTCTTTAAAATTCAGTGTATGAGAATTTACAAAAGCAAGATTTTCACAATGATAACGGTTCTTTGACAACATTAAAAAAAATAAATAAACGTTGAAACTCAAAAATATACCGAACTTTCCTTATACTTTAAATCTCTCTAGGCGTGAAACACGCTTAAAAATATCTTTTCACATGGCTTGTTAATTCACAAAAAAAAGCCCGAAATTAAAATATAAACATTTTCCGTTTTTAGCATTAAAAATAAATAAATACGTAAATAAAATTAAAAAAATCAAAATTTCAGATTATATAAAAGGAAAATTTTCGCAATGAAAAAAAAGTACGCATTTAACAGACTATTTTAGAAATAAACCGCAAAATTTTAAACTTAAAACCCACACTGAACTATCCTTATCATTTAAACCTACCTCTCTCTACTTCAATTGCGCTTAAAAATGCATTTGTCCTTATTGCTTGTTATTTCACCAAAAAAAAAAACCTCATGCTTCCTTAAAAAAAAGAATTTAACAAAATCTTTTTGGGTTCTTTTCTTATCCAGCTGGTCTCTTTAAAAGTTCAGCTATCTGATCACCTATGCATTACCTCAGATTTTTCTTTCGCTCTCAATTTTTTTTTTTTTTTTTTCTGGAAAGGTTCTTTTTGGATCGATGAAACAAGGCAAGGCTTTAGACTCTTTAATGAGGTGATTCATGTCCGGACCGAAAATATGTGAATTTTTTATTTTTCATTATGGAACCGTCCATTTATAGACTATTAACCATTCATTAAGGGCGTACCTGTACCACTTGGAAAGAGCGCTGTATTGTTCGATGCTTTTTGGGACGCAGCAGATAGAGAGTGTACAGGGTACCCCAAACTGTTTGTAACACGCTTTAATCTAATAAATGTAAGTGGGCAATGCAAATAAAAAAAATATTCAAAATAAGACAGAAAAAACACTACGTAAAAAATCCTCACGTTAATTTACAAATGTTTAGATGTTTTTAAATTTGTATATGATCCAGTAGAACAAAATTTCCCATAAGTAGAATGTGCTAAATACACTGACGAGGTGATGTATAAAATTTCAGCCTTTCATCATAAAATGTCTCAGAGATATCTTTAAACGAAGATGACCGGGGGCCATACATGGGTTCAAAATGTGAACGTTTATTGCTCGACTGTGAAAAATTATTTTCGTTCGTAATTTCAGTACGACCCCTTAAATTCGATCATTGGATGTGATTTTTTTTTTCTTTTAAGAGCCATTGTAAAATATATCTATTTTCTTACATCTGATGCTTTTCAGGATATAGTTATCAAATTTTGTGCATCACCGCATTGGTGTATGGGGCACATTTTACTAATAGGGAATTTTTTTGTACGGGATCGTATAAAAATTTAAAATGTGACGCTTTTTGAAAATTAACGAGAGGAATTTTTTCTTAGCGCAGTTTTCTTTTCCTTCATTTTATTTTGAGCGTTTTTTTTCAATTTACATAAAAAATGATTGCAAGCACTAATAATGGCATAAAATGTGGTTTGGATTTTTACGTTATTGTTTAGTGTTTTCTATGTCCATCTTTATTTCATTTGATTTATAAATTGAAATGATTTATATTTAATATATTTCAAGTTAAATCTGATCTCGACTTAATCCTACGTAAATTTTGGAAGGCACCAATGCTGTGTTTGGTAGTTTGGCAGCTTAAGAAAAGCGTATACCCTGTACAAATACAATACTTATTTATGCTTTTAGTGTGCTGAACTAAGTTATTTATGTTTATTTCGTAAATGAAGTGCGCCATTGGCGTTTCTTTAGTTATTTCTTTTTAAGTAGGCAGGTTTTACGGGAGGAGATCCCATTCAGTAAGTCGAAACGTGATTTTTAAGACATTATATATAATTTAAGATTTATTTTAAATAAAATAAAAATAAACTACTTCAATTTATAAATCAGTTGAATCTTTTTCAGTGTGAAATTTACGTTAAATATTTAAAAAGGGTTGACGTGGAAGGGGTACCCAAACGACCGCCCCTACAGTCTCAACCCATCCCTAAAAATTACATAATGTGTATTTAACTGCAAAATCCTTTTTAAAGAAATGTAAGGGTTTTATTTGCATACTAAAACTTTAGTACACACCACCAAAATGTCAAACTATTTTTTTTATTTATTTATTCATAAAGATATTTGCAGATTTCGTGAAAGTGTAGTATGACTTTGAATATGTAATTTAGAATTTTTAAAATTCTAACACAAATATGCCAAACTAAATTTCGAAAATGATTTTTATTAATGGCATGGGTGAACCATGGTGTAACTATCCTGAAATAAAATTTTAATAAATCATTTTATATATATAGTTGCACTGGATTAAAATGAGAAAAAAAACAGAATCAGAATAAAAAACAATGAAAAACTTTGTAAAATAGCATCATAAACGTTACTTGAACGGATATACAGCTGCTTCCTTCAAAAATTTTTGTTCTTCTTCGATAACAATCATTTACCTGAAATCTGGAACAGCGAACTGAAAAGAAAATAAACAGAAAACACAAGCAACGAACAAGTCGTTGCCAAACGGATGAAGTAAAAAAGGAAAAAAAAATCAGATAGGGCAAGAGAAAGGGGAGGAAGGAAGGTAGATAAAAAATAAAATGTAGAAAAATACATAGAATCCTGGAGAAAAAAAATAAAAATAAAAAGGGGGATAAAATGGCACAAAATAGGAACATGAAAAAGAACAATAAACAGAACAAAAGAGCAGTAACCACAAAATAAAATTAAACAGTAGAGTCTCGCTTATCCGACCTTCGTTTATCCGACATTCCGTATTATCCGACGTCGAATAAAAAGCGTCGAGCGATTAAAAAGAACTACCGCGGGAAGCTACTGTCTACCTCTACAGTGATAGATGACATTTATGAAGAGCGAGACATGATTGACAAATTGAGTTGAAGGCTCTAAAGACGGCAACTCAATACATTGAGCAAGAAGAAGCTACAGGAATTTAAATAATGATGCTGCAAAGATGGCGAGATTTGGCAGCGAAGAAACGGCAATCATCAGGGCAGTGGCGCAATCAGAAATTTTTCATGGGGGGGCGGTTTACGACTACTGCAACTCGCATATGTGTATACGTGTGTGTGATAAGGGAGGGAAGAATATACATTTCTGTATGACAACCCCCTCGCATCACACCCCTCCCCCCTCACCCCTGACATCACATGCTCTTTGAGCTTAAATTTTTAGAGCTCTTCTAGTCTGACCAATATAGCCCAAGTCACAAGACCCACAAGGAATAAAATAAACATCCCAACGGTTCTTAGTAGAAATAGAATCTTTGAGAGAAGAGAATTTAAGTTTATTGAAAGTCTTAAAGATGACTTTCAAACCGAAATTTTTGTAAAGTTTAGGAATTTTACAGCACAAAGTGAAATACAGTAAGTAGTAGTAGTACAATAGATTGATTAAGATCGGAATACTTAGACTTATTGAATTTAGAAAGAGCTTTATCAATAATAGAGGGGCTAAAATGACTGCTAAGGATTTTAAATAATGAATCTCATTATTAAGAGATGAAGTGTCAGAACAGATTTTGATAGCACGGAGCACATAAGTGTAAAAAGCAGAAAATTTTTGTTGCTAAGGATGATTAGAGAAAGCACGAGGAGGTAAAGAGATAGAAAAATATTTGCGGAAAACAGAAGTAGAAAAACCGTTGGGGTTCTTAGAAACAAGAACATTAAAAAAAAGGTAGAGTTCTTAAGCTCCTCTTCTAAAGTAAACTGGATACAAGGATCAACCGAATTAACAGTCGAAAGTAAATTGTAAGTATCGCAGTTAGAATCCACGGAAGTATGATATCTGACCCAGCACGAAAAATTATAGACCTTGAAGAGCTTCTCTTAAAAATAATGCTGATAAATATCACATAAGAGGTGAGAGAGGATTACCCATAGCAAGACCCCTCGGTCTGTTTATAGAAAGAACCATTAACAATGAAAGCAGTTTGTTTAACACAAACGCTAACTGAAGAGATGAACTCTTTAACCCTTTAACACAGTGTTAACGCTCTTGGAACACCAAACTCTGACGTTTTGACTGTTGCCAGTCGCGAAGAATATATTTGATTTCTATAAAAATAGTTGCGGGTGGCATAGATCCACGATAATCTTTTAAGGTGGTCATGGAATTTATTATCCGCAGGAAAAAAGCTCAAAAATTCATCATCAGGGGCAAGGACTTATTTAAGGCGGGAAGGGGGGGGGGTTCCAGGGATCCGACCCTCCCCACTCCCCGAAATTTTGATTTCTGTTACTAAAATGATAACGACTAAATGATAACGATATCCTTTTGAGAAAAATACTACCTTTTTACCGTTTGGACCCCCTCCAAAATGTTTTTCATGGGGGAAGGGGTGTGACCCCTGGACCCCCCACCCCACCCTTAACCCTTTAACACGCACTGTTCCCGCTCTGGGAACACCAAACTCTGACGTTTTGACTGTTCCCAGTCACGAAGAATAGATTTGATTTCTATAAAAATAGTTGCGGGTGGCATAGCTCCACGAGAATCTTTTACTTTTTAGCACGCCATTTCCCGTAAAAAAATTATCACGATTATTTTTAACAGCACTGACATCTGCTGAAAAACGGAAGAATGCGACAACAGCTGGATAGATTGCCCAATGCTGAAAAAAGGGCAGCCGTTGCCATCGCTCGACTTAACTACCAGCAAGATGGCGGACGATCGAAACGTTCATCGCGTGCCACAGATCTAGAGACCCTTTTTTGACGCAGCTGTCGTCAATAAATGGTCGTCAATAAATGGTCTCTAGATCTGTGGCACGCGATGAACGTTTCGATCGTCCGCCATCTTGCTGGTAGTTAAGTCGAGCGATGGCAACGGCTGCCCTTTTTTCAGCATTGGGGAAGGGTTGCGCCTCAAAGGGTTAAGACTGAGAAAAATTTCGGTCGAAACGATCGCCCCTTCCTATAAGTATCATGTCCTGTGTGTTTTTAACAGAAAGATTTTTTATTTAGTCTCCTTTTCAACAAAATCGTGTTATAGGTAAAGCTTAAAAAACATTTTAAGCAAAAATAGACACTTTGGAAAAAAAAATAACCAAAGGCGATACCAAAGGAGAGACAATTCTATAAAATTCGCTACTGAAGAAAATTTCATTAAACGAGAAAATTAAAATTTATTAATGATTTTTCCAAGGTTTTATTGAAAACTTGTAGATAAGTTATGTTTGACAGAATAACGATAAATTTAAACTGTAAAAACATGATCGACTGGACTGCTTTGCCTTTCCGGTGTGTGGGCAGCTGCCAGCGAAAGCGTTGCCAGAGGAAGGGCTGTTAAATTATAACCTGCCTTCAACCAAATTTCGTTTAAAAAAAGGTGGGGAAAACTGAATCCTCATGATTTTCATTACAAAATTACTTATTTATTCAACCATTTATAGGATGAATTGTGAAGGTCCAGAGTTCGGGCCCCATCGCGCGGCTGTCTATCTAACGGTCTGGAGTTTTTGTCGATATTTTTCAGATGTAACGTGAATATGCTTTAGAACCACTTAGAAAGTCCAGCGGTAACAAGGCATTCCCCCATACTAGTCAGATAGCCCATGTGTAGCTTTGTCCAAACAACACAATCCAAAACAATCAACCATCTATTACTAGATTTCCTCCCCTTCGAAGTTGAAAACGTAATGCACCATCATTCCAATGTGTACATATTTTAGTAGCGGGGGCGTTGCCGCAGGTGTGTCCGTCAATTCATATGCAAAGTAATTGTATGGACAATAGACATCTGTGCTATGAACATCCAACAAAATTTTGTTGGGTGTCTTGTATTATAATAAAGGACTCTTGTATTTCTTTAAATATTTTGTTTCTTATTGTTGCTTTCTTCTTCTAATCAAATGAAGTACGATTGCTGCTAAAAATACCTTCTTTAAAAATCTAAAAGAAATTATCAACTGCTAACCGAAAATATAAAAATTATTGAAATGATTTCCGAAAATGAAACATTTATCCGGAAAGCATTGTTCATTTCTCGAACGTCTGTATAAATTGTGAGTGAATGTTTAAAATCACTTCCAAATCACGGACGTATATTTAGGGAGGGGAGGGTTTAAGGGGCCTGAACAACACACTTAGTCTATGCAAGAAAAGCTAATTTTGGTCGAATATCAACATTTTGGATCCTTTCCTAAAAAAAATTATACGGTTAACATACTCTTTCTTCAATTTGGCATTGTTTATTTCTCGAACGTCTGTATAAATTGTGAGTGAATGTTTAAAATCACTTCCAAATCACGGACGTATATTTAGGGAGGGATGGGTTCAAGGGGTCTGAGCAACACCCTTAGTCTATGCAAAAAAACTTTGGCCGAATATCAACATTTTGCAACCTTTCCCCCAAAAAAGTGTACGGTAAACATACTCTTCAATTTGGCATGGTTTATTTCTCGAACGTCTGTATAAATTGTGTGAGTGAATGTTTTAAATCACTACCAAATCACGAACGTATATTTAGGGAGGGCAGGGTTTAAGGGGTACAGTCTATGCAAGAAAAGCTAATTTTGGCCGAATATCAACATTTTGCATCCTTTCCTAAAAAAAATATACGGTAAACATACTCTTGAATTTGATGTAAATGTGAAACTTTTAGATTGGATCAAAAAAGTTATATGAATATTGTAAGTTTTATAGCTTAATAAGTAATAAAAAATTTACTATGAAAAAGATTAAAAAAATTTCTTATAATCGTAATTTTTTACAAAATCTTTACAGTAAAATTCACTGTAAATAAATTTTATGAAAAATGGGTCTATCCCTCTTCCCCATCATAACGCAACCCATCATATGTTAAAGCTATAACTACGCCAGTGATCCAGTTTTATTTAAAATGAATTCTGAAAAGTACTGAATTTGCATCGAGTGAAGATTCTGTACTTCATTTTTTAATTGAATTTACATTATATTTAAGATTTTAGTATGTTTGATGGGTTATTTTTAAATTCATAGTAATCATATTACGTAAAACAAACATACAATGGTAAGAAAAGATTCATTTGATCTACCACGAAATTATATAATTTTTAAAAGTTGAAATTCCAATTAAATGTGCATGTATATTAACATGTGTGTTTATTCAATGCTAAACTAAGCAATGTATTGATGATTTCGGCAAGTTCACATTTAAAAAATGCTTTCTGGCTGTAATTAATTTATGTTTTACGGAATAACAATAAATTTAAAATGTTAAAGCATGATCGACTGTGGACTGCTTTTTCAGTGTGTCGACAGTTGAGCAGTGAAGGCGTTGCCAGAGGAAGGACTGTTGGTTTCCAGTTTGCCTTCCTCAACCGAATTCCGTTTTAAGTCGAGAGAGGTAAAACTGAATTTCCAGGGTTTTCATTAAAAAATTTCTTATTTCTTTGATAGTTTATGTTGAGTAGAATTATATACTTACTTTTTTCCGCACGAAGGTGCAAACACAGTACGCCGTCATTCCAATGTGTTCATATTTGAGTGGCGAGGGCGTTGCCACATGTGTGTCTATAACTGAACCATAATTACACCATGGTTGCCTGCGATCTTTCCAGAAGAGGCTGTCCGATAGCCAGTTTCTCCTGTGGGATTTCGCGTAGGAGCTAAGTTTCACCTATTCGTCACTTCAGCGCGTTCATCCGACCTTCATTCTGGAGGATTAGCACTTCCGAGGTCGGAGTGGAAAGCGTTCTAAATAACCAAATTAGGAGAATAAAGAATTTTCAACATTTCTTCATGTTTTAATGCACTGTCTCAATGAATATCTCAGCTCTCAATATCCGTTTTAACCATTCAGAATATTTTAAGCAGTAAAAAATGGCTACACTGACATATACTAGGTTCGAAGGGTTAGGGAATTGATCGGTCCTCAATTTTTATTAACACTTCCCAAAAAGGTTGAGAGGTGTTTATCAACCCGTCTTTTGTCTGCCGTCCATCCGTTTTCTAACTACCGTAAACATGCATCTATTACTACGAAATTTAGGCAAGGTGTTTCAAAATTAGAGGAACAAACTTTTATGAGAGGTAAGATACACCAACACAGTTCCGAATCACATAGCAATGAGGCTAGCTGTGCCAGACAACTTTAGGTCTTTGGCGTCAGACGGGCGATTCGATCGGCCGCCATGTTGCTGGTAGCTAATGGATGGACGGCAACGGCTGTTTCAGCTTTGGTGCATTTTAACAATTTTTTTTCGCGACTAGCAGTGAAAGCGTTGAAACAGGGGCGTAGCCAGGGGGGCAGGATATCGGGATATATACCCCCCGAAATTTTTGGATTAGTGATAAAATTCCGTCTATTTATACACATATAAGTTCATATCCTCCTCGAATAATTTTCCTGGCTACGCGCCTGCGTTGAAATAAGGTGTTTTCACGGCGCAACGTCAAAGGGTTAATAATTCTCAACTCTTTGTAATTTCTTTTCAACTTCTAATGCTTGCTGCTATTATTCATTTTCTAAAAATAACATTTTTCGAAAATGCGTCTCCAGGCTTTGTGAATTATAAATGAACTAATATTAATAACATTTTACACAACGCACACAATATTTAAGTAATTTTATAGCGGTAATTATCTTTTCGATAAAGGAACAGAAAATTCGAAGGAGACAGTTTTTCCACCATATTAAAGTAAAACCTTTCCTTATCTGTTTTCTTTGATTCTTAAATCAGTAATTTATCATTATTAAAAATTACCAACGGGTTAAAACAAATTACACCTTCATTGAAAATAATTATTTGAAGCGCGTTTTGGTATAAAAATTCGTTTACCCTTTCAGCCTTTCAAAGCGAGGTGCTAAAAAGTGTTAACAAATGGAGTGCAAAAAAATGTAAAAATTTAATAGTCAACGATAAAGTAACATTTACATTTACAAGCTTTGGCAGTTGCTGCTGTGAATTATAATTACTTTCACGAGCCATAATTCGTGTACGTCATTAAAGGCGTAAATTATGACGAAAGAAAGTTGGTAAAAATATAATAATATTCATTCAAATTAAAAAACAAAATGCCTGCATAATTAGACAAGGCATTTTTCTCGCATCATCTCTGAAAGTGAAAAATAAATGGAAAAAATAAAGTATAAGAGAAAGTACTAAAATGTCTTTAGAGAAGAAATATTAATAGCTTAATGAATTACAAGCATGAATTTATAAGCTGCATTAAGTGTAATTTTTTTTCGACTTTTATTAAAAGACAAATTTGATACTTAATGTAGTTTTTATTACTCGGTGAAAAGGGGGAAAAGAAATGTTTTTCTGGAAAGGTTGAAATATTTCCCATGAATAAATTCTGCATGAATACAGGGTGTCCCATAACTATTGGTACAAATTTTAAGGGGAGATGGGGCACATAATATAGTAAGGATTCAGACTCGCATAGCAATGGGGCGCAGAAAAGTAGTGTAAGTAATCACTTTTCATAATATGTGTGGAGATAATAGGGAACTTTCCGACCGTGGTTCGTCAAAAACTAAAGCGCATTCTGTCAAAAAGGTTCCGGGAATTGGTCAATAAAACACAAAATGTTTATTAATCATCCAAATTTATTTCATCGTCTTCAAAGTAGGCCCCTTTCGAAATAATGTACTTATGCCAACAAATAATCCAACCATCAAAACATTTTTAAAACGCATTTTTCGGAATCGACTTCAGTTCTCGGCGCGAATTCTCTTTTATGTCTTCTACGGACTGAAAACGGGTGCCTCGAAGTGGTAATTTAAGTTGTGGAAAGGGTCGAAAAGTCGGCTGGAGCAATATCGGGTGAATACGATGGTTGTTAAGTTTTTGGTCAGAAATTCGTTCACAATGATACAGCCCTGTGAGATGGTGCGTTGTCGTGGTGCAAAATTCGTTTTCTTTCCACAAATCCGGCCTTTTTCGACCAATTTCCTCTCTCAATCGCCGCATAACCCTCAGATAATATTCTTTATTTACCGCTTGACCTTCCGGCAAAAATTCCGAGTGCACAAAACCGCGATTATCAAAGAAAACAGTCAACATTACCTTGACTTTTGATCGACTTTGACGAAGTTTTTTCGGTTTCGTCTCAGTTGGAAGGCGCCATTCCGAAGCTTGTTGACTGGTTTGCGAGTCAAACTCGTTAACCCATGTCTCATCACCAGTTACAACGCGTTTTATGAATGCAAAAATTGCAAAACACATTTGAAATGAACCGACAAAATCGAGCACTGTAAACAAACTAAATGACAGATAACGCTCAAACTCCGCGTCAGTATAGAAGACAGTTGTGCCAACTTGACGACAAACATAATTTTGACAATCTCTTTAGGCGGACTTTTTAAATGACCAATTCCCGGTACTTTTTTTGACAGAATGTATCTTTAACAGAAAACACGTGACTAAAATTGATAGCTTAAAACTTCTATTTCACTTCATAGATGAAATTCTTGGAGAAAAGCCCATTGTTCATGAAACTTGGTTAAGAAATTAGACGAACTCTTGAACTCTTCTAGGTTACCTGAAAATAATACCGTTTTCTTACATTATGTGCAAACAAAAAAATTTTTAACAACTTTTAAATGACATAAAAGTTGTACAAAACAAATGCAATACATTTTTTTTGCGATTTTTATTTGTTAGATGCCATTGGCCGTCCCAGCATGTTTTACTGCAGTTTCTGTTTGTCTACCACACCTCTTATTTTGCAAAAACAATTTCGACCCATCTTGTATAAATAATTAAATGGCCACATTTCTGCTGGATTTTAAGTACAAATTGTACTTTCCTATAAACTACTTTTTATTTTGTTATTATTATTACTATTATTTTAATGTTTGGAATTTTGAATCTGCTGTCTTTGTTATTTATCCCAATATGTATTTCCGAATTTCAAAGTTTAGGTTAAAAATGTAGTACTTAAAGAACATTCTTCATTATCAACTTGCTTTACACGATGCACAGGGGCGTAGCCAAGGGGGGGGATTAGGGGGGTCACAACACCCCCCCCCCCCGTTATGAGAAATTTTTGCCATACAAAATGTATATTCTTCACTACATAATCACACACACGCATACATATATATGAGTTGTAGTAGTCGTAACCCCAACCCCCATGAAAAATTTCTGACTACGCCCCTGACGATGCATATAGAAAAAAATAATCTTATCCACTTCGTTTTCACATCGTTTGGATAAAAATCAGTATATAAGTTTGTACTAAACTAAAATTTGATTAAAATATTTTTTAAGGTTGTTTTTATGGAGTTACCTGTAAAATGCGAATTTGAGGCAAAAATCCAATTTTCTATTTCTGGTTTAATTTTAAACCTGGGTGTTTTAGCTTTCAAAACGAGTTTGAATTTCGTCGCCATCTTACTCGGAACTTGAATTCAGGAATTTTAAAATTCACCATAGCATAGTTGAAGCCTAGAATTCAAATTTAGTTTCTCCTTTTTTTCTTTCTTTCTTTTTTTTTTTTTCAAACAGATTTTTGAAAGATTTTCTTATTGTGAAAGAGAAAAAAAAATCCTATCACTATGACCAACCGAAGGTTGATTATATAAGACTCTGAACATTGGGAGATGGCTGATGTGTGCAGGTCCATGATTCTCTGGATCTAAATTTCATTAAAAAAAAGCAAAAAAAGCAAGTCATATATATCTCCCCTCCGATCCCGTCTCATAGTTGCCACAGCTCTCAATAATTTCAAGGTACTGTAAGACCTGGATATTTTAATAGCCAATAATTCCCGCTTTTTTTGAAGTATGTGATTAGCTTATAAATCATGCGACCAAAGGTAATAAAAGTGTAAACACCGTCGAGAGAGAGAATTTTTTGCGATCCCTATAGCAGCACAAATCTGTGTGAAAAGCTGTTGAAAATATGTTCGGAACCCAAAGGACTTAATTAGGAATTAATTAACGATAAGAATTAATTATGTAATATATATTACAAAATTTAAATGTATAACGTATGGAAATCCAGCCTATAACTATATTGTATCAGGATTTAACAGAAAGTAACAAGTGAAATAAAATTACCATATTTATATATTAAAATACATTTACAAATATTAAAATGAAGAGTTATCGTAAATGAATACATATACGTAATAGCCACGTATTGTAGATGTATAATTAACGAGTTTAAAGACTGATATGCATAAAAGACGATGTAAATCCCAAAGTCTAAATGCGCAAATGCAGCTATATTTAGACTTGCAACCAAAGTAAGAAATTCAATTTTGCCAAACACTGGCGATATGTTACGATTTATGCATATAGCGGTAAAATAAATAAAAAGTATTCTGAAGTAAAAGCGCTAATTGCAGCATTCTAATACGAAATAATATATACTGCAAAATAAATAAACTTACAATATATGGAAATCCGATCAATAACCATCGATCCATATCAATGAAATAACTTTAACAGAAAATAGCAATAAAAATCACATTAACGTATTTACGTATTAAAATGCACGTAAAGGTTAAAATGAAGAAATATCGTTAATAGAAACATACACGTGACAGCCATTTATATGTTAAACAAGTAATATAAAAAAAATGAAGTCAATTCCTACTTAGGTCAACAAAGAAAAATTGTATTTTAGTTACTTTTTACTAAATTAATTAATCAAATTTCATTAATGAATTAATATTTGAAAAAACTATATTACCATCAAGTGTCATCCACTACAAGTTTAAAAAAATGTATTTGAGGTTGAGTGGATGGATAAAAGGTATTTTATTAACGATTGAAAATTTGAACAAGATATATCTATATAAATAAAATTAGACTTTTGTCTGTACATTTCTTGGAATTCAAAAATTTTGCGATTTCTATCCGTTTCAAGCACCCGGGAATCCGATGCGACCCTTAAAAAAAAGTTTGTCTGTCTGTCATTCTGTCCGTGACGCTTTTTTGTTTGAGCATCACGTAAAAACGACTGAAGCGAATGATATGAAATTTGGCGTCATGATAGGTGGTCACTCAACTTAAAACATAGGCGTCGAATTTTTAAAAAATCTTGATTAGATTTTCAGATTTTGCGAAAATCATTTCAAACTGCGTAAATTTGTGTTCAAGCATCACGTAAAAACGACTGAAGCGAATGATATGAAATTGAGTGACATGATAGGTGGTCACTCAACTTAAAACATAGGCGTCGAACTTTAAAAAAATTTTGATTGGATTTTGAGATTTTGCAAAAATCTTTTCAAACTGCATAAATTTGTGTTCAAGCATCACGTAAAAACGACTGAAGCGAATGATATGAAATTGGGTGTCATGATAGGTGGTCACTTAACTTAAAACATAGGCGTCGAATTAAAAAAAAATCTTGATTAGATTTTGAAATTTTGCGAAAATCATTTCAAACTGCGTAAATTTGTGTTCGCACATCACGTAATAACTGCAAAGGTGAAAAAATGATATTTGGTGAAATGATAGGTGGTCACTCACCTTAAACTATAAGCATCTAATTAAAAAAAATCCATCAGATTTCGAGATTTTGTGAAAATAGTTTAAAACTGAGTGAATCTTTGTTCCCGTATTACGTAATAACGACTAAAGCGAATGATATGAAATTTGGTCACACGATAGATGGTTGCTCAACATTAACTATAAAAGTCCAATTTTTTAAAAATTTTTATTAGATTTTTGAGATTTTGTGAAAATTCTCTCAAGATACGTTTATATTTCTTCAAACATCACGTAATAACGACTAATACTAATGTTACGAAATTGAGTGATATGATAGGTAGTTGCTAATCTTAATTTATAGGCGTTGAATTTTAAAAATATTTTGCTTACATTTTGAGATTTTTCGAAAATCGTTTTAAAATGCTGAAAATTTGTTCCAGCATCACGAAATAAAGACTGCAGAGAATGAAACGAATTTCTGTGACATGATAGGTTGTCACTCAACTTAAATTCTAGGTTCCAAATTTTTCAAAAATGTTGATTAAATTTTGAGATTTTGCGAAAATTATTTCAATATGCGTAAATATTCGTTCGCGCATCCCATAATTACGACTAAAGCGAATGAAATAATATTACTTAGTTACTCTCTAACCTGTAATATTTTAATAATGCATGAAAATTATAACTTCGCTTTCTTTACTTTGGCAACATACTACATCCATTCTGTGTACTCCTACAATGCTGACGAAAGTTCTTGCTTTCTAGAAATTTGCATTCACTAACCCGTCGAGGACGGGTACTTCAGCTAGTCGTTAATATAAACATACACGTGACAGCCATTTATATGTTAAACAAGTAATATAAAAAAAATGAAGTCAATTCCTACTTAGGTCAACAAAGAAAAATTGTATTTTAGTTACTTTTTACTAAATTAATTAATCAAATTTCATTAATGAATTAATATTTAAAAAAACTATATTAACATCAAGTGTCATCCACAACAAGTTTAAAAAAATGTATTTGAGCTTGAGTGGATAGATAAAAGGTATTTTATTAACGATTGAAAATTTAAACAAGATATATAAATATATATAGGGAGAGTGTGAACTGATAGTAGGAATTGAAAAAAAAAAAATTATAAACTTATGGGAAATTTTTTGCTTTTGCAGGATGAAATGAAGATCAGTTACGTGTGATGTCACTACTTGTGTGCTCGGACGGAAGTACGGATGCAGTGACTATCTTGCGCTGCCCCCTTTGAGTGCCGTAGAGCTAAAAGGGTCATCCGTAGGTAGACACGGGCATACTGCTGTGAAATGGTAAACCACAGTATACTGCCTCTGGAAGCGACCACTGCCGTTAAAATGTAGCATGAACTGCTTTATAAAACGGTATTCGTGCTGCATTATGACGTCATTCGCGTACAACGACGACGACAAGAGTACACGCTGTCAACCAGGCTGTCTTCGAGTTTCTTCCTCATCGTCCTTAAAGCTCTGATCTGACGCCATCGGATTATGTCACCAGTGGAGAACTTTATTATAGAAGAGCATTGAGCGATGCCGAACGTGCATTGCCTCGCAGGTGGCAGATGTGGAAATGTGAAATTTGCAATTATTTTTTTTTGGTTAAGGCAAGGGCTTTCTTACTAAAGGGAAGGGTACCTTGGGGGGAGGACTTTTTAAGAGATTCTAAAGTGTATTCACGTTACATCTGAAGAGAACCACCCAAAATCCCCTGACTGTTAGATTGACAGACGCACGGTTGGCCAGAACCATGAACCTTCACACTTTTTAACCATCGACCAATGTTCAGTGTCTTATCCACTCGGACATATGCAGGCTATTCTAATATGGAAATAAAGTTTTGAAATGAAAGGAACCTTGAAATTTGGATAGGAAAGCCTGTTTTATTAATAAATTTATATTTTTGAGATTGAACATGCTTATGAAAATCAATATGTGGGTTACATTGATTTAACTTGTCTGATAACCAAAGCATAATCAGCTTAAAAAAAAAAGCACGTTGCACATAAGATATCGTGAATTTTATAACTTGTACAGTTCAATGACGTCAAGACACATACGAAAATCGATGGAAAGAAAATTATCTTTATATAAACTAATTTTTAATGCGTGCTAAGCTCAGAACTCTCCGGCAAAAAAAAAAAAAAAAAAGATATATATTTTTTGCGAAAATTAATGCTCAGGCATGAGCATTAATTTTCGCTAATTTTTTCTTTTATACACGAAATAGCCCTTTTTTTTACGGAAATTCACTCAAAAGCGTTACACTGTTCCAATACGTGATACAAAAAACTAAATGAATAAAACGAAACGCCAAAGTTCAAAAACAAAGTACTGATCTGTTTCATTACCATGTTAACTTCTCTTGTCCTGAAGTATACTTAAAAGCGCATCTGTCCTCATTTCTGGTTAATTCACCGCAAGAGAAAAAAATACCGAAGTCATTAGTCCTTTTTTTTTTTTTTTTTAAAGGAGCTATATCTTTTAAATTCTTTTCTTGGAACAGCTGGTATTTCTTTTTAAAGATGAGTAGTATGCACACCTATGCATTACTTTTCTTTTTTTTTTCTCAAGTTTTTTTTGAAAGGACTTTAGTGAAAAAAATAAAAGCTCAGTATTATTTAATGATTTGACTTATATTTCAGCCTAAAATTTGTATTTTTCTATTCCTTTGCTATGATTCTGTTCATTTATACGATACAAATTTTTCACTAGGAGAATATCATGTGGAATTAGGATCATTTCTTAAAGGTGAAATATTTCTGACGTGAAGAACTATGCTGGATTACATAATCACATACAGTTTTATTGTGCTGGATTAATTTTATACGTACAGTTTTCACAACCGTAGAAAAATGTTAGAATTTTTATAAACCCTCTGTTGGGTGAAATTCTGATTCTGAGATTCATTTTTAATATAGGAAAAAAATTAATTTTAACTGATATTTAGTTTTGTACTGTATGTAGAATGTGTCTAGTTTTAAGAATTTAGGAAACTTTAATTCTAATGTAAGCTATTGCGTACACACACAGTATTGTTCATTAATTATACCTAAGTATTTTTAATAATTTAGGTTATTTTTATGCATCATAAAATTATCATATTTTAAAATAATTCGTAGTTTAATTGTTTTGAGAAGAATAAAAATTAATTACCAGAAAGTTATTTGAATATTTCTGTATAATAATCAATTAACCAAAATACATTATTTAAAAAGAAAATTGTTAAAATGAATGCTAAAATTTCAATTTAAAAGTCGTCCCAAGTCATCATACTTTTAAGCAGATAGCCCCCGTGTAGCTTTTCCTTAACAAACGCAACCACAGCAAATGCAAAAATGTGCTTCAATTTTATTCTAAAATCCACTTTTTTAGGATTTAGCTATTTACACACTATGCGGTAGGAGAAAAAAAATCCTTAAAAAAACGAAATAAAAAAGTAATGAACTTCGATTATCATGTTAACCTCTCTCGGCTTAAAGTACACTTAGTGTACATCTGTCCTCATTGCCAGATCAATCAGGACAAGAAAAAAAATTCTCTTAAAGTCATTAGCCTTAAGAAAAAGGAAAGAAAAGAAACATACTCTTTTTTTAAAACCCTTTTTATCATTCAGCTGGTCTCTTAATAGTTCACACTTTGCATTTACCTCCGATTTTCTGTTCCCTTTCCACAGTTTTTAACTGTAAAGGGTCTCTTGGATCGATGATGCAAACGCGAAAGCTTAGAATCTTTAATGAGGTGATTTATGTCCCGAGCGAGAAAGTGTGAATATTTCTAAAAATTTATTTTTCATTATGTGAGAACTTCCATTTATAGGCTATTAACCATTCGTTAAGAGCATGTCTGTGGCTTTTAGAGAGAGCACTGTAATGTTCCGTATTTTTTTTTTGGGGGGGGGGCGCAACAAATGGAGAATATGCCCAGCAAATGAAGAATTATGTCTGTGTACTTGCATTTGTGCAGTTTGCGACGGGGAGCAAATAGGTTTGTATATCTTAGAGAGTACTCCTTGAATAGTGTTGGGCTTTGAAGTGATTTAGTATACCTTATTTAATATGTCACAAACTGCGGAATTATCTGATAACTGAAACTAAGAATGCAGCTATAACAGTAATAATAATTTTAAAAAACTGCTTTAATTTGTGCTGTATATTTTTTTTCCCAACTACTAGTTGCATATGTGTGCTTTATGAAATGATGTTCATATTTACAACTAATACTTTGCCCCCCCCCCTTCTTTTTGTTGTTTATCTGTTATCCATTGCAAAATTTAGAGCGAAATTTAGAGTGAAAATTTAGAGTGAAAATGTGTATGCTGCCACACTAATTTATAAATAAAATATTTCACAACACTAGGCGTGAAAAATTAACGAACACAAAAAATGACAGAAAAAAAGTGGAGGCACTACTGATCCCCCACCACCCCTGATTTTTAAAGAATTTTTCCTTTTTTTTTGCTTATCCATGATGTTTTTAAATGATCGGTTTTCTGTTTAAAAGATGATGTAGTGGAAGTGACACAAATAATTTCACAGCATTTTCAGGAACATACGAGAGTATATACGTATATAAAGAAAACGATAAACAAGTTCTGCGCAGTTTTTACCCAGTGACGCGTTAGAACCCCATAAAAAAAATCCTTAGACCAAGGCACTCCCCCAACCCCCTCGTGTAGGCTCGTCATAACGTAAAACAAACCAAATTTACACAAAGAATTAGAATTAAAAACACTAGATGTTATGATCAGTAAGTTCTCTGTGTTGTTGGTGGTGCCATCCGTATTCAACAGAAAGAACCACAAACACAGCGGGTGTCAAATATTGTCAAAGGCGTTTCCTTTCCAAATTAAAAATTCCATATAGTTAATTACAAAAATCGATGAACGGGTAATTTTTTAGAATTTAAAGTAAACAAAGATTTTTCTCTGATTTTTTAAAACATACCTATGGGAAAATTTCAAGCTCATATGTTTTAAATGCAGATTTGAAGGTGAAAATAAGTCTACTTCCAGCTTTACGTATATGGATTTATCAATGACAAAAAATTTCTTGTGAGTTTTTTCTTTTCCCGAGATATGATGTTACCTTTAAAACCTATTTGATTTGAGATTTAATTTCTTTTTTAAACATAACAATGAAAAATTTCAAGTCAATAGGTTTCATAATGGAAATTTGTAGACGAAAACAAACACATGTCCTGTTTTATAGGTACAGGTAGATCTTAGATAAAAAAATTCCTATAAAAATTTATTATTTTTTAAGCATAGATAAATAATGATGTTAAATAATCATTGTCCTCAGCAGTATTATTTATTTAAACAGTTTACGCACAAGAGATTCTATATACCCATAACGATTGTATATGCTCATAGGAGCTTTTAGTACATAAGCTATGAAATTTTGCGTTAGTTGCATTTTAGTCAATGAAGAAATACGTTTTAGGAGTCGCATGTAGGCAATCCCACTCTTCTGAAAACAGAGCAGAGGTTTTTTTCCCCCTTTTTCATCATCTGTTAACAACTAATTGAAACTCATTAAATAATTAAACATATACTACCCTAGTAGCACAATTAATCCAAAAGACGTTTAAAATACGTTTTTTTACGTCCAAAAACGTGTTTCCAACGTAATTTGAACGTTTTTCGAACCAGTTGTGCTACTAGGGTAATTTTAAGATTAAATGCAAAGCTGTATATAATAAATACATTAAATGAATTAAGTAAATTAAATGTTGTATTACGTAAAACATCATAAATATTACTTGCTTACCGAGACAAGCAAGAAGTTTTAATCAGATCACAATACTAGATACTAGGGGGTCTAGATCACAATACTAGATACTAGAGACTAGGCTTCTTAATCAGTGCAGCGCATGAGAGGAAAACTTACCTAGAATAAAGAAAAAATATTAAAAAAATATTTTACAATTTACCAAGAAGGAACACGTTTACAGTTTATGATAACACGTTTACAGAACATAAACTGTTTACAACGTAAACAAATTAGGACACTTACCTTTGAAAGGACAAAATTAGAGAAAACTTGAATCGAAAAATTCGCTTTCGTTTATATATATTTTTTTGTAGTTTCACTTATAATAGACAGATACAGTCTATGTACTGAGATACTGGGTATTGGCATGAAATACAGATACTAAGTATATCCCCTGCCCCCCTAGGTAGATAGATCTCGAGTAGCTTAATCATAAACAACTTATACGCTGATTAGGCTTATTTATGAGTTTATTAACAAATTTCTACATTAATTTTAGAACTCTGTTAAGTTAGCAGCCTAAAAGAATATTGAAAAAAAAATCCAGTATTTCTTAAAAGAATAGTAATAATAACTTTGATCCATGAAAAGGAAATTTAGTATCAACAATAGGAAAACATCATTTAATTTCAATTGTTTTCATTGATTTCGCATATTTATGTGTTCTATTCACTTAGTCTTTAAGAATTTTGGATCACTGTATGCTAGTCTCTCAAAGAAAGATTATTTAAAAAAATCCATCGCTTGTAATAATAATAAAAATAATAATAATTTTGATGCATGAAAAGGAAATCCAGACTCAACAATAGCAAATTGCACAACTCCTTTAATTTCAATTGTTTTAATTGATTTCGAATATTTATGTGTTCTTACTGACAAAATCTTTAAGAATCTCACATATTTGTATGCTCAGTCGCTCAAAAAGTGAATATTTTAAAAAAAATCGAGCGTTTGTAATAATGATAGCAATAATTTCGATGCATGAAAAGAAAATTTAGTATCAACAATAGCAAATTGGAAAATTTAGTATCAAAAATAGCAAATTGCACAACTCATTTAATTTTAATTTTTTTCATTGATTTCTGATATTTATTTGTTTTCTTCACAGAGTCTTTAAAAATTTTAGATCTTTGTATGCTAGTAGCTCAAAAAAAAAATAATATTTAAAAAAATCCAGCATTTGTAATAATGATAGCAATAATTTTGATGCACGAAAAGAAAATTTAGCATCAACAGCAAATTGCACCACCTTTAAGTGCAATTGTTCTTATTGATTTCGCTTACAGGTACCACCTCTGTTTGTGTTCCTATTTCCATCGCACGAGCATTATTATTATTTCGGGCGAAGCAATCCAGTTTGTACACAGAGAACAAACAAAATTTCCATCCCAAGAATTCTTGCCACCGATTGCACGGAAATTTATTAATTCGAAAATCTCGGCCTCCTGTACAGCCACAAACTATTTAAATATTCATGATCGTGGAATCATTTCCCTGCGATAACGGAGAGGGAAAAGTGCAAATAGAGGCGGCGAAACCGGAATTGGTTACAAGGTAGAAATCTGATTAAATTACAGCAGAGAGAGAGAGAGAGGAGTTTAGTTGTATTATCAAAATTTATTCAGGTTATGATTTCTGCTTGCTAATGCTGGGGGATAAATCGTTCGTTATGCTTTTGTGAACATATGTGCGATGTCGGAACGGTACCGGTTGCGTTCGCTTTGTATCAAAAAGTTAAGGCAATAGCGGCATGCCGGTGACAAGCGAGAAAAATATGTGTGGCATTTTGATTGTGTTTATTGGAAAGCTGTGGCTAATTGGATTTTATTGCAGGGACTGTGAATCATTTAGCGTTATTCTGGATTATTTATTACTAAGCTTTGAACGTATAAAGACGTGTCACATAATATCCATAATGTCATGAGCTTTTCTTTACTATACGGCTACAAATCTGCTAATGATGTATAAAATGAAAAAACTGGGCATAATGAACAACATTGAAATTTTAGCTAACATTGTTCGCCTGTAAAAAAGGATAGCAATTGATAAATAAGCCAAATGAACTGATTATGTAATACTTCCTAACACAATCGCATTTGCATACTGTATGTAACTGTTTAACGAACAGTTAACCTGCTATTTTACACTATTTGCAAAAACGTGGTGTCAGCGATTCCTCTTCTGCGTCTACCGTTGCTTTTTCCTAATGGAACATTGACTGCCCCTGTATGGTTCGGCGTTAACAACCGATCACACTATACTATTTTTTTACTTAGTAGACAGTCATAGGTAATAAAGACGGCAAGTTCTCTAAAATCATATCTTTATTTTGAGGGCAGCACCATGGCTAAAAGGATAAAATACTGAAAATGGTAGATGGCTGAAGTGTTTTCAGGCGGGGTAAGTCATCACAGAAATATTATATCACAGTAACATTTTTTCACAAACATTTAGAACGTACATTTCTTTTGACATGGCTACAAAACCAGACGAACAATAGTCTCGACATCAGACATCAGAGCTTCTTGATGAGAATACTTACTTATCCGTTTGATGCGTTTATCTGTGCATTATAATACTTACTAAAACATCACAGTGGCTGAGTGCGAAGTTCTTGGGTTTTGGAATAACGTGCAGCAGTCGATCTAACAGTCAGGAGTTCGCCAGATATAATGGATACTCGTTACTCGTTGTACCAGATGTAATGGATACTCGTTACTCGTTGTACCAGATGTAATGGATACTCGTTACTCGTTAAATGGATACTCGTTAGAAACCCTTAAAAAGTCGCCGCCCAAGGTATCCTCTCCCCGTACACTGTTAATATAAGTAGTTCAACGTTCCACTATAAATTGGAGCTGCATCTTTTCTATGGAGAAACGTTTCACCAGGATTTGGTTACATTGATCAATTTAAGCAGCAAATCATGGTTCAACGTTTCGCCATAGAAAGGTTGTAGCTAATTCAGCACCATATTATGGTTAAATGTCGACTACCTTTATTAACAGAGTAGGCAGTACCCTTCCTATAGGTTTTCCTTAACACAACTTTATTTTGATTATTTGAAGGAGCTCTTTTAATCCTGTGTTGCTGGCTCCGTTTTTACACGCACAAGTTAAAACACGTGAAAGTTAAAGCTTATATTCCAAAGTACCCAACAGTAAAATCGAAAAGTATAATATTTGGTTACATTCATTTACGAATTATTTTTGATGTGAAATAAATAAAAATGATAATAATTGCACATAAATAAGATCCTAAATATCGGTTTTAATGGAGTCTGAAAAGTACGAGATTATTTTCAACAAAAATTGGTAAACAACCTTTACACACCCATTTACAAAAAAGCGTTGTCATTTCAGGCATATAAAACTAATTAAATCATAAATTATGTAGCAACATATTAGCACTCTTGCGAGAAAATAATCGATTTCTGCATATGAAAGAAAAAATGATTTATTATCCGCCAACTAGTAACTTCCTTGTAGAATAATTGAACTCAGTAAAACAATACATAAATTCTTATTAACATCAATTGTGTTGCTGTCTTTGAAAAAATAATATTATATTAATAAAAAAATATTGAATGAAAAATCTTTATTTTTCTGATGCAGTTAATTTAGCAATTTTATGATTGTAAATATTTGTGATCTGAAGCATTTAATATACGCTGAACCTCAAAGTTTGCATGAGTGAAATTGTTTGATATCATTTTTTGAATTAATACCAGTTGAACAATGACAATTTCTCGCTATGTTCAAAACTGACTGAATTAATGGGTGTGTTCATTAATTCATCAACTCGTTCCACTAGTTTTAGTGCAAAAACTGAAAAAAATTGTAGCGGGTGTGATTATCGGTCCTGATTTCTTTCGAGTTTAAGAATGATTTTAGTTTGTTCGGTTTCGTTGGCCTAAATGATGTGTTTGTTTAACCCATGGCGGCAGAAGAATTGTTTATTATCAGAACGTCTGTGGAGGAACTGTAAACAAAAACTCAAAATCTGAATCAACTGACTCCTGTCTCAAGTTGATTTATTTTTTCAACTAACTTTACTCAGCTGATAACTACGAGCGATGATCAACTAGTTTGGAATTTAAAATTGAGCCTTTACGAATGCCTAAAACTAAAGCTAGTTGCATTGAGAGCCTTGGTTAAGTGTTTAGGAATACAGTAATGTGCAAATTATTTTCAAATTGAAACACTGGCCGCATTCGTAAACGCCAAACGAGTTACACTTGTGCAGCGAGTTTCCATCTAAGGTGTCCGTAAAGGAAACTGAGTGCATTTAGATAATAAACTAGAGCGTTCGTATACAAAACTGAGAGCGGCTCGTTTCAAACTAAGTAAACTGAGCACGGAGCTGGTTTATCCAGTTGTTGCGAGGATACACTTGCTGCACGTTGTTTTTGTTTTGAAATGGCGTCCATTGTCATGGAAAAGTATTTTACGTTAGTGAAGCCGCAAATATTATTTTTTCGAGGCGGAAATTCATGTATACATTAGAAACTGCAACGAAGGTACATAATTTTTCAAAGGTAATCTTTCTCTTGTATTTTTTATTTTAATAAATTCAAAAATGCATATTTTAATGTTGAGATTGAAGTTGATTGAAACCGTTATTAGCGAAATTTGAACTTCGCTTGCTAAATACTTTTGGAAAAAATGACGTTTAAGTTGAAATTTCTAAATTTTGATCTGTGCACTTCAATTATGGCCACTCTTTCTTTTTAAAAGTCCTGTTGATTTTATATTGAGTATGTACTAAAAACTCTCCTCAGCAAAACTAACAACAGACGCGAATTGTAAACAAACACGTCTCCTAGGCGACGAAACCAAATAAACTAAAGTTGTTCGTAAAGGCAAAAAAACTGATAGCGCTTAATACACGCACTCCAGTTTGCTTGCGAAAACTCGTCGAACGATTTTGTCGTTTTCGATTCACCCCACAGTATAAAACAAACCTCACATCAATATATATTCGTAATAGATTTAAATTTTTATTGGCAATCGACTTCCACGAAGTGCGAAAAAGATTTATTAACCGTCAGCCGAAACAATTTCTTTTTACAATAATTGAACTCAATAAAACAGAATTGCCGAATAAGACATTTAGCACCTTTTCTTCCATTTTTTTTTTTTTTCAACTTCCGTTTTCCCTAATTTTGCTAATGGTTTCGAATATTTCGCCCCCGGTAACTCCCCGGGCCAATGATGTTTTCATATGATGTTTCCAATTAGGAGCGTGAATCCTTTTCCTTAATGAACCAATACTTGTTTTTAGTAGTTTCGAGGGATTCCTCCCCCCCCTCCTCCCCTTGCACTATTGTCAGAATCATTAGTCCTAATCGATTAATCGTTAATTCCGGCAAAAATCGATCAAGATTCTCTCCTGTGTGATTAAGTGTTCTGATGTTTGGCTTGTGACGAATTGTAGAGTCTTGCATGCATAATTGTGGACTGGCTGACGGACGAGATGGAGGCTGAGGGGGGGGGGTGAGGAAGGGGGGGTGTTGCAGGGAAAGGCTGGGAATTTTATGGAAAAAAGGGCATAAGTATTTAGACGGTATTTATTTATTTACAGTTTCGTAAGTAAAATTGAATCATCGGATTTGTTAATGCCTTGTATTGTGGGATTACGGCCAATTATCTATGCATGAGATCTAGGCCGAAGAGTTGGGGTGCCCTCCATGGGGTCCTAACGCGTGTTTACGCTACGTTGCAGAGGACACCATGGAAAACTCCGAACGGTTAGGTCGGCGGACGCAACCTGGTTTTGAACCAGACATCTTCCGTCTCCCAGTTCAGAGCGCTATGCGCTCAGTCACTGGTTGGACGATTTGTTATTTTTTAGTACAAACTTTTAAGCATCGGTGGATACTTTAAAGAGTAACCATAGGCACTTCCTCACCATTCTGTATGACCATAAGTGATAGGGGCTTAACCCACCTTTCTCTCCCTAAAGTTAAATAAATAAAAGCGATAAAATGTTATGAGCATAATTTATATACTTAAAAAATATTTTATTTAAACTATTTCGAAAGTATCATCCCCTCAAAAGTAAATTGGTTTTCAATAAATATCTATAACTGTGCACTCTGTTATAACGTCACCATGACGACACAATTGGATGATGTTATAAGCGAAATAGGCTTCTGCTCTATAGGCAGGTGACGCATATGATTTGGCGCTATAAGAGGTTATTACTTTTATGAAGTATAAAATTACTGAGTCCAACTGTATAGCTTCCCTGAATTGATGATCTGGGTGCGACACTGTACATAACTTACTCTAATTTTTACTACGCTGATTTTATGCATTTTCCCTCCCAATTCCGTTTTAAACTCAGCTGATCATACCAGCCCCAGTACACGACTTTACGAAGTGCGTCATCGATCACCAGCGTGTCACTTTGATTTATGGGAGTAATTTTCTTTCTTTGCAACAGCAGCGTTATTCCACTCCATTTAATGCATTTAGTTTCTCCTCATTATAGGATTCTTAAGTTATCTGAAAATGATTTAAGTATTTTTTAAATGAAAAACTCAATTTAAAGGCTAAGTTTTTCAACAAAAAGTATGTACTCCTATTACATATACATATATACATTGTGCCCAGTGTTAACGGTGCCTAATGGCTATTTCTTAAACAGTTAATCAGAGACACATAGTTCCAATTGCGAAAATGCTCTAAATTTTATAATCTATTGTATCAGAAACACAATCGAAGTCACTAAATCATTTCCTATAAATTTACGAAAGTTAAATTTTTATACGCCCCCCCCCTTTATCAGTTACATGTCTTATCAGTTACATTTAGAAAAATTTTCTTTTTACAATTTCATGCACAAAAAAAACAAAACAAAAAAAAATATTATGCAATTTAAAGCATTTTTGCAATTGGAACTATGTGTCTCGAACAGTTTAGGAAATAGCCATTGGGCACCGTTAGCACTGGACACCCGACATATATATATATAGATAGATATATATATATATATTTAATTAGTAAATACTTTTTTAGTTAGCATGTTTAATACAAATGCAGATGATATATTTTTTAAAATCTTCTACTACATTAAGTGGGATAATAATTTTGCAATTTTAAATCCAAAGGAAAAAGAAAGAATTAAAAAAGGATGTTTAACTAAGCATTTTTAATGCACTTTCACTTGAAAAATTAATATAATCACTGCGTAAATAATTATTTCCATTTTAAGAGAGAACTTTGATTTAATAAACACATAAATAAATGCTAAAGAATGTACGAAAAATAAATGATGCTCAAACAGGAAACGTCACTCTCAAATTTATTTACGTTTGCAGCAAATGGGGAAAAATAAATTGAATAGATAAAATCTAAATTAAATTCCTTGGTTGTGGATGTCATTTAATAAAGAATCTTCATTTGTAAATGAAAGCTAATGCAATTTCATTGTTCATTTTCCACAATTATATGAAAGCGGCATTTATCCGTGTAAAAATGGTGCAGTGTCCAATTCGAGAGCGATAAAATTTAATTAACAAGCGTTTTGAGCTCACTCAATTTGTAGCTGCAGCTTTAGAGAAATGTTAAAAAGAAAACAGCAAATTTTTAATTTGCAGGCATATTTCGTAGATGGAAATGCAGTTATTTCACAACGGGGTAAAGTAATTAAATCATGTCATTTTTGATAAGAATTATTTTGCTCAAGCTGGAAAAAAAGGTTCACTATTAAAATTTAAATTTTATCATACATCATTAATACTTAAAATGGAATTAACTGCATTTAATGTCTTTTTGCGCCATACCCAATATTGTGGCAAAGACCATATTCCATAAGTTTGTGAAATCTAAAAAAAAATCAATTAAAAAATTGAAAAAAATTAAATATTTAATTTGGAAAATGTTACTTTTCAAATTTTCTCTCTCCCTTCAAATTTTAGTTATTTTATTGTCATAATTTTGCTGTTAACAGTTGAATGCTGATGGGAGAGTGTAAGTGCCTCAAAAACGTACCCGAATAAGCGAACAGTCTGCTGAAATGGATGTCTTCTGAACAGTTGATATATGCATGAGCCACTAGCCGCTCTCTTGGTTCCTGGTACAAAAGCTCTTACCCATGCACTTTTGGAACTCTTTACATGCACAAAAATGCGGGGTAAATGCCGGAACTTTCGTCGCTTTCTACCACGCTTCCCTTACGTATGAAAAAAAAAATTCAGGTTAGAAAGATCCCCCCCCCCCAGTCCAATGGAGGGTAAATGCCGGAATGGGCTCTCATAAGAGGGGGTGCAAAGTAGGGCACTTACTTCCTCTGGAATTTTAGTATTTCGTTTTAATAATGTAAACAAAATTGCATCGCAAAGCAAAATCGGAATTTAAATTGCTACAAGTATGAAATTTGAATGGAATTTTTTTTTAAGATCGCCTACTCTAGAATTTTTCTCTAGAGGGTTGAGGGTGAAGTTTACCCCCTCCTAAAAAAATTTCTATGGGCGTCCATGAATGCCGGATTGAATAACCCCGCTTTTAGATGATGTATTGTGTGTCCCTTGATAACGCATTTTCGATAAGTCGCGAGATCAGTGGGGTCAAATCCCGGGTAAAATTGTGAACTTATATACGGTTTTTTTCAGAGATCCCCCAGTTTTCCCTGTACCCTTCTTTTACCCAGCATTTCCCTTTTCACATGCAAACGGGTCTATTGATGACCGGTATAATTGAACACTCCCTTTTCTACCACAATCTACGTTCATCTTAAAATCCCACGACATGTGAACCGTAAAGCCTATTATGACGACAAAGCCCTCGACATGAGGCACTCAAAAAAGTCGATGGGCATTCATCGGCACCTTAAAGCCCCCGACATGCGGCGCTTCTCTGGAAAGACGAGAAAATAACTTAAAGAATTCTCGACCACAATCTGGACAACATTCATTAAGCCCTGGCTTGACCTCTCATTTTTAACTATGAGAGACAAATCATTTTCTTTTCAGTGTAATTATATTTCAATTTACTTCTTCCTTGCTTAGGTACGTTTCTACATCAATAGTTAAAAAGATGCAAAATTTCAAAAAGCGGTTGCACGAAGAATGAAACTAAGAAGAAACTGACCACCTGCAGGCAAACTTTATGCCCAACGTTAGGATGGGCAGTTTGATAACCGAAAAAACTTACTAAAGACACATTATAATTTATCGTAGTTCTTAAAGTAATACAGTAAAAATCGTACAACATTTTTTCATAATTTCTGCATTTTTGTAAGTTTAACTCATACATTTCGTATTACAAATAAATTAAACAAATAACAATGAGTTATTTATAAGGAATAAAAGAATTTGGAACTACTATTTATTTATTACTAGCAGCGAAACCCGGCGTTGCTCGGGCTAAAATACACCGCATGTTTAATGGTATAAAAGATATTTATGGATCCATTTTTAACGTAGATAATTTAGATTTCTATCTTAGATATTGAGAGACTTATTCGACCATTAAACATGCGGTGTATAGAAAGTATTCCTGCTGATATGGCAACAAACGATAAACATTAAATTTTAATATTTTATTGGAGTTGAAAAACTGTTGTTTAAGTTACTTTGTTAGTGTTTGTCTAAAGTTCATGCTATTTGAATTCGTAGCTTATTGAGTATAAAAAACGAAAGATAATGTTTAATACTAATGAATACACAGAAATCGTGTTACTTTACGGAGAATTTCGTCGGAATAAGCTAGAGGCTGCGAAGCAGTATGCTATAAAATTTCCGAATGACAATCACCCATCGCAATTGATCTTCACTCGACCAGACATTTCTAGAACTTTCTGGAACATTCCATATCGATTTTAACAGTTGCACACAATTTGGAACTTTCTAGATCATTCCAGAAATTTTTAGAACTTTCTAGAACATCCCATACCGATTTTAGCAGTTGCAGACATTTTGAATCTTTCTAGATCATTCAAGAAATTTTTCGAATTTTCTAGAACATTCTGGTTTGTTTTTAACAGTTGCAGACATTTTGGAACTTTCTAGATCATTCCAGAATTTTTTAGAATGTTCTAGATCATTCTAAATCGATTTGAACGGTTTCACACGTTTTGGAACTTTCTCGAACTTTCTTGAAATTTTTAGAACCTTCTAGAACATTCTAGATTGACTGTAACAGTTGCACACATTTTAGAGTTTTCTAGGTCATTCCAGGAATTTTTAAAACTTTTCAGAAGTTCTCATGAGTTAGAAAAGGACAGATATATATTTTTTCACATTTTCGCCACCCACTTTCACCCACCGCGACCAAACTCCCTTACTTTCACCGTGAGACCAAAGGGTATTTACCACCCCAACGGGAAGTTAATTCGAGTTGGTGGTGATAGAGAAAACCCTGTCTTTACAAACGAACATTAGCATTTTATATATATATTATTAGTCATAGACATGTACAATAAATTAAAGTTACATTCAAGGGAAAAAAGTACAGAATTTTATGGTATCGATTAAAATTTTCAGGAGATTAAATAAATACAAAATTAAAATTTGTATATGGCCCTTGTACAAAAAAAAAAAAAAACAAAAAAAAAATCCTGCTTAGTAAAATGTGCTGCATACATTAATTAGGCGATGTACAAAGTTTCAGTTTTTCATCATAAAAAAGCTAGGAGATATGTTTAAACAAAGTCAGGAAGCAGTAATACAATACCAACAGTAGCAAAAGTATTTTGCATGCATGCAATCATTGTTTTCCTTCATAATTTATGTACATCCCCTGAAACATGATCTTTTGATGAGATTTTTTTTCTTTTCAAGAGCCATTGAAAAGTAGTTTAAGTCAACATATATTTATTTTCACATCTCAGTCTTTTTTTATGGTGAAGTCTGAAATTTTGTCTATCACTTAATACATGTATAGGACACATTTTAAAAATTGAAAATTTTTTAATACAGGGGCCGTATAAAATTTAAATTTCGTATTTAATCTCCAGAAAATTTTAATCGGTGCTATAAAATTCTGTGCCCCTTTTAACACAAATTTGTAATTTATTATAAATGTGTACGATCAATGTCTAATGAATGAAAGCCTGGGTCAGTGTTTTTCCAACATCCTGTATTGGTAACTAACTGCATTGCCCAGGCGCTGTAGGTATTGAGGCATAACTTGCCGAGGGGGGGGGGTTGTCCACTGATGTTCGCTAATCTAGTCCCGTGCCATATTTTCACAGTCACTAATGCATAAAGTAAATGTGAATTTAAAAACAATCTGCATACATGTACCAACTTCAACCACGTAATCTTGACACAGCCACCAAAAATTAAGTGTCTAAGCCCTGAATAAATAAATTAAAAAAAAAAAAAACTATATTTCTACTAAAAGAATAATTTAGAAAAAATGTCCCATTATTAACTCATTTGTGCCCAGATATTTTTGTGACTTTTGCTAATACCAGCTATAATGGATAAATTTCTGATGTCAACTTCTTGAACAAGAGATGATTTCTTTTAAAATCAATAGGCCTAAAAATTGAACTGTCCACATCCTACTTGGCCATATTAAAATATTTTGCGGAGTTGAGTTTCAGTACTCGTGAATAAAGGCTAGGAAAAATAAATAACGTTTTCGACAGATAGCGAAAATGCCGTTCGAAAAAAGGAACACTGGGCATAAATGGGTTAAATAACATTCTTAAACTTCTACTGTTTAAAAATTAACATTTCAATAAATCAACTCAGATTCTAGTCTATGAAAAATCTGGAGTTATTCCACTTGACTTTCCGAACACTTGATCTTTAGACAACTGTTTAAATAAATTTAATTCAACCCAATCGGATGTAGTGTTCATATGTTAGTGCACTTCAAATATTTTGAGTGCATAGGCTGCAATGTATCAGAATACTTTTTTGTAGCCCTGTAAAAAACTAAGCACTATATACATCAAAATGTATACAGTACCTAAAGAAGTGACCTATAATACTATGATTGCTGTGAAATTTTTGACACAGTGGCAGACGATAGGCAGAAAAAAAAAAGATTAAAATGTCAATTTTCAACTCAATATTCACAGACGATAATTTGTGGCAACAGTTGCAATTTTTGTGTCGTAGAATAAATTTAGAAAAAAAAGGAAAATGTAGTTGACGCGAGAACATTATCGCTCTATTATTTCAAAGTGAGGTTAAATCAACAAGAATGCCTTCAATGTCTACAATTAGCATTTAGAATCAAAACTATATTTCGTGGAAATGAGTTCGGGTGGTTCAGAGAATTTCGTAGAGGTCGAAATTCTCTCCTGGATAAAGAACACACAGGAAGAATCTTGCAAGCGGTTTTTCGGCCGTATGAAAAATGTTAATGAAAATTACTGCATTTATCAAACGATACAGAAAGGAACTTAACATTGGATCTGCAGCTATACATAAAATCATTCGTGAAGAACTGCATGCAGTTTAAAAAGAATTAGTTTGTCGTTGGGTCTCCCATAATTTGCCGAACACCAAAAAGCGGAGCGTGCCAAAATGTGCAAAGAAACCCTAAAAATACTTAACGATGGTGGACACCGCCTTATTTCTAAAATCATAACTGGTGATGAAAAATATATATAACGATTTTTGACGTTCCAACACATCAAGAAATGGGGGTCTTTGAAGATGATCCCAAATCAACAATGGTGAAAAGACAACGAGCAATGAAGAGTAATGTATGCTGTTTTTTATTTCAGACTAGCTGCGTGCCCGTTCTTCGCACGGTAGGAAACGAAAATTTTCCTTACATGTGTAATTCGAAATTATTCGTGATGTGGAATTAAAAAAAAAAAAAAGAGCAAAATTATTTGACTCTTAATGTAAAGTTAGTGTCTTGAGTACTAACCTGATCATTGCAGTATAATGACTCAAAAAACTACGTCAGTGTCATTCACTATCAAAAAAGTGGAAAGCTTAATGGTTTGCAGAGAACTCCTGGCTTTCAAAATGTCTTATTTCTACATCATACTGTTTTTTAGGCTCAAGTTGTAGCATTAAATACCTAAGACACTACATGAAATGGAGCACCATTTATTTCTTTCCGAAAATGTACCATATAAGGAAAGTATTGCAATCATGAAAAAAATTCGACTTCGAGATTTTGGTGTATTTACACGTTTTGAGGTCTTCTGAATTCATTTATGCTATTTTCAAGAGATGTTTTTAAAATAGCTGCGCACCGGCTCTTCATACGGGAAGAAGGGAATATTTTACTACTAAAATCATATCTGCATGTGACAAAACAGAATTTCATTTTTAAAAAAGTTCAAGTAATCTCTACTGTTGAAATTACTGCGGGATATATTAACGCTAATTAGAATTACTTTTCGTTTAGTTGGTTGTAAGACAACCGTTGAAAAAGGATAAACACTTTTAATTTCATGAAATATTTATTAACGTGGTACATTGCGATTTATTCATAATATCTTTACAAATCTAATAATACTACCTATTACGTACATTAATACTATCTATACTCGCTTCTCCCTCTTCAAGGCTCCCTTAAAAGAAACAGCTTCGATTATTTGGCCTCAATGGGATCTTTTGATTCTGTGGCGATTCTTTGCAATTTACGCATTAGCATAAATAATAATCATTTCACATAATGGTTGCCATTAAGGAAACTCTCCATATATATTTAATTTATACATAGTTTTATAAGATTGGCATATTTAGCGCCGTAAACCATTTCATCTTACTGTGGGGAGAAAATATCCAAGGGGTGCCATTTTAAATATCCAATAGCGATATCTTTTATATCCTCCATAGTCCTGTCTCCTGAAAAACATCAAACTGTGTAATCTCGAGGAGCTACTTATTCCCATTTTAATTGTGACAGGGCGTTAGAGTTGCAGAGTTTACAAATTTCACACATTTTTTTTTAATTTATGACGTCACTGTTTGACTGCCGTAAAGGATACCCCGGTAGATTAATTTCGGAGTTACTTTCGATATTTCGCATAAGTGTTTTCAAACGGTATCATTAAAACTTTGCGTGACCTTTATGGAGGAACGTAATTCAACGTTAAAATAAAACTATACTCGCAACCAGCATGCGTATGTTAGGCAACGCCTGCGCTAAATTAAATGCCAAAAATAAAAATAATAAAGAGAAAAATTTTAATATATCGCGCTTTGAAACGAACTTTGTAACTTTTAAAATGAACATTTTCAGCGCCGTGAAAACATTTCAATTTTTAAATAAGCACCGGATTAAAATACCACTTCTAATAATAATAATCGTGAATTTCTTAGTTTATTTCTACAGTAAATTTTAATCAAAATATCGGCTCCCTGTGTTGAAAATAGAGCTGGAATAAATGAGTTAAAATTATGGCGTAATTTTTAGGTATCTTAAAGCATTTGACGTCATAGATCCTCACTTGCGAATTGAAATTCTGATATCCCATTTAAAAACTCGATTGGTTGAAAAAACCCTTTTTTCTAATCCTTTCTGTGGCAACAACCGAACATAAATTCTCGTGCCGTGATCGCAATGTAATGAATGGCGTAAGATCGCGTTGATGCTATTAAATTCTAAACATTAGGCTGCATTAAAATTCGTAAAAAATCATCTAATTTACATAATTTTTTCGTTTTTATTTTAAAAGAGGGAGAAAAGAATGTTTCACGATTTGTCAAAATATCTAAAAGTTATGACGGATAGAATTCAAGATGCGACAGTTTTAAAATTATTTTACGAAAAAAAATCGTGAAGCAGATGTTTAGTAAAAAAATTCCTAAAAATCGGTAAATCAGGTTAAGTATTCAGAACAAACTGTTTTTAAAAGAAAATTTTCTCCTCTATCCGATGATACAAATGCCGTTTTGCTGCGAGCGTAATTTCCGCCGTTTTTACGAATTAGGTGAGAAAAAATACCAAAAATCGCATAAAACATAAAATAAAAAAAAATCTAGGTCGAATTTCGAAAAAATCGCTTCGAGGTGCACAACTACATATTTACATCTTCCCGAATACCAAATTTGGTGTTTCTAGGTGTAGCCGTTTGTCCGTAACGCTGCAGACAGACACACACACACACACACACAGACACCTTCTTTTATAATAAGTAGAGATTAAGATTAAGATTAAGATTCACCACCCACTTCCACCCACCGCGACCAAACTCCCTTACTTTCACCGTGAGGCCAAGGGGTATTTACTAGAGATGAGTTCGGACTCATTTTTTGAAGCCCGAGCCCGCCCGAGCCCGAGGACTTTTCATCCGAGCCCGCCCGAGCCCGAGCAATATTATTTAAGTCGGAGCCCGAGCCCGCCCGAGCCCGAAATTTCAGCTAAAGATTTTAAAAAATTCAATTACTTCATTGATACAATGCAACAAATTTTGCCGTTTGTGCAAATGAAAGACAAATATAGTTGCAAACTTCCAATGCACTTTCTATGTATCCATCCTTTATCAAAAAATGTCGGATCTCATGACTAACTAAGGAATATAAACCGCCGTTCTAAAATACCCAAAGAGCTTCACGCACCTTCTAGGCGCCCGTGCCGCTATTTTTTTTTGTTTATTTATTTATTTATCTTTTATAAGTACTTTAATTTTTCTCATGAATCACTTTTTAAAATCTGTTTCAAGCAGTATGTTCAATAAAGGAGAAATTTTTTATGAGCCCGAGCCCGCCCGAGCCCGAACACAATTGTGAATATTAGAGCCCGAGCCCGGTTCGGGCCCGGGCTCGGGCTCGGGCTTTCGGGCTCGGGCTGAGCCCGTCTCATCTCTAGTATTTACCACCCCAACGGGAAGTTAATTCGAGTTGGTGGTGATAGAGAAAACCCTGTCTTTACAAACGAACATTAGCATTTTATATATATATTAAGATATTAAGATTAAGATTAAGATTTGCCACCCACAACCACCCACTTCCACCCACCACGACCAAACTCCCTTACTTTCATCGTGAGGCCAAGGGGTATTTACCACCCCAACGGGAAGTTAATTCGAGTTGGGGGTGATAGAGAAAATCCTGTCTTTACAAACGAACATTAGCATTTTATATATATATTAAGATAAGATTAATATGGCTGATTCCTGAAAATACACATACGCACAAAATAATGTCTTTATAGGTATTTAAATAAATTTGATTTTTAGGACAAGTATAATAAATCATTTTTATTAACTCAAAGTAAGATAGATTTCTCGCCATTAAAATTGCCGATCTACTTTACATTTTCAAAGGTTTAGTTTATTTAGCATGCTTGAAACTGGAAGTAATTTTTAAATGAACGTAAAATTGTTATTATTTTTACATTTTTGGTTAAATTGAAATATTTATTTTTTTCAATATTACGTTCAGGTAATTTTTTTAAATCTTTGAATTCATTATAAATATCATATGCATACACATTAAGTCTCTGCTTTTTATGCTGCATTCTAGTAACTTAATTAATTAATCAAAAATAATAATTTGTTAGTGAAAATAAAATAAGTTTTTGAATATTTGTTTAAGAATTAAAAAAAAATCAATCATTGAAGATTTTCCGCTAGTAAATGTTTCATAAATTTTAATGAATTATATATGTATTTATTTATTTATAATTAAAAAAACACCCCATGGGGCAAAACTTGTTCACAATATTCATTTAAAGCTACGCAACCTTTTTCAGTTTTTACAATTACTTTTTCTCGATATGGACCATGTTTCACAATTGGTAAAATATCCCCATAAATAACTTCCCTCCCTGAAACTCCAGTTGTAAACCTCATACACCATTCGATAAATTTTACCTCAACTCCAGCCGTGGGAGCTAAAGGAAACGGTGAGATGGGATGCTATTAAAACCAACATATGCAATAAAGCTGAAATGAGGCAGCCATTCTCCACAGCCTATTGTGCTCGAGTTAATACGTAATGTGCTTGCTGTTTAGGGAGGTCTTTAAAGATTACACCATTTTCTTTGGAAAAGGGAAAATGGCGAAATTCACCGAAAGAATTCCAGTAAATTTAGCTAATTCTTTTAGAGCATGCAGTGATGTTTAGATAAAGGATCTCGCTTAAGAGTGTTAAATCAAGCAAACAGCGATACTTTGTTCAAATTAATTGTAGTTTGCTTTAAAGCATGTGGGTTTACTTAATTTGGAGTTTTTTCAGGGTTGCAGTAACATGTTTATTATTCTCAATGACTATCTGCAGGTTTTCAGAATAGAAAATAGGCATTAAGCGGACTGATTGTTAATGTCGTTTTAGCGTATGACTATATTTCGTAACGAAAGTAACGAAAAGCAATGGCGATAATAATACGAAATTTAGCATTTATGTAAGGTTCGTAACATATATAAGTGCTCGAAGGGAGGATTTTCCAAAATTCGTAACCGTTGTGGGATAGAAGGGAGTACATATCCCTCCCTATCTCAATGAGAAAAACCAGATATTCATAAAATTCTTGCTGTAAAATGTAACAGACACCAAAACCCTAAAACCAATTTTAGAACATTTTAAAATTCTTCCTCCTATGAGTGGGGTTGATAACCCTCAACGCAACAAATTTCTATGGAATCCTCATTTAAAAAGTTAAGAAATGTAAATTCATTGTTTTGACACAGTTTGTTTGCAATTAAAGCCTTGTTAAAAATTTATTTGTTTAAATGTAAAATACAACATTAGTTTCCGAAATTCTCCATATATGAAGAACTTTAAATGCCAGCGAAAGCTGAAACATGAAAGAAAAGAAAGCTTAAAATATGATTTAAATTGCAGTGATTTTTTAAAATTCCTTCAAAGGTACTCAAAGAGAAGAATCACAACTGTAACTTCAAGACATTGAAAGCGAAACGATTAAGCTCCATTATTAATAATGAATGAAAATAAAAGTTATCCTGAAGAAAATCACTGAATTTTTTCAACATATTTACTTACGCTATTGAATTTAGCTACTTTAAGTATAATAGAAAATAAATAA
>JAWZYV010002566.1:0-105000 GCA_038373885.1 Cheiracanthium punctorium | reverse complement strand
TTTCTGTTGTGGAATTCCCCATAGAAAATGCAAGTCAAACAGCAATAGTGTAGACTCGTGCTACAACGCGACTTATCTTGCTCGATAATACAATAGTTTTCATGTGTAAAGTATTATATATAACGCGGACTCCTCGTCTGCAACATATTATTTTGCAAACAGTATGAAACGCAAAACAGAAGTGCATGAGATATCGTCTTCGTGATTTGCTTCTGAAGAAGAGATCCAGTCAGTGAACGGTATTTCATCCCTCGTAGCACCACTGATGGCGGAAGCTTCTAAACCGTCTCAGTCTAAACATGGCTTTATTCATTAATTTATGTCGGAAATGCTAATATATAATCAAGGATTGGCTTAAAACAGTTTGAAAGGTATTTATAACTGTCTAAAGTAAGTATGCGAAATTTTTACTTACGCGAGGTGTCTTCGATCGCATTCCTCTCATAAGTCAAGACTGAACTGTATATTATTTCACATATTATGAAAAATAATCCATATTTGTTATAAATCAATATAAAACTTCTAAATTATAAATTGTGCCAACATATATTCCGAAAAGAAAACAAAATGTTTTTTTGGTTTTCTTAAATCATTCTGCTGAAATGCAGCGCCATCAATATCTCGGCGCCAATTCAGGGGTATTAGCCGATCAAATAACAAAGAGGACGTTTTTTCCGATACACAGGAAGTTTGAAAAAAAGATATTTCAGCAACGCACCGAGACCAGCTAACTAAATTTAGTCGAGACATTACAAATGACTGTCTTAGAAGTCGGAATCAAAAGGGAGTTACTTGAAAAGTAATGACTGTAGAGGTGTTACATGACTACTTTTCTTTTCACCGTATTTATAATGATATTTCGTATTCTTTTATTAAATTATACAGGATTTTTTACTATTTATCAGTATAATGTAATTGTATCATCAAAGAAGAAATTAAGACTGAAGCGAAAGTTTAAGAAAAGTTTTAAAAAATCTAAATGTTTTCGTCGGTTTCAAAGATTTTGTTCAATCATGTTAGTTCACTGCGGGATATGGTATGAAGAATATGGAGAAATTTTCATAAATTATATACATACATAAGTACACAAATGTAAATATGCAACAAATAAATAAATATTTGGTCGTAGCTAACACCAAACCGCAACAAAATACCAAATTAGTTTTCCCCAGATTTAACCAAAGTCTGAAGCACACAAACAACTCTCACAACACTTTTCAGCTTTATGCAGATGCCAAGAATGATAATTATTTACTAGATGGCTGAAGTACCCGTTCTTTGCACAGGAATGGATACGAATAAAAAAAAAATGAAAGAAAAAATATATTTATCTGCTTATCTCAGCAAATTTTTGTCTCTTAAATAAACATTTCTTCGCATCTGCTTCCATATTTCATAACTGCGGAATTATCTTGATCGTGATGTAGTTTTATTTTTCGTCAAAGCTTATTATCATTTAACTTACTAATGCACTTTTAACTAATTTCTTTTGTGTATTTGTGAGCAACGGTAAACTTCTAATGCCTCGTACATATCCAGCGATAAACTGGAATCCGCGTAAAAAAAAAAAACCCATAATTTTTAACGAGTTATAAGACTGCAGGATACAAAAATTGCATACTGGGAACGTATTAGGTGCGAGGGTTCGCATACCTGTCACTTCTGCCCGCCTCCAAGCGCTGAAGACTCGGGTTCGAATCTCGCTCACATGAAGATGGCAGAAGGTACGAAGTTAAATAACTGATCACGAAAGAGGGCCGATTGGAGCCCTTTCTTCAACAGGAATGAGTACCTGTACTATTGGATAAAGGTAGGAAGATCAAAGACTGTATTCAACAATATTTTAAATTTGAAAGACAGTTATGGCGAAAAGAATAGAAGGGGGAAGACCCAAAGATTTGTCTGCGCGTGAAGAATTTGCAGACTTGCATCTACTGTAAAGGACTAAACCAGGAAACGTATTCCAGCGGCAGGTTTAAATGTTTGTCAAAAAACGTTGTAAAACACAATTAGTAGGTCTGGAAGTTATATTTGTAAAGCAAAATTGCCTAAGCCTCAGATGCTGCAGAAGCACAAAATAGATCGTTTGAACTTCAGACAGCAAGTAATGACCTGAGATAACCAATGGATAGAAATAATTTTTCTGATTAAGAAAAAAAGAAATTTGGATGGACCAGACGGATGGAAGTACTATTAGCATGATTTAACCCTTTAACGCGCAGTGTTCCCGCTCTGGGAACACCAAACTCTGACGTTTTGACTGTTGCCAGTCACGAAGAATAGATTGGATTTCTATGAAAATAGTTGCAGGTGACATAGATCCACGAGAATCCTTTACTTTTTAGAACGTCATTTCCCGTAAAAAAATGGTCAGGATTATTTTTAACAGCACTGACATCTGCTGAAAAATGGAAGAATGCGAGAACAGCCGGATAGATTGCCCAATGCTGAAAAAAGGGCGGCCGTTGCCATCGCTCGAATTAAATACCAGCAAGATGGCGGACGATCGAAACGTTCATCGCGTGCCACAGATCGAGAGATCCTTTTTTGAGGGCGTGCTGCCTGTGCGCAGGCACAGCCAGCTGCGTCAAAATAGGGTCTCTCGATCTGTGGCACGCGATGAACGTTTTGATCGTCCGCCCTCTTGCTGGTAGTTAAGTCGAGCGATGGCAACGGCTGCCCTTTTTTCAGCATTGGGAAAGGGTTGCGCCTCAAAGGGTTAAGAAAAGAAAAAGGAATATTCTCCAATTCGCCAATTAGGTGGAGACTTTGCGATGACCTGGAGGGGCTTTGCTTACAATGGTGTGGGCATCTTAACCCAACAGAGAACTTATGAGGGGACTTAATAAAAATAATTTATGCAAATGGGAGACATTTTACATCATCAGTAGAACTGAAATCTGCTATCGAAGACGAATGGTATAAAACGTCCCCGAACTTTCTCAAAAGCTAGTTTCATCCATGAAAAAACGAATATTTGAAGTAATTCCAAGGAATAGCTCCAAGATAAGCTTATGAAAGTTTTTTTTTTCATGTCTCATTTGCTATTTTCTACGCTGGCCCTAAAATTTTTACTCAAGCTTAAACATTGATCTGTGTGTTCTATATTATCTGATGATAAAATATTTACAAATGAGTTTTGCTGCATATTTTACTTGTATTTAAGTTTAATAATTATCAATCGAATGATATTTTAATCCTCGGTTTAAGGTTTTTCCATTTTCTCAAAATTTTTTACTGGCCTTAAAGTTTTAATTCAGGCTGTAAGTGGTATGACCAACAAGAAATGACCGTAAGTGCTGGACCTAGGACCAATGAATGTCTTAGTTAGACAAAATACCGAGTCTGTGTCTATTTGAAGCTTGGCATTGATAATTACACTTAATACATTTCCCGGTACTTGCTTTTCCTTCTGGCGTGAGGCCCCACCATGGCCGAGTGGATCACTGGCCATGGTAGACGGCTGAAGTGTGAAGGTCTCGGATTCGGGTCCCATCACGCGGCTGTCGATCTAACAGTCTAGAGTTTCGGTCGGTTTTCTCCGACATAATGTGAATAAGTGTTAGAACACCTTAGAAAGTCCTCTGACCAAGACACCCGCCCATCCTAGGCAGATAACCCTCCCGCAAGTTTGCATTAATATACACAACAGCCCTACAGTTATGAAAAAGGAAATTATCATACGTAGAGAAAACTGGAAATTCCATTAAATATATTGACAAAAAAGAAAAAAAGGTTCATGTATTTTTTTAATATAGTGGAATTTTTCTAAATCTTCAGGGCTCATTCTAAAAAAAAATTGTAAAACTTGCAGCATGTTTTAGTTCTAATTTTTCAAGAAGAGGAATTGAACTCTTTAGAATAAATTCATTTCAAAAACAAGTCTCTTATCTAGTGCAGTCATGGTTTGCGATTTTTCTTGAATAAAAGTAAATTTTTTAATGCTATAAATAAGTTATTTTAAAGTATAAAAGTAAATGTCTTATAAGTACATTTAACATGCATATATTGGACGCGCAAACAAGCAACCTATCTGCTGTGGCATCTCACTCTAATTCGGTCGTGGAACTGACTAAAGATAAAATATGAAAGCAAATAAGTGCAAAAACTCGAAAATTATTGAATTTTTTATTGAAAATTATTGAATTTTCGAAAATTATTGAAAACTCGAAAATTATTGAATTTCTTTTAAATCTAGAAAATCACAGTTGAGTATGAGGTTCATATAAAAAAATAGCAAGAACAAAACATATCAAAGATGTTAAGATAAAATAATTAGACAAGTATATAAGAATGTAACGCATAGAAAAGTCGTCTACAAAGAACTTTTACTGAAAAGTTAAAATAATTTTTATCTCAGTACAGAAACTAATAAGCAACACATTTGTCACAGCCGTAACATTTAAACTTTTATTTATTTTATTTTGTAAGAATTCACTTCCCTTAGATAATATTTCTCAAACAACAATTACCTTCTTTTATAAATTACGAAAACTATCCTACCTTTATTACTTCACATTCTTAAACTTTTTGTCAAACAATTAATCATTCATCATTTGTAAAACTTTAAGTCATAAATTTTGCTATTTTGTAGAAAATATCCCAAACAAAAAAAAATCTTCTTTGTTCGGTACATCTCTTACTTTCTCTTTAAAATGTGGTCGGAGTATTAGGCGATCAATATCTCGGCGCCAGTTCAAGGTATTAGCGGATAAAGTAACAGGAAGTTTGACAAACGAGATTTCAGCAGCACTTCGCGACCAGTTAATGGTATTCTGCGAGACATGACAAATGACACTCAGAAAAGGGCCATCAAAAAACAGCCATTTTGAAGAGCGGATTGAGGACGGTATTTGCAGGGCAATGCTTTCTTTTTTTCCCCTGTCTTACAACAATGAAATTGGAGAGGAACTTCGTGTTTTGTCTTGGTGTCGTATTATATACGTGAGGCTTTTCATCTGTTTGTCTGATCGTTTTTATAGAATATATCGTGGTGAGTCCTGTTGCAATAATGGGTAACTGGAATTTAAAACCAACCTACAAAAATACAGAATTTGAAATATTAAAAACAAAGCAGCTGTTTGGAGCCTAACGACTGAGTTCTGAGTCGACCTTCATTGGTGTTGTTGTTGCTAATTTTAAGGAGACAGTTAAAAATAAATGTGTTCTGGTAATAGACTGATAAGTTTTGAAGAGTAAAATCCCTATCCTTTTGGTGTGCCCGACATCTCCATAAAGTTCGTCTGTCCATTAACTGAACGTTCTCTGTATGTCCCATTCCGGATTTTGGCCTTGAGCATTGCAGCCTGATCTCCTTTGTTGAGTCTGTTTCAAAAAACGTAAGTGAACAATTGAATCGGGAAATCTGATAAAATAATTTCACATCGCCTGAGCTAGGGTAGTTTAAGAAGAGAAGTTTAAGAGAATTACAGAGAACGAAGTCTGCAATGGCCCTTAGGTCATGAATTTTCTAAAGGATCATTCTCAAAAAGCTTGTTCAAATTAATTAAATTTGTTTTCTTAAGTAAATTGAAATAGTAGATGGGACCTGACTATGGTGTTTTGCCGAAGAACTTTTATGGTACGTTAGAACAGTAGGTGTTCGGGATAGTTTAGCACTTTCAGACTTTTATTAAAATCGTTAGAGCTCGGATGACACGCAAATCTCTGCGCCTGAATGCACTTTTATGGTCATAACCTTACTAGCACAACTAGTTCAGAAAACGTTAAAAGTCAGCTGGCTGTGGCGCACAGCTAGCTGCGTCAAAAAAGGGTCTCCAGATCTGTGGCTCGCGATGAACGTTTCGATCGTCCGCCATCTTGCTGGTAGTTAAGTTGAGCGATGGCAACGGGTGCCCTTTTTTCAGCATTGGGAAAGGGTTGCGCTTCAAAGGGTTAAAATACATCAATACAGGGTGAATCTAAACTCTTGGGCAAAACTTTAAGGGGTCATAGGGCACTCAATGAGGAATCGTATTTACATAGCAATCTGGGGTGAAACGCAGTTTTAACTTACCCGGTAATAATCACTTTTGGAAAAGCATTGAAGTGTCCGTCTAATTTCTTAACCAAGTTTCTTAACTAATTTCTTAACCAATTTCTTAACCAAGTTTTGACGCAGCTGGCTGTGCGCGGGCACAGCCAGCTGCGTCAAAAAAAGGTCTCTAGATCTGTGGCACGCGATGAACGTTTCGATTGTCCGCCATCTTGCTGGTAGTTAAGTCGAGCGATGGCAACGGCTGCCCTTTTTTCAGCATTGGGCAGTTTATCCAGCTCTTCTACCATTCTTGCATTTTTCAGCAGATGTCAGTGCTGTTAAAAATAATCCTGACCATTTTCTGAGGGGAAATGACGTGCTAAAAAGTAAAGGATTCTCGTGGAGCTATCTCACCCGCAACTATTTTTATAGAAATCAAATCTATTCTTCCTGACTAGCAACAGTCAAAACGTCAGAGTGTGGTGTTCCCTGAGCGGGAACACTGCGCGTTAAAGGGTTAATTAACAGAACCTCTCCGTTAAAAACTAGATATCAATGAACAGAATTTTACGTTACCGCTCAGGTGGTAAAGCAAACAGCAAGCGTGTATCTCACTGCTTTTGTTTTAGAGTCCCCGATCCTATAGACTTGCTGAAACTATTCAAATGTTGAATTGCAAACTGCTTTCCCTATCATTCAACATCTACACAGAGAGAGAGCTTTTAGGACCTAACTCTCCGTGGTTATTGAATGCAAACTATGAGAGCTTGTTCGGAGTGCGAAGTGTTGCTACAATGGCACCTGAGTTAATCAGCTGATTGTTTCCACGGTAGAGTGTGCAACAGACATCACCAGTGAGGTATCAGCTGTTAATCCATTGCAGTCGGTTGTTTAGAGTGCACAATAATTGCTGCTGTCAACGTGTTGTAGTGTTCGGTTAGACCTAGAACCAGTTTCCAAGTGTCTGACTAATTAAACGGTTTTGTCTAATGCATGCAGTCAATCGTTTGCATTCTCTTCGTTAACAGAATCTCTCTTATTTGAAAATCAAATTTTGTTTTATTATGTATTTTGTAATAAACGTCGGATGAACATATTTCGAAAAAGAACGTCACAAGCGAGTCAAAAAATTGAAATTGGTTCATAAATTGAGTAAATTTTGTTCAGATACTCGAAATAAACATTCGCAAACGAAATTTCGTTCAAAATTCATCTGGTTTAATTGATTTATTTTCCTTCTTGCTTTTAATAAATGTATCGCCTTTTCGATTAAGAAAGTTTGTACATTGATTTTGAGTATTTATTAAATTGATTATGCATTGGAAAATATTACATCAACAACAGACTTTTATTAAATACTATACTGTAGTATTACTTCCGGTAAATGCTGTTTTTAAAATCAAATTACCTTTATAAATTAGAAACAAGGTACACTGATTTCAAGAAGTTATGTAGCGATGCATGTTACACATTTTCAAGGGTGGTGGAACACAATGGAACAATCCCCCCCCTCCCATTAAGTTTTTGCCAGCAATAAAGGGATTACGTGCTAAAAGGAAAGATTCATATATCTGTTCCTCGGATTTGGATATAGGATGATTACGACTCGAAGCGCCATTTTACAAGTAAATTTTGTTTAGCTCTTTTAGAATACGTCAATGACCTGACCGTCCTATATCCAAGTCCGTAATCTGCTCTCTTATCAGCTCCATGGACTTGGATATATGATGATTACGAGTCACAGCACCATCTTACAGAAATATTTCGCTTAGCTCTTTTAGAATACATCGATGATCGTCCTATACCCAAGTTTTTCATTTGTTCTTTTATCTGCTCCACAGACTTGGATATAAAATGATTACGATCGACAACGGCTTCTTACAGGCAAATTTCGTTTAGCTTTTTCAGAATACATCGATGATCGTCCCATATCAAAGTCCGTGATCTGCTATCCTGCATGTAAACGTTTAAAATTAGAATTAAAATGGCAAATCAAAACAAAATTTCGTCTAACTGGAAATGGAACGCGAGTTCTAAAAATTTAGATTGACAATAAAAACTAGCTTACGCGGAATATTTGTTTTTCGAAAAAAATTTTTAAGCGAAAATATTTCTTCGTGCCGTAAAAACCCCTCGTCTTTTTAATGAAATTTCTATCCAACAGAATTTTTCCTTTAGAGGACACTTCTTTCAAAACATAGGGATTCCCTTGAAGATTGGTTGTTCTATAATTACATGGAACTGCACAACCTACAACTTCATTGACGTAAAAATACAAATTTGAATTTTTTTTCTACGACCATAGAAAAATAAAAATAAACAATCAAACCTATTTCATGGAAACTCCAAAACAATTACACCGAACAAAATAACCAAACAGCAAATGAATCCTTTAAACCCAAATCTTTTAAAGATTGGGACATATCCTTAGACCATACTTTTTGCAAAAAAGGTGGTATAAAATAAAATATATATCCACATAATACATTTTTCACACTTTGACATTTATCAAACTTTTAACTTTAGCCAAGTGAAAGATGAAATGTCTCCAAATTCGCCGGGCTATGGATAAAAATGTATGGGGATGAAAAATTGTCAGATTTTTTATTTTTTTTATTTTTTGAGTTATAAGACACTGAATTTATTTTTCGAAGGCTTGCACAATATCCCACAAAAGCTGATGTAAGTTCGGAGCTGACTGGCGTTATGAAATATGAAACGTGGCAGAGGTAGACCGAGCGTATATTACCTGCATTCAATATTTTCTTATAAACAAGGTGAAAAATTGCAGGGACACCACAAATAAATGATGCGGCGAGTCCCTCTTTTTTTCTATTACAGTAGAATTTTATCGCATTTAAGTTTCGAAACATTCTTTACCTCGTAATGCATTTTTTTCCCCCACCGATATTGAAAAGTATTTTTAGGTTTTGTTGAAAATACAGGTATTGTATATTAGACTGTATACGCATTTCCATTGTCTTAACCCTTTAACGCGCAGTGTTCCCGCTCTGGGAACACCAAACTCTGCCGTTTTGACTGTTGCCAGTCACGAAGAATCGAATTCGGTTTCTATTAAAATAGTTGCGGGTGAAATAGCTCCACGAGAATCCTTTACTTTTTAGCACGTCATTTCCCGTAAATAAAATTGTCACGATTATTTTTAACAGCACTGACATCTGCTGAAAAATGGAAAAATGCGAGAACAGCCGGATAGATTGCCCAATGCTGAAAAAGGGGCAGCCGTTGCCATCGCTCGACTTAACGACCAGCAAGATGCCATCTTGCTGGTAGTTAAGTCGAGCGATGGCAACGGCCGTCCTTTTTTCAGCATTGGGAAAGGAATACGCCTCAAAGGGTTAAACGGAAATCGCATACTATATAGGGCAAGGATAAAACTACAGTGAAGAAAATGTTTTGTTGATTCAAGAAAATTTTGGTTGGTTTTATTTCAAAGAAATAGTTTTGTTAAATCAACAAAGTGCTTGTTAATTCAACAAAATAATTTTGTTAATTTAGCAACATTTTTTTTTTAAAGACGAACAAAATTATTTGGTTGAAACAGAGCCAACAAAATTTTGTTGAATTCAACAAAACATTTTTTTTTCCTTTTCCGCGTGCTGCCGTATTTTTCGCAGAAAATGCGGAAGAAAACATTAGAGTGCGAAAGGAACAGAAGGGATTTTCGCCAAAATGCACACAAGTTTCAGTGTTCTAAACCTCATTAAATCTGAAAGTCGGAAAAGAATTAACTTTTGGCCTGCTAACAAATATCCTCATAATAAAACGGAAGGCCAGAAAGGGAAAAAAAAAAATATTCGACAGAGATTTATAGAAGTGGTCCAGCTCGAATGAAAGTTAAGACTGGAATGAAAGTTTTTGTGAAAAAAGGTTTCAAAATAGTGCTGTTTTCTTTAATGTTTCTTTTTTCAAGATACTTAAAAAATTCCCCTTATTTTCGTTCTTTTTCTAAAGAAATTTTTTCTCGAGCCTTTGCATGGAACTTTAGCATATATATAAAGTTATTGTAAAATGTCTATTCTGTTTTGTTTTCTTAAGCAGTGCAACTAACATTTTGACTGACTATATATATATATATAACTAATAAGTAATAAGTAAAACACAATATATACTGCAAATAAGACATACCTCGCATTAAAAATATAACAGCCAGAAGCAAGAATTAGAAACCGCAAGTGGAAAAAAATAATAAATAAGAGGCTGAGCCATATAAAGTAGAAAAATCGATGTGAAAATAGAATGGAACGAAAATTATAACCACTGTCACCATCGTCAGGAGCCACAAATTGTGGATATATATATATACTCACGTATTTTATTTTATTTTTTTAAAAGCACTAACGTAGAATTTATTGTCAAAAAATAATCGTTTTGAATACTGCAATTTTCGGACACTAAATCCATTGTTTCTGAAACTCAGTCAAGAAATTTGACTGATGCTTTGTCAAAAAATAATACTGAGTTGTGAATAATACAATCTTCGGGCACTAAATCCGTAGTTTCTGAAACTCAGTCAAGAAACATGACTGATGCTTTAAAGTTTCCCTTAAAACGATAGTTAAAAAAAAAAAAAAATTAAGCTCGGGCACTCTCCGATTCGGCATTTGTCTTTACTAATGCCTGTAGTACGGGCCATTTTATTAGGGGACATCCAGTAAGCTGCCAGCGTTGCCTCCCCCCAAACCTAAACCGGGAATCGAACACGGACCCAAGACGTGATCGAATGGTTTGTTAGTCACCTGGGTGGCTCGTTGTTTGAGATTCGAAAACAACGTTTACGAACTCGCACTGCTCTGCGTTTCTGAGTCGTATACGCCGACTCTCCTAAAAGTTTGTAAGGCCTTTTGAAACGCTCTGTATTTTTTAATTACCTCACATACTGTGTCTTTTTGAGTCGTTTGGTATACTTCTAAAAGTTTGGGAAGAACCTCTTGAGGCACCTTATATATTTGATAGTCAAAATGAAAGTAATTTCATATTTTGCAGATTGCACCAATATCTTATTCTGTTTTATTTCAATTTATAATTTCTTTTTGTGTGTTTACTAATTAAAAAAAATGCACGTCTCTTTGAAATATTCTGCATTAATAAAACTAATGTGTTATCGCAGAATTAATCTATGAAAGCACTGTCATACACACTTTTTATGTAAATTTTAACGGACAGAATGCAAGCAAAGCATAATTGAATACTTATCATAAATGCTGAAATCCATTCAAAAGGCTGTTTTAAACCCTGAACGGTTGTCAAAGTTTTATATAGACTCAAATTGCAAGTAGCCCATTAAGCTCTTTGTTGGAGGACCACTAGTTTAACTACTTTATATTCATGTTTCATGCTGGTCTGATAATAATAATAATTAATATCGCAAGAGGGCATAGAAATTTGCGAAACGTGCAGTTCTGAAATGTGGGAAAGTTAACAACTTCAGCTATGTAAAGATGTATTTGCTATTATGATGAATTTTACCTCTATTGCAAGTATTCTAATGGTGTAGACCTCTTTAATATAATATGCTGCATGGAAGTTGTAATTAAAGTTTGTAAGAGACTTTTCTTCGTTCGAAATAAACCGCATAAGTGTGTGAAGTATGTAATGCAGGTAGTAGTTTGGGAGATATTGTTTATAAAGTGTTTAAGAATTTTTCTGTGTTTATATTTCAGCTGGAAATACTGACGAACAGTCGAACTGATAAGATACTGAGTATTAGTGGAAGGCTGAATTGTGAAGATTCAGGACTCTAGCTTACCGTACGACAATCGATCTAAGGGCCTAGAGTTTTGCGTGGTTTCCTCTAAGTGTAATGTGAATACGCGTCAGAATCCCTTAAAAAGTGCTTCAGCCAAAGTATCCCTCCATTTGGCATATAGCCCTAGTTTTTTGTGCCTTAATACAACTAGCCAATTCGGCAGGAAATGTAGTATTTATATAATATCTACGGGGCATTCTTCCTATATTGTATGCCTTTTATATTTATAGAATCACTAAAATTGAGTTTAAAAAAAATGCAACACAGTTTCAGTTTTCATAGTCTTTTTTCTTTATAAATCAAAATTTAAAAAAATTAAACTATTTTTTTAACCACCACTTATTTTTTTATGATTCCAGTTTGCAAAATGTCTAAAGCTTTATTTCATTCTTCATATAAGATTGTTAGCATAACAGTTTATTTACCCTTTGCCGGCATTCTCCGAGCTGAACTCGGGAAGGCGAAATGTACCATCTCCGCTCATCCCGAGAGTAGTTCGGGCACTATGAATAGATTTTTTTAAATACAAAATCTATGAATATATTTTTTAAAATTAAATTAATTTTTAGGGGAATGGCGCAGTTATGTTTAAAAAGGTATGTATGTAGGAAAATAAGCATTAAAAAAATAGACATTTTTTTTATTTATCTATAATCCCGAAACAAAATGAGCCTGGAAGAGGTTAAAAATTTTTAGAGATCGTACTGCCAGTTTTTGATAAGAATAAACAAAACGACACATTTAAATATTTTTTTCAGTACTTTCAACAGTATGGAATAGAGAGATATAACAGAATAACTAAGGTGTTTCATGCTTCACACGAGCTTTTTATTATGCTCCCGAGTTAAGAAAATTTAAAGAAATTCATCTTGCCATTCAAGTCAGTATTAACGAATTAACGGAATTTAATAAATAATGAAATATTTAAGCATTTCATTATTATATGTTCATTACATTATGTATTTCATTTTATAAATCAGTCGACTTGAGTATCGACTACCAATGAAAAAAAAAATGGAAAAAATAATGACACGAAAGAAAAAAAAATCATACACAATTATATAAATTTGTTGCCTGTTATTTTTCTGAATCTAAAAATCTGAAATTGCCCTACTTGCCCTATAATGAAGTTAGGTTCAATTTATATTGATTGGATCCAGTAGCAACTTTTTTTTTAAACTAGTTGATGCTGCTGAAAATTTAAAAATTAGACTTGCATCAAATCGCGAGCAGATTAAATTTTTATTTCCTGTTTTCGTTTTCTTCGTTCTCTTCATAAAGGAAACTTAATTTTTTAAAGACCTTTCCAGAAGTTCACCAAAACCAATGGATCCCATGAGAAGGGAGTACTTCTAAACAACTTTCGAGTTTGGATGTAAATCTGAAAAAACACTATTAATAATAACCGTCAATAGTTAAAATGTATTGTGAAACAGTTAAAACTTTAAATACAACGACCTAGTAAAAAAATCACTGCTAGTACAAGTATTCGATAAAAGTTTATATAATTATCCTCATGTGCAATATATATCTAAAAGACAACAGTTACTAGTGCTGTCGTTGAATTAACCCTTCAACGCGCAGTGTTCCCGCTCTGGGAACACCAAACTCTGACGTTTTGATTGTTGCCAGTCACGAAGAATAGATTTGATTTCTATAAAAATAGTGTGGGGGGACATAGCTCCACGAGAAACCTTTACTTTTTAGCACGTCATTTCCCGTAAAAAAATTGTCACGATTATTTTTAACAGCACTGACATCTGCTGAAAAATGGAAGAATGCGAAAACAGCTGGATACATTGACCAATGCTTAAAATAGGGCAGCCGTTGCCATCACTCTACCTTACTACCAGCAAGATGGCGGACGATCGAAACGTTCACATGTAACTTGAATATAAAAGCAAGCAAACGTAACTTGTTCGGTTTAAAATTGGAGTTTAAGATAGTTTAGTAATTAGATGTTATGGAGTATGGATAAAATGGAGTTTAAGATAGATAGTAATTGGAGTTGAAGATGAAGTCCAATCCAGCTTGTGTGGAGCCTCATCATGGCACAGTGGTTATGTCACTGAAAATGGCAGACGGCCGAAGTGTGAAGGTCCCGGGTTCGGGTCTCATAGCACAGCTGCCGATCTAACAGTCTGGAGTTTTGGATTGATTTCTTCAGATGTAACGTGAATATGCGTTAGAACCCCTTAAAAAGTCCTCTTAGCAAGGCATACCCCCTCCTTGGCAGATCGCCCTAGAGTAGCGTTGCCATAATCCCACAAACACAAACAAACCAGACTGTCCGGAGGATGAGGTTCGACTCCTGGCTTTGCCTTTGGTGTTTATTGGTCCGTTCATTCATAGGGGGTAATGTTGTTCCCCTACTGGGTGGCCTTATTTATTTTTGATTTTAGAAGGTGAATTCAATTATGTATTGTGTTTTTAAGGCAAACCTACACGTGGGGGGTATCTGCCTAGGAATGGTGCTTTGGATAGAGGACATTGTAAGGGGCTCTAGCGAGTATTCTCGTTACATCTGGAGAAAACTGCCCAAGACAAGAAGATTGTAAATACGATACATATATATATAGAGGGGTTCTACGTATATACAAGAGTCGTTTTTTTTAAGTTGTTTTTAAGTTGAATACGCGTTAGAGCCCCTTAAAAAGTCCTCCGCCCAAAGAACCCCCATTATACACTGGAGTAGCTCTTCCCTAAAACAACACAGCAATAACATTATTTAAATTGCATTTTGGAGTTGTTAAAGTATCGCTTATCTGAGTTTCAAATGAAATAGTTTTATGTGTGTTTGTGTTATAGTAAGCGTACACGAGGGGTATCTGCCTAAGGGAGGGTACCTTGGGTGGGGAACATTTTAAGGGGCTCTTACGCGCATTCAAGTTACATATAGAAAAAAAAATCACCCAAAACTCCAGACGTTAGATCGACAGCCGCGCGGTAGGCCAGAACTCGGGACCTTCACACGTCAAAATTTTATTTCTAATCTTCACTCAAACTGAGAATAGTAATTAGGGTTGGATGCGAGACGAGACAGAGATTTACAATTTTTTGCGAGACCAGACAAATATTCTTAACATTACTTAATATTAGGGAAATTAACTTAACTTAAAATTAGGGATTATACATTACATTAGAGATACATTATACATTACATTAGGGATTATATAATACATTAACTTAATATTAGGGATTTTGCGAGACGAGACAAACCGTTCAGGTTTTTTTGCGAGACGCAAGACGCCTATTGTTCGTCTCGCGTCCACCCCGAATAGTAATTAACATAAAAAGTGCATTATAGAAAGTAATTAGCTATCTTATTAATACAATTAAATATATACAAATAACATATCAAATTTTGATAAAATATATGTTTAATAAGAACGTTTAGTTTTGGCTTTGCAAAATCCATAACTATCCTAAAAACTATCCTACATAAGAAAGTTTAAATTTTGTATTTAGACCTGTTGCAACGTCTAGATCAGGGATGGGCAAACTACCGCCCGCGGGCCAAATCCGGCCCGCTTGAAGGTTTTATCCGGCCCACGTATAGAATTTTAATTTGCCGGTCCGACGGAAATTAAAAGAAAAAATATATTTATTTATTATATATCCATATTAAGAATTATGAAGATGGCTCGAAAAAACTGCATTTTGAGTTCCAACGCAGATTTCAAGATTTCAGCGCAATTCAAACAGAATTGGATATTTTGACCATGCCTTTCAACGTCAATTGTGAAGCAGCGAGGTCCGATTTGCAGCTTGAATGAATTGAGTTGCAATCTAACAATCATCTCAAGCAGTTGTTTCTAAATGTGCCAAAGTTAGAGTTTTACAAATCATTATCGAAAGTAAGTTTCCTAAATTTAATATCTCAGCCCCAGAAAATCAGTGCTGTGTTTGCTTCATTTTATATATGTGTACAAGTGTTTTCAACTATGAACCTTAGAAAGAATTCTTTCAGAAGTAGACAGACAGATGAGCATTTAGCCTCGTTCCTTAGAATCACAGCATCTCACTTCGAACCTCAATATAAGGAACTTTTAAAAATGAAATCGCAATTTCATTCATCTCATTAACATATTTAAATTGTAATACTTGTATATTGTTTTTCTAATTTTAGAAAATTTATCTTGGCCCGCTAAACTTTTTTTTTTTTTTCGATTTTTGGCCCGCGTTCGAAAAAGTTTGCCCATCCCTGGTCTAGATGTTTACCTCCATTTAGATTGTAATCGATTGGGTGCTTTTTATTTACAGGGTCATTCAAAAGAATTTGAATGCATTAAAGTCTATGGACGGCCATTGTTTGCGCCAGGCCAAATTCCGCTCCAAAATTAAGTTTTCAAAATCAGCTTGGTGAAATCCCAAATGTTTGTCGTGAAATTGCCAAACTTAATGATACTGAAGTACCATATCTCACACTTTCAGATGAAACAAGTTAAATGAAGTACATCAGAAATATCTACAAGATGTGTAAAAATGTCATAAGGTGTCCACATCAGTTTTTTTTTAATTTTTATTTATTTATTTATTTTTTAAATTTTTTTACAGACCATTTGAATAAATGCCCTCTATATTTTTTTCATCAAACTACCAAACATCCACAATGCCAACATCTTTTCAAAACTTCCGCTTTGTCCAATCTTCGGAATTTAATATAATTCTCAACACATGACAACCCCATAAACATCCCGAGAACATGAGGCGAAGAGATCAAATTTTCCCGAAATCAGCATCATATTGCGTATTCTAAGGCCAGTCATGAAACCTTATTCTCCTGGAAGCTCGGATATCTCTCTCTTCAGTGGAAATTATGAGTTTCACTGGATGGTGGAAAAGCAGGCATAAATCTTGGGAGGAATATCTTGCAAGGAGAGGATATTAATTACGCAATATTCGTTGTGTTATCCAGACTGTCGCCGGATTTAAACGCGGAATATTGCGCCTAGAGTAAACATTTATTGTGCAGACAGGTGGTGCAAGTGCATGTGCTTACTTTGGATATATTTGTAAGACAGCGGATAGCCGCTGTTCGATGGATCGTACGTTTTGTCAGATAGTATTCATTTTTGAATGCAGTTAAAAAAGACAAGTAATCAAGCATGTTAAAAGACTATTGCGAATATCTCGATTTATACACGGAAAGAAATGTTTTCTTGAAATGAACAAAATTTTGTTGATTCAAGCACGTTTGGTTTCGACCGAATAATTTCGTTGGTTTTAACAAAACTTTTGTTAAATTAACAAAATATTTGGCTGCGTTGACAAAAATTTTGTTGATTTAGCAATTTTTTTAAAATAAAGCCAGCCAAAATTTAAAATATTTGGCTGCGTTGACAAAAATTTTGTTGATTCAGCAATTTTTTTTAAAAATAAAGCCAGCCAAAATTTTGTTAAATCAACAAAACATTTTTTTCAAGTGTAATGAACGTTTTTCAAATTCGCACTACGGAAGTGATATTTCCTAATAGTAACATCTGTTATTTCACAGATTTTCATTATTTTTTTTTGCACATACCGAACGGTTTGAATGCAGCTTAGGATGTCAAAGATATTTGGAGCTTTTTTTTCTTTCTATTTTGTCCTTTAAGGGGGTCCGGGGCACAAAAATCTCGAAAAAAACACATTTTTATTTTTTTTTGCTTTAAAAAATACTAGAGAATGCTTAGAATCAAACACTGCAAACCGCATGTTTCTACGATGATTACATCTGTTCACAATAAAGTTCGACTTGCTTTAAGTATACCTGAATCTTTAAGTCCATTTATCTCGGAATCAGTTTTTTTGCGATTCCTCAACTTTAAAAGGATATATCTCAAGTTCCTTATATAGTACAGGTATGAAATTTTGTACAGACTTTTTCTATTATATTTTTAATAATTTGTCTTTGGAATTTTGATTTTGGACAAAAAGTTTGAAAAATCATGCCCTAGAGCTAAAAAACTCTTTAAAAAGAGTGATTTTTTAACTTTTATATTTATTAAAAAATATATAAACAATATTTTAAAAAATCCCGAAGACAAATTAAAATGCCATCTTTTCTGTGTCCAAAAGTGAAAGAAATATGCAAATTGAGCTATTGGTTCTGCAGTTATATCAAAAATAAAATATGTTTAACTTTTAAACTGTTTAATTTAAAAAAAATTAAATTTCAATCTTTTCAAGAGTTTTTTATATGGAAAGGTATCTTGACATAGATATATATTTCAGAAAAAAAATCATTATAAAGTAGCTATAAATAAAAAAAATAAAATTTTGAGCCACGGACCCCCTTAAGTGTGGATAAGTACTTTCCGTGAGGTCTTTCGCGGGCTTTGCCCAGCATTTGCGTATCTGATGGGAGAAAACCAGGAAAACAATCGCCATACTTCCCCATAATTGATAAAAGGTGGCGTATTATAATATATGCTATGGACGGTATTAGTTTGTTTTTGGCTTACGTTTTGACCCTGAATACTCTTATGTTAAAATCAGTAGCTACACAAGCATGAACCCTGAGGTAATCGAAGCTGTGCTGATCAATCAAACAAACATCACTTTAAAGCATTATTTTCAAGATTGCTATGTTTCAGCTAATCGGTGTTAGGTGTCTCAGTATCCAAAGTAAACTGTCATCAAATCCATAGTTTAAATCCTTTCTTTAGCAACTTATTCTAAGCTAATTCTCTTAAAAATATCCGTATAGAACTTTCTTAATTAGTATATTAGCCTCTCCTAACTAGCACCATGAATTTTTTACGCAACATAAAATGTAGATGTATTGCGGCAGAAACTGGAAGTCTGTACCGTCCATCAGAGAACTCAAAGTATGCACCCCAGCTAAATACAACAACGATATGCGACCCGAGAATTTTCAAGAAATGAAGATTTAACTGCTCGTTCCAAAGGAAATGGCTGCAAGACCATTAGTTCTTGATTCCCACCACGAAGGTAAATGTATAGGAGGGGACACTTCTCTTAGAAAGTTGGATAACGCTGTTGTTGCAAACAGATGGCGCTACGCACACTGGGTAACTGCGCATCTCCTGCTTCTGCGCATCCAGGTTGTTTATATTTCCATCGAGGCAAAGTAAATGGAGGTCGTTGAATTAGCGGAACTTCAAAAAAATATGAAATACATAGACTTATGAACGTGATATATAATAATTTCTGGCTTCAGGTGTGTTTTAATTACCTAATTGTCTTAGAATACTATTTCGTAATTAATATAGGCAATAATTTCGAAGCGAAGTAATATTATGTATGCAATGTCGTGTTATTATTTTGCCCAAAAGCTGTATTTTAAGAAATAGTAGTAAATTTAGAAGAATGCTGTATGTGTGAATGCAATATTTAAAAAGTGTTTATTTATAATGACGATCACACTCAAACAAGCAGTATTTACATTTATTTCATGCTGTGACAAATTTTAACACAGATTTAAATTGCCGCTAAAAAACTCATGCTAAAATGTTAAATTCATGTTACATTAAGAACTCGCACCATTTTCTAATGTAAATATATGCCGCGGCAGACGAAAACTTCTTTTCTGTGAGCCACGATATACACAAATATAAACTCAATATTTTAATGATCTTAAGATAGAACATTTTTTAAAATCTTTTTTTTTATTCATTTGTTACTAAGGCAGCCATGTAGGCAAAATCGAAAGAAATATTTTAAATTTAGTGCTCGCGTTGATACTCTCGTTCACATGCTAGGTCGGAAAATTAAAAACAAGTAAAATTAGTGATCAGTCAGCACGGGAAATGCTTTATTCTTTTGCCGCTAGGATCGCTGCACGTCACTAAATTTCCAATGTTTACATAATTGAAACTTATTTGGGGTACCAAAAGTTTAACATTACAGCTATGGAGAGTGTCCACTCCTATAGTATATCTCCGTGATTCCCACACTTGGTCAAAAATTACATGAGTTGCACTGTATTACACGAATTCAGGTACAAATCGAGAAATGATATCTGGAAAGAAAGACTTAGATACTGGTAGTCAAGAAAATAATTTTTCGGCTATAAAGCTTCTTGTATTGTCCCAAATCCAACAAATGAGCTCTGCAAATCTGGTAATTGCTGAAATGGTTTCTCATTCCTAACTTTATTCACAGTGTTCACAGATTTAAGGGATTTTTAGGGGGGGGGTTATGTTAAGGGGAAATTTTTAGGAGGGGTGGTGTGAAATCGGAGGTTTTAGTAGAATTTTACTTTTTAATTTCAATCCTCAGAAGGAACGTCAATGCTTTCATGTATTCTTGTTATCACTATCATATACATATTGCAAAATATTGCATCAGGTCTAGTCGTATAAGCAGTCAATTGTCGCTTCTTGTTATGTTTTGTTTCACTTTGTTCTTTTCATTTATAGTATAGTACATTTATTTCAAAAAATTCTTAATAAAATTCGTTTTAAATACTGTATAGGTATTATATGCATAACTTTGCTATATTTTATTTAAAATAATTACCTACGCTTAGGTAAAATTGCAATTAAGGATTTCATAGTATGACTGTAGTAATATACGATGTTTTATATTTTAATTAAAGTATGCAATTTGTTATACCAAATATAAATATATATTTGGTATAATAAATTATTTGGGAGGGGAAGTTTTAAATTTTGGGGGAAATTCGACCACGTTCAGGGATTAATGTCTCAGAAAGTCTGGCAACACTGCCTTTTCAGCATATGTATACCCACGAGAATATGTATATAGAACACGAGACTCAAATTTTCTGAAAACGAAGATCTAATTGCACATTCCAAAGCGAATGGACCAAGATACTATTCTGCTTAATGCTTATACATTTCTTGCCCAGAAATTTATGAGTCGCTCCGATTACCCAAAAGCTGACGTGAAGCATGGACGAATGCCTTGGGAAGAGGGGGGATAAGTAATAATTGCGCTCCATTCGTTATTTCGCCTGCTTAGTTTCCCCTTGCAATAATTCTCCCATTCAGCCTGCTCCTGGACTCAAATGTGAAATCCAGCTCGTGTAAACATTTATTGCAGGAATGGCAAAATGAAAATGCATATTCATTCTATTAGAAGATTTATTAGTATTTTAACCCTTTGAGGCGCAACCCTTTCCCAATGCTGAAAAAAGGGCAGCCGTTGCCATCGCTCGACCTAACGACCAGCAAGATGGCGGACGATCGAAACGTTCATCGCGTGCCAGAGATTGTGTATTCAAGTTACATCGGGAGAAAACCACCCAAAACGCCAGTCCGTTAGACAGACAGCCGCGCAACATACCCGAACCTGTGAATTTCACATTTTAGCCATATATCATGTTGAGTGTCTTAAGTACTCTGGCCCTCGTGCAGCCTATTGGCTGGAGTTTTGGGTAGCTTTCTCCAGATGTAACGTGGATATCCCTTAAAATGTTCTCGAAAGGCACCACTTTTAGACAGATGCACATTTTCCTTATCAATACAGTATACAATTGAATTCACGTTCTAAAATCAAAATTCCTAATGGACCGCACAGCAGGTGGCCAACTTTACCTCCTATGAACGGACGGACGAATGAAAAACGAAGCTCAAGCCTTGAGTCGAACCCGAACCTTTAATCGTGGAGAGTGATGCAATTATCCACCATACAATCTGGATCGGACTTCATATCCTTCTTAAACTCCAATTTTAAAACGAACAAATTATAACAAAAATAATTATTGACATAATATTGTAGGATATTAGATACATTTCTGAAGAAAAAACATAAAATGCATGTTTTAAATAGAAAATGTTAAATTAAAAATAAATCCTGTTATTTTTAAATCATAGTATGAGAAATGCCTAAAAAGAGAATTCAAAAGAAAAATTATATCTTTCAGTTCCAAGAGAAAATTTTAAACTAGGCTGTCTACTTCCTAGCAAAATATTCTTTTCTTTGGAGATAAAAATATTAAACTGTCAAGATAATATTTTAGTGGCTATTATTGTAAAACTACAAAATAAACCGATAAAATTGAGAGCAATTACATCTGAATTGTACTTGATAAAAATAATAAAAATCAGTTTGTCTGTTCTAATCGAATATAAAATATTTTTTTCTTCTGTAAAAAGCAAAAAATAAATAAATAAATAAATAAATAAATAAATAAGTAATAAAAAATGTTTGAAGCTGTCAAATTATTTCTGTTAAAAGTATTTTAGGCGACTTTTCATTTTGTAAAGAAAAATAATAAATTTACAACTGTTGTGACCATGTAAAGTTTCAAATATATGTGATTAATTATTCTTGAACTTCTAAAAAACATGCTAGAACATGAAGTGATTTTTTAAAACAGTATAGAAACAACTGCTTGTAATGTTTCAAGGCACTTCATTCATTAGACTGATAATTTTCCTTCACATTAGGTATAGAGCTAATTAATGAAAACTGTGTTGTTCATCTTTGACTGTCAAACGTTAATTTTTTGCAATTAATTTCCATTTGATGACTTTAGAGCGTTTTTTCCTTCGTTACGAATGAAAATTTTTTTCTTTGTCTATAAATTTATATTTTTTTTGTACTTAAATTGCTTACAATTACTTATCAATTGAAGGTCCCCCTTGAGACATATTAAAACAAACTTTTAAAATAAATTATTAGAGATTTCACTAGAATTTTTATATTCAAAATTGCGTTAGATTCAATTTGTCCTTTTCTTTTTGCAACCACGTAGTGTGAAATTTTGTGTTAATTTATAATTTAATATTCCCAAAGAGAATCTAGTTGATAGAATTATGTTGCTTTCAAAATATGAAATTTTTTTCAGAAGTATGTTGCTATTTCAAGGTAAAAGTAAAATATAACTGCTTACGACTTTTTTATTTTTCACAAAACATTTTATTATATTTCACACCATTGAATAACATGTTGAACTGCGAAATTAGAGCAAAAGATAAATGTTTAAAATCAATAAGGGCATTATTAGCGGAATAATTTTTTTTTTGTAATAATGACAGCCAATGTGATTCGAATATGAATGCTTTATTTTCAGAACATTGCCCCCACTTTAGTGTCTTGGTAAGGTGAAAAAATGTACAATATATTTCACTTCATATACAATTCAGATAATTTCATATTCAGAAGGAGCTTGTTTATCATTCAATTCAAGTTTAATTCAATCCTGCGAGGCACTTTGTTTGAAAGTAAGATAAGTGATTCTTAAGCAAATCTGAAACGCAATTTAAACCATATTGCAGTTGTTGTTGAGTTATGTTAAGGAAAAGCTGCACAAGGGATGCCTGTCTATGGGAAAGGTTGCTTGAGCGGAGGACGTTTAAGGGATTCTAACACGTATTCAACTGCAAAACATGACTTTTATTTAATTATATAGGGTGTGTTACAATTCCCTCCTGGGTTTGGAAGGCTAATAAAAAGAAATGTATTAACAATGCGCCTCACGATGGCACAGTGGTTAGGTCACTGAAAATGGTAGACGATCTAAGTGTGAAGGTCCCGGATTCGGGTCCCATTGCGCGGCTGCCGATCTAAACGTCTGGAGTTTTGGTAGGTTTTCTCCAGATGTAACGTGGATACACGTTAGAACCCATTAGAAAGTCCTCCTACCAAGGCACTCCCCCCATCCTTGGCAGATCGTCTTAGAGTAGCGTTGCCATAATCACACAAACATTACCAATACAATTACGAAGTTAACTTTACTCGAGAAAGAAACGTTACAAGTTTTGTTTCACAAATAAAGAGCTTCCTCGTCGTTGGATTGGTCGAAGTTCTAACGACGGCAGTCGCCTTCTTCCGTGGCCATCTCGCTCTCCGGACTTTACCCCATGCGATTATTTTTTATACATGGCGTGTTCCAAAAAAGATCGTGTGTTCTCGTCCCCTGCGCCACGTGATTTACAAGATTTATTCCAAACGATCACAACCACATTCGTTAAGCGACTGTGGGAAGAATTGGACCTTAGACTTGACAGCTGCCGTCGTGACACGATAGGCGTTTACTTAACTTAAACTATAGGCATCGATTTTTTCAAAAAAATTGATTAGATTTTTAGATTTTGCGAAAATCGCTCATATTTGTGTTCGCGCATCACATAATAACGGCTAAAGCGAATGAAATGATATTTGGTGACATGGTAGGTGGTCACTCAACTTAAATTATAGGCGTCGATTTCTTCAAAAATTTGCCACACCAGTGGCTGAGAGTTTCTTTCGAAACTGGAAGGCGGGAGGTGCCAGGTTCAAACCCATGTCGCGCCTGTCGACCTAGCCGTTCGGAGTTTTATGTGATTTTCTCCGAAACCTGCAGTAAATACGGGCTAGGATCCGTTTGAAAGTCCCCCACGGAGGGCATTTCCCCTCTATAGGCCTAGGACCCTTGTGCTACACAAACAAACATGCTTCAAAATTTTTTATTAGATTTTCGCGATTTTGCAAAAATCGCGTATATTTGTGTTCACGCATCACGTAATAACGGCTAAAACGAATGAAACAATATTCGGTGGTATCATAGGTGGTCACTCAAATTAAACAATCGGCGTCAATTAAAAATATTTTTTGATGAGATTTCGAGATTTTGCAAAAATCGCGTATATTTGCGTTCACGCATCACGTAATAACGACTAAAGCGAATGAAATGATATTTGGTGACACGATAGGTGGTCACTCAATTTAAGCTATAAGCGTCGAATTAAAAAATTAATAAATTGGATTTAGAGATTTTGTGAAAATCATTTAAAAATGCGTGCATATTCGTTCGCGCATCACATAACTTGAGAATTTGCGAAAATTATTTCAAAATGCGTTTCACATAGTAACGACTAAAGCGAATGAAACGAAATTTGGTTACATGATAGATGGTAACTCAACTTAAAATATAAGCTTCAAATCTTTTAAAAATTGTCATTAGATTTTGAGATCATTCAAAAATTATTCAAAGTGTGAAAACATTTGTCGATTACAAATAAACCGCTGAAGCGAATGAAATAAAATTCAGAATCATCACAATTGGTCAGTAAAACTATAGGTGTCAAAATACATTAAATTGTTTTTTTTTATAGATTTAAAGACTGATTCGATTTAAATCTATAATTTTTAGATTTTGTGATTTTGTGAAAACTTGTACATGTTTGTTCCTTTCCTGAAAAATGGCAATGGAATCGAATGAAATTTGGAATTATGTTAGATGCATGTTAATTTAAACTCTAAATGCCAAAACTGTTCTAAATATTTCATAGATTTTGGGATTTTGAGAAAATCGTACAAATGTTTGTTCTCGCGTCCCTTAAAAACGGATTAAGAGGATACAAAAGGATCAGCAACGACTGAAACAACAAATGTTTGAAATTGAAAAAAAATTGAACTAATTTTAAAACTCTTAAAAATGTTCATTTGTTTTTTAGATATTGTGAAAATTGCGCAAAATTTTCTTGAGGCATAGTATTAAAATATCTATAGTGAATTAAACAAAATTTATTACATGTTAGGAATGAGCTCTTGACTTGAAATGGATCATTCAAACAGAATAAAACTTTAAGAATTTATAAAATAAAAAGAAATTCTCTATTGTCGATTCTACTTATTTTGTTAATCTCTAATCTGTAATATTTTAACAATACATAGAAGTGGTAATTTTGCTGTCTATATTATTGCCATTATACTAATTCTATCCTTTGTACGCTACAATGCTGGGAAAAATTCAGACTTTTAGGAAATTTCCATAACGTACTAATCCATCAAAGACAGGTACTTCAGCTAGTTAATAAATGTATAACTCATTTTTATAACGATAACTGACTGCATCTAATAATTCTATGACCTCACCATGGTAGAGTGTCTGACACAGGACACGGTAGATGGCTGAAGTGTAAAGGTCCGGGGTTCTAGCCTACCGCTTGGCTGTCGGTTTAGCGATCTGCAGTTTAGAACGGTTTTCTCCAGATGTAATGTGAATACGCGTTCGATCCCCTTAAGATCTCCTGTGCCTAAGCATCTTCCCATAGGTAGATACCCCTCGTGTGAGATTTGTGTAGCACAATACACACTAATAATTCAATGAAAAATTAAATAAATTTAATTAATTAATGTGGTATTTGTTTGTTGTTCATTTTTATGAAATTTTAAATAAAAACGTTTTCATTCATTATAGTTATTAATTTTTTTTCTCTTAGGAACACATATGAACCACATTACTTCTACGACGTGGTCTTGCACGAGCCTCTTTTTCTACCCGAGTTCACACCTGAGGGACACATAAGACAAGTAAAGGTACGAGCATGAGTTTTCCACAGAGTCGAGGGGAGCCACCTGAACGAACGCCACCAAGCAAAGATGGGTGAAGAAATCCTCAGCAGATCTGAAGCATCGGAGTTCAAACGCCAACGATGTCGAAATCCACAAAAGTGGAGCTCAGATTGGAAACAGCTGCCGCAAAAGTAGAACTGAGATCGAACCGAGATCGACATTCAGAAACTGTCACAGAACCAAGACCGACATCCAGAAACTGTCACAGAACCAAGATCGACATTCAGAAACTGTCACAGAACCGAGATCGACATCCAGAAACTGACACAGAACCAAGATCGACATTCAGAAACTGTCACAGAACCGAGATCGACATCCAGAAACTGACACAGAACCGAGATCAAGCAGTAGACATTGACATAGAGCCAAGATCGACAACTAGAAATTCTCAGATAATCGAGATCAGGCGCAATCAGACCAAGAAAAATATTCAAACCAATACAGAACTTTGCAAATAACACACACATATCAAAAATAAGACAGTAACGTATTAAGGCTCAAACCTTTTTCAACTGTAAAATGCTCCCACTTGATATTTCAGCTGTCTAGTATGTTCACTGTTTTATGCGAAGTTAAATATTAGAACACCGGCCGACCGAGTTGTATGGTGGGCAAAGCACCGTACTCCGGTCTCGGGTTCAACTCCCGGCGGCCGGGGTTCGATCCCCGACTGGGCGTGGTTGTCTATGTGTCCGACCCTTCATAGGGGGTAACGTGGCCGCCCACTGGGTGCCCCCATATTAAAATGGCCACACCTTCGGGTAGTTATGGCAAAAGGCTTGTGGCCAATGCCTGCCCATTAGAAAAAAAAATATTAGAACACCTTAATGCCCATATAATATCAAACTTCATTTACTCTAGTAATTTGGTGCTCACCGTGTTCTGGATATCTGCCTAACTGGAAATAACTGGTGAATGGATATCTGCCTAACAGGGGCAGTTGCCTCGGTCGGAGGATTTTTACAGGGCTCTAACGCGTGTTCGCATTACATCTAGAGAAACCCGACCAAAACTAAAGATCGTTAGATTGACAGCCACGCGGTACGCCCGATCGATGGAACTTGACTTTTCAGCCATCTACCATGTTCAGTGTCTTATGCACAGTCAAGTATTAGAATATCTTAATATACGTATAATGTCAAACAACATTTACTCCAGCATTTCAAGCCCCACCATGGGGATAAGATGCAGAACAAGGTAGACGGCTGAAGTGTGAAGGTACAGCGTTCGGGCCTACCACACGACTGTCGATCTAATGGTATGGATTTTTGAGTGGATTGTCTCCAGATGTGTGAATACGCGACATGAATACGCGTTAGAGCCCCTTAGAAAGTCCTCAGACCAAGGCACCCTTCCCTAGGCAGATAGGCCTTGCGTAGCATTGCCTAATAGCAACATAAAATTACTCTAGTAATTTTAAACGATTTCGAATTTTTTGGATGCCCTCTGTGCATTACGGAAAAAAGTGTCTATATGTAGACGGAAAAAAAAAAAAAAAAAGACAAAATGAAAATATAATTTGCTGTCATAAAACATAGCTTGCTTTTTTCATAATAGATAAATAGAAAAGCTAAAGCAAATTATATTTAATGTTCGTTATAATATTATGCTTATGCCGAAAGAAAAATATGAAATGTTCATTGTTGTTATTGTCTGATATTGAGTCTTTGATTCAACACCTGATTCTACACTTTGCATAGTTTGTTTTTATGTTTAATTTGAAGATTTTGCACATGTTCAATAAAAAGGTTGGGTCCAAGTTGTCTGGATAAATGATGTATCTAAAAGAAAGAAATAAAAAAAAAACTAATTTTATAAATGCTTGTCTCGTTTCTTTTGTCTCGTGACACACTACTGAGTGCATTTCATATCATTATCTATTGACGCAGAACACTAAACAAAATACACAACATAGAAGATATTTGACACATTAAGCCAAATTTGGTTTCGTAAAAACTGAAAATTTAGGAAAAGTAGAGACCCTGCACATGCGAACACTGGTAGATGAAACACACGATAAAATAATCTGCTTTAAAGAAAATCCGGGTAGGTCGCCCTACCGTTGACAAAGAAAGAAAAAAAGTTATGATTATAGAAGATGAGGGAGCTAGAAATCCGGGCTAAGAAGGCTTTTTAAAAATGAAAAACAGTGAAAAAAGTAATTGTTCAGAATTGCAATATGCATCTAAAACAGGAGTTTCCAACATACAAATGTTCGCGGGCCGCAATTGAATACATCTGTCTATAGTCTGTTCGCGGAAGGAGAGAACGAAAGTAAACAAACGGGTTACCAAAGAATTACATTTTTGGCACCAATCCCTAGTTTGGCGAATTTAACCTTTTTTTATTCCAAATAGCGTAAATGGAAGAAACCAGAAATTCACACTGTGTTTAGCGTTTTGGCAAAATGCCAGGTGTTTACTCATCGCCAGTTTGCAAGTGCAATTGTTTAGTTACGTTCACTCGACTCGGCGAACGAACTATAGTGGTGAGCCGCAACGTAATCAGGTTCTTAGTCAAGTTATTTTAAGGTTTTGGGAGATTAAAGACGTTGATCTAAAACTGGTTAACTTCCACCAAATTACAGAAAACAAAAGCAAGAATTAAATTACGATTGTGAGGTGTATGTAACGCTAATATTTTTTCAACTATAATTGATCTCCAGAATCAACGAAAATAAAAAATCTTAATGCATTGACTAAAATTTAGTGGAGGGGGGGGGGGATCAAACCTCCATGAACCGCTTCGCCTGAGCTACGGCCTTGACTTGTGCCATGGAACACAGGATCGAAAACGATTTCATGCACTGATTAAAATCCATAAGATATTGAGCTTACATTCAGAACCCTAGTTTGCAAGCAAGGAAGTCAGTTTTCACGGGGAGGGGGAAACATTAATTAAATTGATAATTGTAATTCGCAATTTAAGTTAAATGTTGCAGTTTTCTGAGAATCAACCTATCAGATGGTGTAATTGCGGATCGCACACCAAAACGGGGCTCAAAATTTTGGCATAAAAAACATCCAAATGATGCAAGAAAAAGAACTGAAACAATCATTAATTAACAACATTCCAGATGTTCAAGTTTTGATCTTTATTCTTCATAAATCATTCAATATGGAGTCTCTCATTTTAACTGGGTAGGGTATGAGGTTTGATGCTAAAAGTTGGATTTCTGGGTAACATTTTATATTAAAAAAAAAAAAGCTCATTTAGTTAAAATATTTATAGCACCCCTCTCTCCCAACAATTGGATGACTTTCATTCAAGAAAGGAAATTTTCAGATTAGAAACATATTTTGGAATAAATAAACAAATAAGTTAAACGAATGTATCGCGCCATATAACGGACTGAAATTGAGCAATTTAGCAATTGCGACTATCATGATATGTTTATAGTATTCATAAGATATGTCAGTTGTCATGTTTCGTAGCTAAAAGCTAGGCTCAATCGATTGTAAAACAACATATCTTCTGAGATCGAGCCCAGCTTCGTAAAATGTTATTTTTAAAGAGACAAATGGCAACCTTTCGCGTAGTAAAGTTCTACTATTTATTAAAGTCGCAATTGTAATAAGAAGTTTGTGCAGTATTTATAAAAAAAGTTCGCTGTGTCATTGGAATTGGGGCTCCTTGTATGCCAGCGATCGGAAGTTCTTGGTTTGCCATGCCGACAATTTCAGTTCGAATCCGGTCTGAAACTGTAATTTTCTTTTTTTCAAAATCTGATATTGGTGGCGCTATCTATTGGAGAATTATTTAAAGTACCACCACTTAAAATGTTTCCAGGGAAAATAAAACATTACCGTGGGTCAAGCATCTGTGGATGAGAGGTTAAATGCATTTGTTATCGAGGAACAGCATCTGATTTCGAACCCAGGAAGGTGGAACGATTATGGATTTCTTGAGAAAATCTAAAATGGCGCTATCTCTCAGAGAATTTCTGAGTTAAAGTGGCATTGCTGAAATGGCGCACAAAAGTTAACTGTGCATCGGAAAGTGCGGCTCGGAGATTAAAGTCACCGACAGAACTTTTTAAATCAGCAACAGAACTTTTTAAAAAATAAAATTTGGTGGCGCCATCTATCGGAGAGTCATTTATTTAAAGTGCTATGAATAGAAATGCTTATAAGTCATATCAAAATTACTGCGTTGCAGCAGTGGTGGCCGAGTGGTTTAAGTCGCTGTCTAACGCGGCGGAAGACTCGTGTTCGAAGCCGGTTAGAAGCAACGAGATTTTTGAAGAAATCAGTGAGGCAGTAAATAGTAAAATACATATAATTTCATTAAAATGAAATTGCTTGAAATTCCTGAAAGGCATACAAAAAACTGCTTTGGCATCCGCAAACGTGGCCAAGAGGTTATGGCCGTTGGTTTAAGAGACGGAGTTCTTGAGTTCGGACCCAGCTCGGTGACGTGGAATGTTTTTTGGAAAAAATTAAGAGCACAGATTCCATTATTTTCGTGTCAGTAAGTTTTAATAAAAAATTCTAAATCTAATCCCAGTGATGTTTATAAGACTTATAAAAGCGAATATGCAACGGCCCCTGTTTGGCCCAGTGGTGGATGTCAGCGTTCGCGCTCTCCTGTGTCGGCGGGTTCTGTCCCCGTCGAGGTGCAAATGCGTGATGGATGTGTGAGAGTGTGGTGGTTCGGAATCCACGTTAAACTGTAGGTCCCTGACCGGCGGCAGTCTCTTCTCTGTCTCTCTCTCTCTCTCTCTTTCTTCTTGTGCAAAGGAATGGGGCGGAACCTGCGTGGGACTGGTCCGGGGTAGAGACCCCTTCCTTGTATCGGGGTCGAAGCTCCGGTCTATCCTCCAGCGCTTCCGCCCTCAGCTTCCTGACCACGAGGCATTTTGCTGCTGTCGACCTCGGTTAACGAGGTCGCGGATTTTTTTGAAATTTAACTTCCTTCGGGTACCGCATCGTCTTGGTCCTTCCTTTGCCATTTCAGCTTCATCCCTATTAAAGGAAGTGACTTGCTTCCTTCCTGAACCCGCATGCGGAAGGAAGTTAAATTTTATAAAAATGCTCGATCCCGTTAACCGAGGTCGAGAGCAGCAAAATGCCTCGCGGTCAGGAAGCTGAGGGCGGAAGCGCTGGAGGATGGACCGGAGTTTCGACCCCGATACAAGGAAGGGGTCTCTGCCCCGGACCCATCCCACGCAGGTACCGCCCCATTCCTTTGCACGAGGAGAAAGAGAGAGAGAATTAGAGAGACAGAGAAGAGACTGCCACCGGTCAGGGTGCCGGTACAGGGACCTACAGTTTAACGTGGATTCCGAACCACCTCACTCTCACACATCCATCCCACATTCGCACCTCGACGGGGACAGAACCCGCCGACACAGGAGAGCAAGAACGCTGACTCTCACCACTAGGCCAAACAGGGCCGCGGTACGCTTGCTTTTATAAGACTTATCTACATCACAGCGACATAATTTTTAAATTAAAACTTACTGAAACCAATACGATGCAACAAGTGTTAAATTTTTTTCCAAAAACATTCCCCCCCACCGAGCTGTGATCGAACGCGAGAACTCTTATCTCATGAACCAATGACTCTAACTCCTCGGCCACCACTGCAGATGCCAAGGCACCTTTTAATATGCCCTATAAGCATTTCAAGCAAACAACCTTAATTGAATAATTTGCATTATACCAATTACAGCCTCATTGATTACCTCAAAAATATCATTGCCCTTGTCAGATCTCAGGGCCGTCTGCCCATAAGCCAGGAACGTCAACCACTTTATCAAGATTGCTGTCAGGAAGGTGTCTTTTATATGCTCACTAAAAGCTTAAGGTAACGGCACTTTAATTAAATAACTCCTATTATCCCAGATTTTCCCTAGAAACTCCACGCCATCAAACTGCTTTCGAACTCAGATCCTCTCCATTACAAGCAAGCGCCTTTAGCTCTCAGACACAGGTGCTTAAGCTCGGTAGCACTTTACACGCACTATAAATATTAGAATATACAATACCGTAGTTAAATAATTTCTGCATTTATTTTAAATTTCCTTGAAGCCAGGTTCGAACTCAACTACCTCGCTTTATAAACCAGTGCCTTTAACCTCTCAGCCACAACTGCTGAGGCGCGGCGGCACTTTATACGTCCTATAAACATTTCAAGTAACAACTCTGTGGCTAGATAATTTAAGCCTTTATTTTTAATTTCCTTCAAATGCCTTACCACCAAACAGATTTGAACTCAACTCCTCCGCCGTACAATCCAACTCCTTTAATCTCTGAGCCACATCTGCCGAGGTACGGCGTGGTTTTATAAAAATGTCCCATAAATACTCCAAATAAAGGCTCTATAGTTAAATAATTCCAACCTTTATTTTTTTCAAGCTCCTTGCCGACAAGCCAGGTTCGAACTCAATTACTCCCCCTTTTAAGCCAGTGCCTTTAACCACTCAGTCACAGCAGCTGAGGCGCGGCGGCACTTCATATGTTCTATAAACATTTCAAGTAACACCTTCTAGATAAATAATTTCTATATTTATTTTCCATAAAAATTTCACCCCACCACCCCAGTTTCGAACTCTACTCCTCTGATCAGACAGCGTCCCTAACATCTCAACCATATCTGCTCAGAAGCAGAATTCCTTTATATGTCCCATAAACATTCCGCATAAAGATTAAGTAATTAAAAAATTTAACAAATAACTTTTTTTTACTTAATTCCTTGTCCCCAAGCCAAGGCTCGAACTCAACTACTCCGCGTTACAATCCAATGCCTTTAACCTCTCAGCCACGACTGCAGAACGTTGCAGCACTTTATTCGCTCTATAAACATTTCAAGTAACACCCTGCATATAAATAATTCCAACGTTCCTTTTTAATTTCCTTAAAACTTTCATCTCACCATGTCAGTTTCGAACTCGACTCCTCTGACTTTTCAGCCAGCGTCTTTAACCACTTGGCCACATCTTCTGAGACGAAGCACCGCTTTTACAAGTTCGAAAAACATTCGACATAACGATACCGTAGTTAAACGATTTTCCCCTTTATTTTTAATTTATTTAAATTCCTTTCCATCAAGCCAGGTTCGAACTCATTCACCCCGCCTCATAATCCAGCGCTTTAACTACTCACCCATAACTGCTGAGGCGCGGCGGGACTTTATATGTTCTATAAACATTTCATGTAACACCTTGTAGATAAATAAGTTCAATATTTATTTTTAATTTCATCAAACGTCCTTGCTATTAAGCTGAGTTCGAACTCTACTCCTCCGCCTTCTAAATTAGCGACTTTAACCTCTCAGCCACATCAACAGAGGCGTGTTCTAGTTTTATCCCATAAACATTTCGAATAACGAATCTCTCTGTAAATAATTTCAATATTTATTTTTAATTTTATTAAAACTTCCATCCCACCAAACCAGCTTTGAACTCAAATACTCCGTCTTTGAAGCCAGAGTCTTTAACCTCTCAGCCTCATCTGCTGAGGCACCCATAAACATTCCAAATAACGATTCTGTAATTGAATAATTTAAATATATAATTTCCTTAAAACGAAACAATTCCCTAAAAACAAAACCAGTTTCGAACTCAACTACTTCGCCTGGTAAGCCAGCGTTTGTTTGTTTGTGGATTAAGGCCGACTGCCAACACTAGGGTCCTAGGCCTATAGGAGGAATGCCCTCCATGAAGGCCTTTCTAAGAGATCCAAGCCCGTATTTAAGCGAAGTTTCGGAAACAAAACTACGCAAAATTCCGACCAGCTAGGTCGACATACGCGACCGGAGTTTGAACCTGGCACCTCCTGCCTTCCAGCTTCGAGAGCAGAACCTCTCAGCCACTGGTGGGGATAAACCAGCAACTTTAACCACTCAGCCACAACTGCAGAGACGTAGTGCTGGTTTTGTGTGGTATTCTCAAGATGTAACGTTAATACGCGTTAGAACCTCGTAATAAACCTTCTGCTTAAGCTATTGCCCCCCCCCCTCTCACTCTCCAGGCAAATTGCCTTCACATATCGTTTTTACTTAACAGAACACAACATAAACCTCCTATAAATATTTCAAGTAATAACTACTCGATACCCGACAGATTTTGACGGTAAGGTATTGGATGATTGAAAAAATTGTGCATAGTGTAATTAAAAGTTAGTAATTTTTTAAGGAAATGAAAGCTCCTTCTTTTACATGCAGTCTTGAGAAAAGCAAGGTGGAGCTACACATTGGCTGTCGTTTGAAAACAATTTTAACAGCTTTCAGAATAAACGAATTTCGGGCGAGTTACAGATTAAAATTTATTGAGAGTTCTCTCAGTTATTTTTTTGTGTGATTATTGCAACGCTACGCTAGGACAATCTGCCAAGGATGGGGAGTGCTTTGGTAGGAGGACTTTTTAAGAAGGTCTAACGCGTATTCACGTTACACCTGGAGAAAACCTACCAAAACTCCAGACCGTTAAATTGACAGCCGCGCTATGGGATCCGAACCTGGGACCTTCACACTTCGGCCGTCTACCATTTACAGTGACATAACCCCTGTGCCATGGTGAAACGAAAATACTTTTTTAATCAGTTAAGGAATGAAAAAAAAAGTAAAATTATAGAATTTTTTTTTCGTGGTAAGATAGATACTCCAACTATCCTGCACAGTCAAACCCACTTAATGGAACATTGATTAAAGGAATAACAATTGTAATAAATTTTGGTATTATCCCGGTGGTCCGCCAAGACGAGCGATTATTTTTGCCAAGAGAAATGCCGGGCATATGAAAATATTAATGGTTTTTGAATACGATTGGCAACAGTTTATCAACTCATTTGACGGAAAAATAGTTTGGCGGGAATGACCGTCGGGATAATACGTAAGTACCTAAATTTTCTATGTTCCGAACCGCAAAGATTAGTTAATGTGATTCCGTATAAAAGAATAACCACTTATCATAATAAATTTCCGTGGCAAATTGACTATTTCATTAAGAGGGTTCAACTGCGTTTTGAATTCGTCTAAGCCGGTAAATTCAGGAAGAGTGGGCTGAAGATCTTTTAAGGGGTTCTAACGCGTATTCGCGTTATATCTGTACAATACAGTCCGAGCTTTGGACCGTTAGATCACTGGCCGAGCGATAGGCCCGAACCCGAGGCCTTCAGTTCAGCGTCTTATCCACTCGGCCATGGTGGGGCGAAGTTAGCAATTCGTCATTCGTGTAGGGCCACTGCAGTTTCAAATTACCCTACCTACCTACAATAAAATAAAGCATTTGAAACAGTCAATTCGCATGATTTTTTCCCTTTATTTTATTTTAATTTTTGCTGATGAATCTTGACAATTATGAATGTCGATAAATAAAATCGGGGCTCTCAATTAAATGAAAAACGGAGTTTTTAAGAATTACTTAATCATATTTAATTGGCTCCCATTTAAGAAAAAGTGAAAATGTTTCAACTGCATAATAAATCGGGAAGAAAAAAACACAATGAAATTAATTACTCTCATGAAGCTCAGAAACAAAAGGAGTTAAAGAAAACATCAAAAGTAAAAGAAGTACTTAAGTTTTGAAACTTAATAATTTTTTAAGCATTTTACTTTGACTATTAAATGTACTTTAAAAAAAACCCTTATTATTTTTTTTTCAGTTTCGACTAAAATTTCTTTCACGTTTTTTATCGCTTGTCAGATTATTTTGAAGTTCATAAACCTGATAATATTGCGTATTTTAACAATTTTGTTTTTCATAAATCTCATAAAATAAGAGACTTTTTTGGAATGGTATTTAAATACTTTTATTAAGAGGCAAAATAAGATTATGAAAGGTTTAAAAACAGTAAAATCAGTTTATTAGACAGAAAACTAAGTACTCTACGCTTTTAAGTTATTTGAGATGTTCTTACATTCGAAAAAAAATCTACATATATTTATGAAAAAAATGTATCTGCTGTTTTTTAGTGCTATAATTATTACACTTTTTAAAATAGTTTGCTGTGCAGTTTTCCAAAACTATTCTTTTATGGACGCTATAATTGATTTATTGACAAAAGTTAAAATAGCAAACAATCGCTTTATACACATTTCATACCCTAAAATTTCCTTCGTATATGCTTTGAAATCCATACAACCAAAAAACAAAGGATAGCTTTCAAATTGAAAATAAATATGTAATACGCCTTTGTTTAGGTAATGGCGAAGTTATCATTTGTCAGTTATTACTTATATGCATACGCAGACAAAGAGGTACAAAATATTTATACTATTATTGTGCATTAAGGCAAAGCTACTCGAAGGCTGTCTGCCTAAGGAGGGGTGCCATGTGTGGAGGTCTTTCTAAAGGGTTCTAACTCGTAATCGCGTTACATCTAGAGAAAACCGCCCAAAACGCGAGATCTTTAGCCAAGCGACAGGCCAGATCCCGGGATCGTCACAATTCAGCTGTCTCCCATGTTCAAAGCCTTTATCCACTCAGCCATGGTGGGGCCCCAAAAATAAGTACAATTAAAGTGGAACCTGGTACAGTGACCACCTTGGTAAAAAGAACTATATTTATATTTCAGAAGACGGTTACTTAGACAGGTTTCTCTGTATTTTAACCTTATTGCGCAAAATTTACATCCTGATTCTATGCAAATGATCTCACTCAGTGCCATTTAAAATTTCTTGATCTTTCTCAGCTGTTAGGTAAAGAAGGGCGACTATGACCGTTTTAGTTGGCCGTGCCTAGTATTAAACATAAGATATAATTGAGGTATGTTAATTCTAGATTCCGAACTGATATGATCGGTTTAAATGGAGTTTACCTTGCTATCGCCTGTTTCTTATTCGTGGGTTATTTAAATGGAGGTTCACAGAGAAAATTTTGAAAATTAAATATACAGATAGGACGCACCTTACAAATTAAAATAGATTTGTGTTTCCAGCAGTTAAAGGAAAACGATGCACACAACTGAAATGAAAGAAGTCACATTTGGTCTTACATTTCGTCACCAAGATTTAGTAAAGGTGTTGTCCTGATTCATTTTATTTCAACATTTTTTGAAAGGATAATATTGAAAAAATGTCAGTGCCTTAGCTCCGAAATACTTATTTTACTCCCATCTTAATTATTTACACTAGTTTGTAAAAAATTAATGTGATGAAAAATGATAGAAATAAAGAAAATTAAATAAAAATTAATTAACTAACCGAACGTAACAAACCAAGGAAAAATCCGGAAGAGATACCGCTAAACAAATGGTCCTGTGTGCACAGTGAAAATGTGCAAACGGAATGACATAAGTAGCGCCGTAATTTCTTTCCAGCTGCCTCTGCTTCCGATCCCAGAGAGCGGTTCGGAAGACAAATTTTCCGTTCGCACGTGCGATTGATTTAAAGACTGTGCTGTAGTAACCTACACTACAGTGGGTTAGGCTATCATAAGCTTATTTAATATTAGAGAAGGGAGAGGGGAGAGATTAAAACTCACGTTTTAGATTCACAAAAATCTAGAAGTGTACTTAATATTTTCTTTTATTTAATTTGTTAATGTGTTTACTCTTTAGTTTTTCCTTTGGGGGTTTGTGCTCAAATCTAGGAGCCGCCACTGTTCTTGTTATAACTGCAGTTGTGCAGCATCATTGTTTAGGATGCGTTACGTTATCGTTAATGTTGTGTTAAGATAAAACTACACGAATGCTATCTGCCAAAAGGACGAGTGCGTTGTGTTGAGAACTTTTTAAAGGTTGTAACGCGTATTCTTCGTTAATTATGTGTTATGGCTTTGTTTGTTTGTTTGTGGGATTACGGCCGATTAGCTACTAGTGGGCTCTAGACGAAGGCGCCCTCTGTGGGGTCTTTGCAAGGGGTCCCAACCCGTATTTGCCCTAAGTTTCGGAGGAAACCACGGAAAGCTCCGAATGGTTAGGTCAGTGGACGCGACATGGTTTCGAACCAGGCACCATCCGCCTCTCAATTCAAATGGAAATGAAAATGTAGGTTACGGCCAATTACCTAAGATAGGGATCTAGGCCCTGGGAGGGATTGCCGCCGGTGGGGGACTTTCTAAGGGTTCCTAACCCGTATTTAGCCTCTCAGTTCAATGCGCTATTCACTTTGCCCTTGGTGGGGTCCTATACGTGTTATGGCAAGCCTACACTAGGGATGTCTGTCTACAGGATGCTGCTTTGTGCAGAGGGCTTTTCAAGGGGCTTCATAGAGGGCTTCGAACCGTAAGTTTTTCCGTTCCGGTTCAACTAACAATAAATATATCGGTTCAGTTTCAGTTTTCCTTCCGTCGAAAATAACAGTTATCGGTTTTCGGTTCAGTTCCGAATGAATAATTTTATGTTATGTATATTCTTACTTGTGCAAAAATATAATTATATCATAAACAAAAATATACTTCTATCAAAATTTAAAAGGTTTTATTCCTTTTTTAATTGGTAAGTTGGTTACAGTATGTTGGTTACGGTATACAGTATTGATAAGTTGGTTGTTACATCAGCAAAATGACTGAAGATATATCGAACACAAATAAACCGATATTTTTTTCGGTTCAGTTCCGGTTTTCGTTCCGACATAAATAACGTTTTTTTTTTTTTTTTTCGGTTTAGTTCCGGTTCGAAGCAGCACGTCCTAGATATAGAAAGCCTTACAACTCTTACGTCACCAAGCTTTGACGTCATCAGTAGGCCTACGATAGTGACGTCATCACAGTTTTTATTTCACAAAGTAAAACTATTTAAATTTTCTGGTAAATGCTACAAATATTAGAAAATATCTTAAATTAAACATTAAAATTAAAATACCTTTCTCATATAAAATTATTCAATATGATCTACTTCCTTATCGTATTATCTAAGTAGTCATCGTTAAAAACTGCCTTTTGTCGTAAAATTATACTTTTTATCTCAAATTATTAAAATATTGCTACTCATGCGTAAATTCACCAGAAATTTTCAATAGTTTTATTTCCAGAAAATAAAAATTTTTTAAATGTAGACCTAATGATGACGACAGATCTTGGTGGCGTATAGGTTTTCCATATGTAGGAGGCGTTGTTCAAAGCCCTAGTATTAACGCTTAATCACGCTAAATTTGAAAAATTGGAAACCACCTAAAAACACGTAGATCGATAGCTGCGTGTTGGGCCAACGCCACCTAGAGAGGAAAGCCGCGGCGCTGACTTGTGACGTCATATCGAGTAGGTAAGGCAAAGCGTTTCCATTGGGTTTCTGCTCTCTCCCGCGGCGCGGGAGAGACGAGAAACCCAATGGAAACGCTTTGCTTTACCTACTCGGTGTGACGTCACAAGTCAGCGCCGCGGCTTTCTTCTCTAGGGGGCGTTGGTTGGGCCCGAACACGGGACCTTAACTTGTCAGTCGTCTACAATGTTCAGCGAATTATCCACTGGACCATGGCGGACCCACTTCGTTTAAACATTTTTTAATTAAGCATAAAAAACTTTAGGAAATGTAAAATAAAATAATTTGCTGACCTTAAAGACGATACTTAAGATTTTATAAATTGATTATTGTCAGGCGGAGAATTCTTATAAGTGTTTTGATTCAGTAAAAGTATTTCCCAAAAATTTACAAAATCTCAATTATCAGAGACTTTTTCTGTTCCCACATTCACTGGTATTAACGAAACTATCTTGATACACGAAGGAACAAGTAAAGTATAATAAAGTGATTTCTTTACCGTAAATATTCAGTTATAACTGATTGACGATGAAACTCATTTGCTATGAAATTTGGAAATTCTTACGAATAAAATAAATGTTAATTGGTTAATCTATTAAAAAAATATTTAAATAATTCATACTTTGAATTGTTTTTTATTTCAAGGTACTAAAATTACTTAGGGCTTTAGTTAGAAAAGAAAAAAAAACTTTTTCATAGAGTATAGTTTCTTTTTCAATAGTTAAAACTAAAAAAAAAATGCACAGTAAAATGTTTGACTTTTTACTTTTTATTTTCATGCAAAAAAGTTTATATAAAGTAACAAAAAGAATTCCTTTCGTAAGAGGTTAATGCATTAACAAGTAGACCACAAACATTAGAGGTTTCTTTGATGTTAGGTACCTATGTTAAGTACCACCTTTCCATACTTCAATTTGGCAGATTTTGTAAATTTACATAGTTCAAAGAATTAAGTTACAAAAAATCCTATACTAAACAGTTTTTTTCCTTTGAAGCTTCGTTGTTCAATTGCTAAAAAAACCACATTAAGCAGAATTATTTTATCTATCTAATCTTTTAAGTTTTTGCTTAGAGCTAAAAACATACGAAAAAAGAAAATGTACTAGTAAAATAAAATATTTTAAAATTTATTTTTTCGTTCTCTTACAAAACGTTGCGACACTGATTGTCGTCTGGTTAAATAATAGGAAGTAAAAAATAAATATAATTTTTTTTCTTTGTGCATGTATTTTGTTATGTTTAACCCATTGAGGCGCAACCCTTTCCCAATGCTGAAAAAAAAGGGCAGCCGTTGCCATTGATCGGCTTAACTACCAGCAAGGTGGTGCACGACCGAAACGTTCATCGCGTGCCATAGATCTAGAGACCCTTTATTGACGCAGCTGGATGTGCCAGCCAGCTGCGGCGGCACAGTCAGCAGCGGCAGCTGCACAGCGGCACAGCCAGCCGCAGCGGCACGCAGTGGCACAGCCAGCCGCAGCGGCACGCAGTGGCACAGCCAGCTGCGTAAAAAAATTATTTAATATTTTATGAGTCAGATATATAATAGATTGTGTGGATATACATTATATACCAGACACCAGTTTCGATTCTACATAAGTATCGAACTCATGGAGTGTGAATTTCTGGGATCTTATCTCTTAACTGTAACTGATAGTCAAATGGATAAGACCCTGAACATGGTAGACACGAAGTGGGAGTATCCCGGGTTCGGGCCCAGCTTCAGGCTGTCGATCTAACGATCTAGAGTTTCGGTCTGTTTCCTCCACAGATATAATTCGAATACGTGTTAGGACCTATAAAAAATCCTTCGCCCAAGGCACTCCTCGTGTAGGTTTGTAAAACAAACACACAAACTGTTTGTGACGGCCTAAGAATATTTTATAACCATTCAACTCGACCGTACCCCAGTAAACTATATAGCACCGTTTGTGCTCTGCTCCAGAAAAAAAAAAATAATTTGAAAAAAAAAAATATTTTTAAAACTTTGTCCAAAGTTTTTATTTTAGCCTTAAAAAAGTAAGGAAACGCTAAATTGGATATCTAGTTGCAAATTCGTTTTAGAGATTTAAGTATGAATTTAAAAACAACTTTTCATGCTTTAATTACGTTATTTTACAAACAGAAAAGGGAACATTTTTGTCTTTTTTAAGTAATCGAAGAACGCTTATAAGATTTTATACTAAAAGAAGTAACTGTGTATCAAATCAAAGTACAAGAAAGGGGTCTCCACTTCGAACTACGTACCCGCAGATTCCTTTGTTATTTTTGAGAGTCAGTGTCGCTTTATTTTATTATTATTATTATTATTATCATTATTTTATTTTATTTTATTTTATTTATTTTTGCTTTTTAGTTCCTTACTTTTCGGGTATGGTTTTAAATGTTAAATTTTTAAGAGTAAAATTGTCATGACCTGGAATCGAACCTTGAGTGTTGCGGTCACAACGCAAATGCCTAAACGCTTTTTTCTGTAGTATAGTTTTTTACTTTTTAAGTTGAGCCAAATTTTGTTTGGCGCCGCCATGGTGGTGTAGCGGCTTAAGAATCTTTCGATCATGCCTTGGGTCCGAGTTCGAATCCCGGAGTGGGAATCGATGTTAATTAGTCCGTCCCTTCATAGGAGCAACACTGCCCGAACATTAGGTGCCCTCATAACAAAATAGCTACACTAACTTCGGTCAGTTGTAGTGGACAATGTCTAATCGCAAGTGTCTGCCTATTCAAAAAAAATATATTTGGGCGAAGAATATCCAACGAGTGTTATTTCGAGCTCAATATTAGCATTTTTTAACCACAAAAATATACGTGAATTCGTAAACTATGTCACACCGTGAAAGAAAAAGGCAAACTAATCTAAAATAATTTTGATTAAAAAAAAGAACATTCAAAGTTTCCTGTAGTATATAGAAATCGAATTCATAGTGCTTGTCTTCCTCATTCTCAAAGCAATTGACATCATCTGCCTCTTTCAAAACTAATTATTTTTCAATAGGTAAATAATTTTTTTAAACACATTCCAACTAGTTAAATAAGATATTTTGAAGCATAAGGACTCTGCTGCACAACTAACTGCAATAAAAAAAAGCTACTCAAGTTTTGAATTTTTTTTTGCCTAGCCCCCACCAGTGGCCGAGTGCAATGCGCTCTGAACTGTGAGAGGGAAAGCGCTTCGTTCAAAGCTAAGTCACGTTCGCCGACGTAGCCGTTCGTAGTTTCCCCGTGGCTTTCTCCCTAACTTCGAGTAAGTACGGGTTAGGACCCCTTAGAAAGACCCCTACGAAGGGCATCCCACTATCTTCCTAGACCATTTGTGTGGATATTCGAATGTAATCCCTAAAACAAACAAACAGGCTAGTGTACTCTATTACAAAACTATAGTCTAAAAAAAAAAAAATCTAAAATTTCGACTGTATGTCGGTATCGTCCTCTAATGCATTCCATTTCACAGCTGGCCTCACCATGGTGCAAATGGCTATGACACTGAACATGGTAGACTGTTGAAGTGTGAAGGTCCAGCTTTCTGGCCCATTGCGTGGCTGTCGATCTAACGGGCTGGAGTTTTTGACAATTTTCTCCACGTGTAACGCGAATACGCCACAGAACAACTTAGAAAGTTCTCCGACCAAGGCATATCAGTATTAAAATTTTTGACCGGCTCTCAGACTAGTGCCCACTCTTGATCAGCTAATTTTAAGTTAAAAATATCAAAACTGCTAACTTTTCGATTGTATGTTCGTATTAAACGCAGTTTTCCTCGCTTTCAGGCTAATGCACTTCATTGCACAACTTTATATAAAATATAAAGTAAAATAATAATAACTGTATGGGTGATTTGCATACGCCTGTATATCAAAAAGCGTGTGTGTGTGTGTGGGGGGGGGGAGTGTCCTACTGCTGACAAGCGAAATTTCTTTCTAATGAGTGTAAAATCTATTTATTCTGCATCGAATACGCTCTGCAGCATTGGTAATTTGCAATAATAATAATAAAAAATCTGGAGTGACTCCACTCGACTTTCCGAACACTTACGATTAAGATCATTACCAAGCATTTAAATAAATTTTAATCGATGAATAATTCAAACATATATACCAAATTGAAGCTCGATCGAATGTACCGTTTAAGCTAGCGCACTTTCAAGAATTTCTCCCCATAGGCCATAATGTAAAAGAAATCTTTGTCGTAGCCCCGTAGAAAAACTATAAGTCCTATAAACATCAAAATCAATACCGGTCTTACAATGGTGGTTTATAACATGTATACCCAATTTGAGCTCAATCGAATGTACCGTTTAAACGCTAGCGCACTTTCAAGAATTTCTCCCCATAGGCCATAAAGAAATCTTTATTTTATCCCTGTAGAAAAACTGTAAGTCCTATACACATCAAAATCAATACAGATCTTGCGACGGTGGTTTATAACATGTATACCCAATTTGAGCTCAATCGAATGTACCGTTTAAACGCTAGCGCACTTTCCAGAATTTTCCTCCATAGGCGATAATGTAAAAGAAATCTTTGTCGCAGCCCTGTAGAAAAACTGTAAGTCCTATACACACCAAAATCGATACCGGTCTTGCGACGGTGGTTTATAACATATATACCCAATTTGAGCTCAATCGGATGCCCTGTTCAGGAGCTATCGTGTTCACTCACATACACACAAACACACACACACACACACACACACATACACACATACATACATACATCTCGTAAAAATAGCATAAATGAATTCAGAAGACCTCAAAACGTGTAAATACACCAAAATCTCGAATTCGAATTTTTTCATGATTGCAATACTTTCCTTACATGGTACATGTTCGGAAAGTAACAAGAAAACAAGCAATTTAATTTTCAGGACCTAAATTTTTAATTAAAAAGCAACATCCATGGTTTGTTTATTTATTAATTTTAAAACAAGTTTCCAAGCGCGTGCTATTTGACAAAAGAAAATAGCTATTTCTGTGTGTAAACCTTTTCGATGAAAAGAGCCACTTGTGTGTAACTATGAAAGGTAAATATAATTTCTGTGTACACTCTTTTAAAAACTTTTAAGCTTTTTCTGTAATATTTGCTTGTACAGAGCCTTTTTCTTCTCTTCTTACTTGTCAGGATGTATTTGAAGTCATTTAGCCAAGTTAATTTTTTTTAATTTACTTTTTAATTTCTTGTTTTTTTAGTAATTGTAAGATTAATATTTGGAAAGAAAGAAAAAATCTTGGCAAAAGTGATTAATCTGCCGATTGGTTTTCATTAAAATGCTTTTTTTCCATGAAGGGAAGAATTTTTTTTTTTAAAAATGTGACGTAAAAGAATGATTAAGAATTCAAAAGCAAAAGCTATTTCCTATATCCACATGTCGAGATCAAAATCTTATCGTATTGTTAAGGCAAAGTTACCTAAAGGCTATTTTCCTAAGAGAGGGATGCCTTGAGTGGAGGACTTTTTAAGATGCGTTAAGATTTGTAATGCGTATTCACCGTTCGTCTAAAGAAAACCGTCCAAAACCACAGACTTTTAGATTTACAAACACGCGATAAGCCAGAACCGTGGTCTCCACATAGCAGCCATTTACCAAGTGTCTTATTCACTCGGGAATTGCCCAACCAGTGGCCGAGCGCATAGTGCTTTCGACTGGGAGACAGAAAGTACCTGGTTTAAGTCCAGGTCGGGTCCGTCGACTTAGTTGAGAGTTTTCTGTGGTTTCCCCCGAAACTTCGCGTAAATACGGGTTAGGACCCCTTAGAAAGACCACCAGGGAGGGAACTACCTCTCCTCTTCGGCCTAGATCCCCCTAATTGTAAAACGTACAGAGTTGTCATAACTGTGATACCTGGCGCTATTTAGAATCTACTCTAAATATCTCTTTTTAATTCTGAGAATGGTATTCGTACGAACAATTTTTTTTTTTTAAGTGCACTAACCAAAATAATGAAAGTGTTAAAATTATCAGATACCGAGTCGAAGTAAATTATAAATTTTGGGTAATTATTTTTTTGAAATGAAATTATTTTATTCTCTTTCAATGTCAAATTAAATAGACTCCTAAGATTTGCAGATATAAACAAATATTACATGTTAGTTCCCTGTACATCGTTTTCCCTGCAGTAAGTAGTGAGTCTACTGAACAGCTTCAAACGTCAATGCAATTAATACAACACGTGAGATATCATTAGATGCAGCTAAATACACTATTACTGCTTTAGCTTAATTATCCTCACATCTGTTTTCTACAACTATACTGTTTAATAACCAAATGTCACATTAGCTGATAAATACTTACATTACTATTCCTAATAAGTTCTTTTAATTTGCATGCGAAAATGCTACACGAGCTTTGTTGTTTTGCTACCGCTATTAGATATCTATATAGGCAGAACTACAAAATTCTGTGATATTTATTTGATATCTAAGATAATAAGATACATAATTAACATGTCTTACATTTCGTATTAATATTCTCTGTATGCAGCTGAAAAGGCCTGGATATACAAGAGCTCAGGTAGCTTTGAGATTTTTATAGATAATGGTAAACAGAGTAGGAGCTTAATATTCTAATGATGTAATTAGTGTCTTAGAGATAAGAATGTATAACATCTTTTTAAATTCGATCAGTGTAGTTAATATGAATCTATATTTACAGAACAAAGAATTTGTGCTAATTAATTTTCTTAACGTATAACGCCTGCAGTTCTTTATTCTCGAAGCTGCAGAAAAAATTCTAAAAGCTGAAACCTTTTTTTAAAAATTTTATTAATTGCAAAGATGCGTTGTATGCTCACTATTTATTAAACTTTGTAAAGAAAAACATATTTTGAAATTTTATTAATCACAAATTTATTTTATGCTTTTTTGCCGAGTGTAGTATACCCTTTTTTCTGTCGAGTCTACCGAGTCTACCCTTTTTGTCGAGTCTGTCGAGTCTACACATTTTTGTCGAGTGTAGTCTAACCTTTGGCCGTATGAATGAGACACTGAATACGGAAAATGACTGAAGTGGGAAGGTCCAGGATTTTGATAATAATGACTTTTTTTATAGTAAGTTTGATTGTACTGCCTTTACAAGTTTTAACGATACTAGAATTTTTAATATGTAGCAGGGGCGTAGCCAGAAATTTTTCATGGGGAGGGTTACGACTACTACAACTTATATATATGTATACGTGTGTGTGATAATGCAGTGAAGAATATACATTTTGTATGGCAAAAATTCCTTATGGGGGGGTTATGACTCCCCTAACTCCGAACCTTGGCTACGTCCCTCAATGTAGATTTCATATATATGTAAATATCTGTTAACAATGACATTTGTTGGTGTTGTAGGCTGTTAATTATTTACTTATGAGATTTACCATACAATATGTTTTTGTCATAGGTACTGTGGGTAAATAAATAGTGGGATTTCATATACAAGCATGTAACTTTGAAAGATGTAAACTTGTTTAAATATTTACAAAAATGGCAAGAATGTAAAGTTCTTTTCCCTTTTTCCCTACAAATAATTTTATGTAGTCTTACGAAGTTAAAAATGATGAAAGCCAAATAAGAGGAGGATAAACTTTGAATTTCACTCTCTCATTTTTGAATTAAAGAAATGGTTTTATTAAATATGCTTTCACCATAAAACGTAGGTACGTTGCAGTAAAATCTTATGTTTAATAAACAAAAAAGATGTCTCAACCACACAGAAGGGGAAATAAGAATTCACGCTACTTTACAGATGCTTAACCAATTTCTTTATATTTTTTAAATTACATAACTTAAAGTTCAATTTTTTTTTGTTTTATAAACTTCAGAAAAGAAGAAATATGTTTCGCAGAATAAAAATTTAAGATATGAATGAACTTATGATAAAATATAACCGTTACTGTAGGTTGTGAGCTAGAAAACTTATAACGTATTTCAAAATGTGATAGATATTCAAAAAGAAAAAAAAAAGAGATTTTTATAATAAAAACCAATCAATGCAAACTAATTTTGAAAACATACATATGTGTGTGCAGTAATACTTTTTATAATATGAATTATTATTTTAAAAAGATAATTCGAGTTTGCATGCATTTTTATAAAACTGTTCATTTTCCTGTAACGCTGATTTTTTTTTCCATTCACACTCAGACATCCATTTTTCCAGTTCTTTGAAAGGTTAGTCCCCAGATCAATCCTCATCTTCAGTGCAAACGTCATAGACATCACACCCAATCAGCGCCCGCTGACGTCATCTCTCTGTCCAGTAGTCCTCTATATCATTCCCTTGTGTGTTACATTTTGAGGTCATGCGACCTCAAAATGTATGTGTGGTGGCAGCTTTTCCAGTGATTGTTTATATTCAAAAGAACTCATTGAAGTTCTTGATTTGGTTTGCGGTCCTATAGGCACGCTTTCTCAGCTGTAATGTTTTGGCAACTTAATAAAAAAAACCTAAGACTGCAATCCGTCAATTTCTTCTGTTCGCAGGCCCCACCATGTTCGAGATTATAAGACACTGAATATGGTGGAATGTGAAGGCCCGGGATTCTGGCCTAACGCGCGGTTGTCGATCTGCCGATCTGGAATTTTGGGTGACTTTCTGCAGATGTAATGTGAATACGCCTTAAAACCACTTAAAAAAGTCCTCATTCCAAGGCACCCATACAGGCAGATAACCCTGGTACAAGCTTGTTTAACCCATTTATGCCTAGCGTCCCTTTTTTGGGACGGCATTTTCGCTAGTAGTCGAAAACGTTATTTATTTTTCCTAGCCTTTATTCGCGAGTATTGAACTTCAATTCCACAAAATATTTTAATATGGCCAAGTAGGATGTTGACATTTCAATTTTTATACATAATAATTTTAAATTAAATCATCCCTTGTTCAAAAGGTTGACATCAGAAATTTATCAATTACTGCTGGTGTTAGCAAAAGTCGAAGAAAGTCGCAAAAATATCCAGGCACGAATGGGTTAAACACAACACACAATAGTCTGTTCGAGTCTTCGCATATATAAACACTCTTTACTGATAAATGAAAAAGAACTGAAATTGTGCTAAAAATGATAAATTTTACCACTTCAATATTTTTTTAGACATGTAAAAACAAAAACAAAAAATCGAAATCATTTAAAATGTTTTATTGTAGTCTCCCCCACATGCATAACATCCTCTCATTAAAAACCCATTTTTGCACAGAAGGGAATCACGATTTCACAATAGAACAATCTCGAGTATTTTCGCATTTGGCCAATCCGCGTTATCTAAAAGGTTTGAACCAGGAATAAATGACCCATGCAGAAAACCCACCCCGGGAAAAGTAAACCATTGATTTCTCCGCAATCAGGCATGATTCGATAAAGTGAAAGCAAAAGCACGGAATAGCACCGAGGAGATATATATTTTTCTCCTAATCTACCAGGACAAGTACAGATTGGGTTACGAGAACTTACATTGTGATTCAAAGCTCTGGAGTTTTTATACGCATGATATTAGTTTGTTTCTGTACGAGTTTCGTTTTGCGTTTTCTTAAATTGGCGGTGAAACTACACTCTTTTGAAGTACGTGCATTGGAAATATAAAGTGCTATAAGAGATTTTTTTTTTTTGAGTTACAATAAATAAAATGTAAAATTACAGGTGAATTCTTGTATTTTGACGGTCAATTCTTGTCTTTTGCCCTTCAGAGTTTTCCGTGGTTTTCTCCAAAACTTCGGGTAAATACGGATTATGACCTTTTAGACAAACTTTCCCCCCTCCCCAAGAAGGGCAGCTCCCTCGTCTGGCCTAGATCCCTTATGTAAACAGTCGACCATGTCCCCAAAAGTCAAAACAGAACTGAATATACATAACAAATTAGATGCTAACTTGATGATATTTGCCAAAATTTGACGCTAAGTAACACCACATGTTCTACAGACCAAAAAAAAAAAAAAAAAAGACATAGAACATCAATGAAACACTAGAAATTGTTTACAAGACATTATTTCGTAAAAGTGTGTGTTTGCGTTATGACAAACTTTGCGTGGGCATGCCTTAGTCGGAGGATTTTCTACGGGATTCTAACATGTTTTCATGGTTACATGTGAAGAAAAACGACCAAAACTCCTGATAGTCAGATCCACAGCCGCGCAGTGGGGCCGAACGCGGGTTCTTCATACTTCAAACATCTACCGTGTCTCATCCACTCTGCCACGGTGGGTCCTACTTAGTAATGGTTAAATGAAATGAAAATCCCGTGTTCTTTTAGAATTGCTCTCGAATTCGATCTAGCTAATGGAGATCTAGTTACGACAATTCAAACAGATTTAGGAAAAAGGCAACTTTATGAAAGTTCAAATCTGTTTCGTATATCTGGGAATAAATGCTTCATTCGAAGGTAGGGATGGACGCGAGACGAAAAATTAGTCTCGCGTCTCGCAAAAAAGCCGAAAAGCTTTGTCTCGTCTTGCAAAAATCCCTATATCATAATGTTAAAATGTTTGTCTCGTCTCGTAAAAAGCTGTAAATCTCTATCTCGTCTCGCAAAAAGTCGTCTCGCGTCCATCCCTATTCGAAGGAGTTATTGAAGGTTTAAAACCGATACAAACTTGTTCCGGTTTTAAATACTCCAGACAGAATTTTTGTTCTTTTTTTAACCCTTTGAGGCGCAACCCTTTCCCAATGCTGAAAAAAGGGCAGCCGTTGCCATCGCTCGACTAAACTACCAGCAAGATGGCGGACGATCGAAACGTTCATCGCGACCACAGATCTAGAGACACTTTTTTTGACGCAGCTGGCTGTGCCGCACAGCCAGCTGCCGTTGAAAAAGGGTCTCTAGATCTGTGGCACGCGATGAACGTTTCGATCGTCCGCCATCTTGCTGGTAGTTAAGTCGAGCGATGACAACGGCTGCCCTTTTTCAGCATTGGGCAATCTATCCAGCTATTCTCGCATTCTTCCCTTTTTCAGCAGATGTCAGTGCTGTTAAAAATAATCGTGACATTTTTTTACGGGAAATGACTTGCTAAAAAGTAAAGGATTCTCGTGGAGCTGTGTCACCCGCAACTATTTTTATAGAAATCAAATCTATTCTTCGTGACTGGCAACAGTCAAAACGTCAGAGTTTGGTGTTTCCAGAGCGAGAACACTGCGCGTTAAAGGGTTAAACGTGTTCATACACCACATCCATCCATTTGCACATACAGTGCACAGGAACAATATTTCTATTTTTGGCAGTTTTTTTAATGGATATTTACGGCATTTAGAGCAGGAAATTAAAGACAGACAAACCAAATCACAAACTTTTCTCAGCTTTATTGGTAAGTGTTGCAAAGACAAACAACAGCGTGCTTCCATTAAAAATCCTTTTGCATATCTACGTATATAACAGGGTATGTCTTCATGATTACTTTTTAACAGGATATCCCCCCGTAATTACATATTTAGCTTTCTTTGTGCTAAGTAACTGCATTGAAATCCTGTTATTTTGTTTTTATTTTGGTAGTAAGTATTCGGTTCGTGGGGCCTGACGAGCATAGCGAATGCTTGCTACCCATTGTTTTACTCCATTCAATTCCATTTTATTTTTCAATTTTACCACTGTTTGGATTTCTATTTACTGGATATATCTACTCATGCCTGTTTTGTATACGAATTTGTCTTATTTGGACTACGAAACTGCTGTAGAATGATTCCATGATTCCTAAGTTTAGCTATTTTACTATTATATATATATATATACGGATATATATTCCTCACTGATAAAACATTTGTTCTCTTCGGGCGTTAATCTAAAAAAGCTTTGAAGCACGAAATAAATGATGCATGTCGAAATATCTACCACGGGAAAAGGAGGAAATCATTGATTTCTCCGCAATCAGGCATGATTCAATAAAACTGAAGAAGAAAAAAGAAAAAGCCAACAAAAACAGCAACGGAAAAGAAATATATCTACTCCTCTCTCCCAAACTACTTGGAAGAAGTTTAGATCGGGTTACGCAATTCGTTATCCGATGATTGGAAAGTGGTGGAGAAAGCGTATGCAGCCAGAAAATGGCCGAGAAGCTGTTTGAGAGAAAACTGGCAAAAGCTGTTTTCCGGAATTAGGATATTGGTGATTGTAGCTGGACTTCACATGTATATTGCGAACATATAAATTAGATTGTAGTCAGAAAGTTGTTTTGTACTGACTTGGGCGAACTAGTGTAATCGTAAAAAAAATTTTGGTATTCAGGCGTTTGACAATTCCTGAATTTAGTTCAAAAAGTGACGGCGTGAAAGTTTGCATTGTGACGTTGCCCGAATAATTACGAACAATTAGTATTTATAGATATACATATGTGATGCTCCCTTTTTCTTACCCCTCAATACTTGAATCTTTCCGATAACCATTGATCTGGGCGGTATCGTTAAGTCTTCGACAAGAAGCTATATATCTTTGATAATGCTCAGTTCTGACGTTATAGAACGCATAAATCTTTGAGTTTTTCAAGGGCTCTTCAGAATTAGACACTAAAGCGACGTGAGGAATCTCATAACTATCGAACATTTACTTCAACCAACGTGATCGAAATCCGCTTGAGATTCCAGCCGAGATTCGAGATGAGCAGTTCAAGAGAAAGGAGAGATCGGTTTCAGACAGTGACCAGTGCAGAGGTAACTTTCCTCTGGTGTTATGCCGGTAACGGCTAGATTTTGCCCGAACCCGCCATCTGACTGAAAATTTCCAACTTAAATTTTATGTATTTGTATTAGACGTATACTAAACTGTTTCGTGTGAGCAAAAGGGCTCCATCTCTTTATTTATGACGTCACAGCATATTCAGTTGAACCCGCGTAATGAAATAACCAATTAGCCCAAAAAAATAGCCAGCGGGGTATTCCATTATCTGGGATCACATTGACTAATCATAACGGTTTGGTATATTACGATAAGCGGGGTATTCTTTTAACCTATATTCCATTATGTGGATTCGATTCATTAATAATCCATTAATCCATTTGTGGGTCTACCCATTTTGACCAACCGTGTATCCATATTGATTAGTTTTGGTCTGACGTTTTTATGTATGTGTGTCTCCCGAATAACCTAAAAACGATTAGACGTAGGACGTTGAAATTTCGTGTTTATAGCTGTTGTATCATCTAGTTTTTACACTTACCTCGATTTTTTGGTTGTAACCAACCGAAAAATTTATATTTATAGGCCCATACCAAAAGACTCTTAACACGTTAATGTCTCACGCAAACTCGTTGTTCGGACCATGTCTAAAACCTCACTAACTTTTGCCGAGCTTGGCAACTTTAAGAGAAATATCGCCAAATTCGGCACCGTAAAAGATATTAAGAATTCTGAACTCAGCTCATGAAGGTATCTCCTATACCTGGTGAGAAATAGTCCGACCTGAATACTCCTGTAGTGCCCTATCTTTTTCTCGACAAGAAGCCCCAACATGATAAGACGCTGAACATGTTATCTGAAATGTGAAGATCTCGGGTTTGGGATTATCGGTCGGCTTTCTGATCTAACGGTCTGGAGGTTTTGGCGGTTTTCTCCAGACGTAATGTGAACACACGTTAGAGTACCTTAAAAGTCCCATTACATCCCTCCTGCACGATGCCCCTCGTGTAGGCTTGCTATAACATAAAATACACAAGTTCGGTAAAAAAGAAGTTTAAATGGAGAGCTTTAAAAATATTGTGTAATTTAACAGAAGTGCAAGGCAATCATGTGACGTGCACATAAATATAAAATAAAATATGTGTGTGTTTGACAAACTTTATGATACTTTAAGAAATACTAGAGAGCATTTTTTTTTCCCGAATTTTGCGTATCCCTATTTTGTTAATCTGAAAAATGCAAGCAGAAAAGTGTCAGTGTTTGAAATCTTTTTTAACCTTTTACACATGAAATTAAAAATTAACCCGAACATGAAATTAAAAATTTATTAAAAAATTAAATGTTATGAACACTGACTTGAAAAAATTAGCAGAAATAATTAGACAATGACTAGATTTTTTGAAACAGAATTTGCATTTCTATCATTAGTTGGAAACCGGATAAAAAATCATAAAAATATTCATTTTTATAAATTTTTACGAAGCTATCTTGATACACCCTCTTCTCTATTCAAACTTAATACATATCTTTACTTAAAAATAAATATTTCATTTATTCTTAATATTTCACGTATTATTTAAACCACCCGTAAAAGTATAGTCAAAGTATAACCCTTAAAAGTATGGTCAAAAATGACCAATGTTCCCATTTGGGAACACAGCGAAAAGGGGGGGTACAGTTCTTTTGTCATTTAAATGACTAATATTTTTTAACTAAAGCATTACTATGCAAAATATGCAAAAAACTTATTTAAAATAGACCTGTATCTGAATTCGGTCTCTGAAAGATTAAACCAGTAAACTAACGTATATAAAAATATCTTCAAAGTTCAGTTTAATAAAGTTTAAACTTCGAAGTAACTCTGGCGTTATATTAATTTGTACATATGTACTTTAGTTCAAATTCTTCGGGTAGTCTTGATGACATATAGCGCTTTAGAGATGTACCAAATATTTACAAAATTATGCTATCCAGACTTCGTTGATGAATGCTTCAAGTATTTACTCTATATTTTAACCATGAAAATGAGCATTAGGTCAACGAAATATATAATTTAACGAAAACAAATAAACATGAATTTCCATTCGGTTTGCGCAAGTTGATTGAAATGCATTATTAAATCTGCACTTTGCTAGATGGAGCATAATTTGAATTAATGATTTGTAACATGTTGACTAAACTCTGACCAAACTGTTCATATTTACACGTTAGCTCTAATCTGTCATGGCGAATTTCGTCTCGTCGACTGTTAAAATGATACGACACTTTAATATGTATATTAATATTATGGAATTGATTTGTACCCCACATATATTTGCAGTACGTAAATATATTTGATTTATTATTATTATTTTAATCAAGACAAAAGAACAGGTGTGTTTTCTTAATTCTGCGAAGCAATATCAACCAATGAAAAGCTTTTTTTTTTATTATTTCGAACATACAGAATTACAGATGATTCGTCGCGTTTGATGAATTGCGAAAAAAGTATCTGAATATATAACCCAAAATGACCATTCCTACATTTTTGAAATCGCGAAACGTTTACCTTCCAACAGCATAGTCAACAACTCTCTACTAACAATACTGCCATCTGTAGTTCATTCTAAGAAACTGAAACTATCATATTTTCAATACCACTTTAAACCATCTAAACAGACTACATTTGAGTTTGTTTTTGCTTCTGTGTTATGGGGCAAGCTTACACTAGGGGCATCTGCCTAAGAAGTAGGCGCCTGTCGGAGGACTTTTCGATGGGTTCTAGGGCCTATTCATGTTACTCTTGGAGAAAATTGACCAAAACTCCAGGCCATGAGATCGAAAACCTCGCGACAGGCGAAACCAGAATGCTGGACCTTCATACTTCAGCTGTTTACCAGTATGCGTTTCCTATCAAATCGGCCATGGTGGGACCGTTCACTTTTGTTCTCTCACTTTCATACCTGCAGAGAATTGGGAACTTTATACAACTTTAGAAAGTTGGGCCTCTTGTATTACCAGAAAAGAGTATGCTACGCTATTTTTGTGTATTATTTTCAAGGCTCTCTATTAATTTTAACACAGTGAATTAATTCTACTACATAGTTACGCTGATCCCTGACTCATTCACTCTCTAACAATTCCGGTCCGACCACTTCAAAACAAAACTTTTACCGTCATTAATCCAAACAGATCAAAAAGTTGTGGTCTAAAAGGGTAATAAAATTTACACCGTTTGTGCAATCCGCTTGAAGTTTCTCATAATCATGTATGAAAAGATAGAAAACAATCCGAGCTTCTTTAAAAATCTGAAAATCCACCCGTTCCCTCATTTTTGGGCGATTTTTCGCTCTTTTCAGCTCCGTTTTATTTCTGAGAGTCAAAAAAGTGAATCATTTGCATGACGAAATTTTTCTTTTTCAAGTGAAGGTGACGTCACACAATTGGGATTTCAATTCGTTTAAAATAGTTTTTTCGGGTAACATGGTTTAATTTTTTTTTCATTAAAATTATTGTCTGCTGAAGCAATAATAAAAGAAGTGCTGAATACACGAAACGAAATCGTTCGAATGTGAAAAGTTTCTGCGCATTTCCAGAAGAGCATGAAATTCGATTTGGGTATATAATAAAAATTGAATATGAAGCTATTTATTTTAGGTTGACAAAGATTAACTATATTGAATGTAGACTAAGGCGGCCATATTTCTAAACGATATTTTGGGGACAAATCAAGCATTGCCCTCGAATCTAAGGAAAACTTGAGGACACTAGAAAATGTTTTTGGGGACTTATTCAAGGACACAACATATTACCATGCATACACATACTTTAAATCTTGACTGATTTTGATACTTAAAAATGAACTCCAACAGATCTTTATATCAATTGTGTATTCTTATTTCTAATAAATTAATGGAAGTATTTCATTCATTTATAAATATTTATTTAAACCAGAAATAGGAAAGGAACATCCTGTTGAAATATTGCAATTTATTCAAATTTTAGCTGTTGGAATAGTATTTGTATTTTTCAGAAGACATTGCTTTTTACATTGGATCATTTTGTGATAACTTTTCATGAAACTTTGTACATCCTCTAAAGAAAGTATTCGAGTGCAAGAAATTTTTTGCACGTCAGTTTCATATTTAAAGCACGGTTCTTCATGAAAAGTGATTAATCATTAACAAAACTCAAATGGGAAATTTGGCTCATAGTCGGATACTTTATTGAATGTCTGTACACGCTACACACAGAATGACAACAAACGTTTTCAGAGATCGAATTTCATTGCTTCTCTGAGTATCTGGCGGTTTTAGTTGGTTTATTTTTCTTATTTCTTCAGTTTTTTTTTAAAGAAATAAATTAAAAGGAAACTTTCAGGGAAAAAAAGTACAAATCTTTCAATTTGGGGACAAAATGAAAAAAATATCTATATTTGGGGACAGTCCTCCAATTTCGAGGACGTATGGTCACCTTAGTGTAGACATGCTGTGATGAAGATCACATATGTAATTTAATAATCATTTAATTTGGCTTTCTTTAATGTAATCTATCCAAAATTCAAGGATTCTAAATCACTTCTGTTCTCATTTTTCTGCCATTTCGGCTTTTAAATCTGTATATTTACTTTTCCCTGTATGCACTATTCTTTTTGTTCTTCGTCTCTTCAGACCGGTGTGCTAAAAATAGATTATATTACGTCCGTTTGCAAAATCAACGTATTTCTGATTTCCCTTCCTTTGGTTTGGAGTTGGCGTTTTTTATTTCTTGTTGCCATGCCTTGTCTTTAAAATTATTTGCTCCCGATTACGTCATTTTTTATTTTATTGGATTAACTTTTAGGGTTGCTCTGGAATTGGCGTTATTGATATCAGCCATGTGTTTGTTCTCGCCAATGTGTGATTCTGTGCTGGCGTAATTTTTAAATCATTCCACCTTAATTTCACTGTCCATATAGGACGCCATTTTATTTTCGCTGAGCCACCACCGCCCGTTATAATAATGTTTCAATAGTATATGTTTAATAAAATAGTTTCAAGTATTTAACGTCTTTTTATTTTATTGCAACTATAAGTGCATTCGAACCTGGATTATCATGTATCACAACGCAGTCTTTGAATTTAAACCAGCCCAACCAAATAACTTCTTTACACATGCTTTCGCCAAATGTTTTTTCTAGCGCCCGTTGTAATAAACTCCACAACTGTCTCTTTCTTCTAGTAAGTTTAAGACTTATGGATAAAAATATATAGCGCCTCTTTTTCCTTCACGGAGTGCAAGCAACGACTGAACATACACTTCTGCATTAGTCCGATAATACATGTCTTACAAACGCTACGATGAATACAGTGGATTTATTCTGACTGGAGAAAAATCTTGTGTTGTCAAATCCACTTACTCAAATATCTATCTCATCCGCGATAAAATGTTATCCAGCGCCATTTCCAGAGAATATTTCCGTTGTCCTAAGGCTTATACATAGAGGAAATGAAGTCTCCCCACTGCATGGAAATCCTGTCTCGAGCAATCAATCCATTGATTCTGCCGCAATCAACGATGATTCGATAAATTAATAGGAACGCACCAGGAAAAAAACTTGCCTCCTTCTTAAGAATTTGTTACATTTTATTGTTTATTATTTGTTATGACTACTCAGTGCTTAACTATTCTAGTTTTGTTGTTGGGAAGGAATTCGATTTTTTCCCCAAACAATTTATAATTTGTTTCGTATATTAACCATTTAACGCGCAGTGTTCGCGCTCTGGGAACACCAAACTCTGACGTTTTGACTGTTGCCAGTCACGAAGAATAGATATGATTTCTATAAAAATAGTTGCGGGTGACATAGCTCCACGAGAATCCTTTACTTTTTAGCACATCATTTACCGTCAAAAAATTGGTCACGATTATTTTTAACAGCACTGACATCTGCTGAAAATTGGAAGAATGCGAGAACAGCTAGATAGATTGCCCAATGCTGAAAAAAGGGCAGCCGTTTCCATTGCTCGACTTAACTACCAGCAAGATGGCGGATGATCGAAACGTTCATCGCGTGCCACAGATCTAGAGACCCTTTTTTGACGCAGCTAGCTGTGCGGCACATCCAGCTGTTGTCAAAAAAGGGTCTCTAGTTCTGTGGCACGCGATGAACGTTTCGATCGTCCGCCATCTTGCTGGTAGTTAAGTCGAGCAATGGCAACGGCTGCCCTTTTTTCAGCATTAGGAAAGGGTTGCGCCTCAAAGGGTCATTACAAATATGACTATGTCAAAAATTGCATGTATATCTTGTAGCCTGCATATTGCTGAAAGTGAAGAAAATCAAAGCAGTGAGGTAAGAAAGCCTTATTAACGCTTTCAAATTGGATAAAATAATTGATCTCACACAGATTTATTACAATAACTGAGATTAAATTTGCAATTAAAAAAAATTATAACATCCTCATTGTTAAATTTTCGCAATTGTACATGACCATTTCAAACTTAAAATTATGAGTGTTTACTTACAATTATCTGCAATATTTGTTTCAAACTTTGCTTCCCCCAGTTGTGGACGTAGGATCTGAAAGGGTTAAATAGCACTGATACGCAGTTTCCAAAAATCGTGCGGCATCTGGCAACATAGATGAGTTCAGCAATACTAGGAGCTGAGAAATGAGTAATGGTTTACCGTTATCGGCGTTAAAGCGGGAAAAGCTGTCTCGAGAACGGTTGACGAAAGTCATTACGAAAGTTTAAAAAATAAGGTATTTAATTCCATGTGATTACTTTTACGAAACAAACATAACTCGATCGCACGGTTGCGTTGTTCTACAAAAAAGGAAAGAGCAGTTTCTTGCCTTTCTGGAGTCTCAGTAAAAAATTATAACGATTTAAGATTTATTAGACCCTTCACAGTTTAAATTGCTACATTAAAAGTGATTGCATACGATAAGAAGAGCTGGAGTAAATTTATCGCAGTCCCAAATTCTTCAAATAGTTATCGCTATATAATTTTCTACCACGTTTTCCAATTAGCTGCTGTAAAAAATAGTCGCAAGTTCCCATACGACTTTTACACATCAATTATATTAATTATCTGACACTCTTGTATTGCGAATGTATTTTAAAAAAATGTAATTACTTTTGTTTTCTATGATACCCTTCTCTAAAGAAAAAATTCTGCGAACAGCAACAGCTGGCGTCTGAAACCGTAAGCAAAGGTTCCACCCACTTAATTATCAGGAAAATTAATCTGAGAAGCAGAGGAGATGCTTCAAAAGAACGTAAATATCTCAAGTCGAAAGTTTGCAATAAATTGCTGTCATATATATTATCCGCACAGAATTGATTGCACGGTTTCTACGAGACGGTTTTGCAGAAATATTTCATCTTTCATATTTGAGCAGCTTAGATTTTATTTTCTGTTGAACTATGAACAAAGTTAGACACTGATATTTGCAACGGTCGCTATTTGCGTTATTTAAAATTTTACCTTTTGTGAGACGTTCTAAGATGCAAAAATCAGGGTTACCGAATGTCAACTCCGGTTATAGCGAACCTCTGGGGACTGACAAATTTCGTTCACTATATCCGAAGTTCTCTAAAGCCGATTTTTCCTAATGTTAACAATAAAACAATATGAAAACTAGAAAATAATATTTTATGCAGATATTTAATGTTTATGAAGTAAATCAAACATAATTGATTGCATTTGTGGTTATAGAAATACAGTCAACTCCGGTTATAGCGAGCCTCTGGGGACCGTCAAATTTCGTCCACTATAGCCGATGGTTCACTGTATCTGGGTTCACTGTAACCGGAGTTGACTGTATTTTTTAAATAAAGCAAAACATAATTAATCCCATTTACGTAAATAATGTACATTCCATTCTGTTGGTAAAAGGTACTGTCGATTTCAACCTGTGATATTGCCTTGGGAATTGAAAATGAAATCGTCTGTGGTCAAGAGTGAAATTTCTGCTTTTGGTTCACTTTCAAAAGTACCCTGCCTTAGTGAATGCTTTACAACAATTAAAAGAATTATGATCCTCTCCAGCCCCCCCTTCCCTTTTTTTTAGCATAAGTATGTTAGCCTAGACCATGCCTAGAAACTGGCAATTCACCTGTACTTCGGAACAGGTTCTTGATAATCTCTTTCTCTCAACTCGAACGTAAAAGAGACACACTTCGTAGAGATCGAGCATCACCTCTGCCGTCCACAGTGATTTAAGCTCACTATAACCGAAGTCCTGGTTCAATAAAACCGAAAATTTCTATGTACATTTCGAATGCATATGAATCGAGACTAATGAAATGCGTTCACTATAGCCGAAAGTTCACTATATCCAGTTTCACTATATAAGGAGTCGACTGCATATTATAAAGCTGAATTTGTCATGGCAAGCCTACATGAGCGGCATCTCCCTAAGGAGTGTCTTGGACGGAGGGCTTCTTAACCCATTTGTGCCTGGATATTTTTGCGACTTTCTTCGATTTTTACTGATAACAGAAATAATAGATAAATTTCTGATGTCAACTTCTTGAACAAGGGATGATTTCTTTTAAAATCATTATGCATAAAAATCGAAATATCAACATCCTACTTGGTCATGTTAAAATATTTTGTAGAGTTGAGGCTCAATAGTCATGAATAAAGGCTAGGAAAAATAAATAACGTTTTCGACTAATAGCGAAAATGCCGTCCCAAAAAAGGGACGCTAGGCATAAATGGGTTAAGAGGCTCTAACCCGTATTTACGTTACCTCTGGAGAAAACCGCCCAAATATCCAGACTGTTAGATCGACAGCCCCGGTTCGTAGTTCCGAACCCTGGATCTTTGCACTTAAGCCATTTACCACTTACAGGTCTTATACACTGTAAGTAATACCTGTAATTTTACCACACATATTGCGGTAAAATAATACAGCACAAGTGCTGCAGCTTCGAAATACAGCACTGTGCGTTGTAAATCTACTCACGTTGATAAGGCAATCACATAAAACCTATACAAGAAATTGACACAGTCCTTACATCGGAACGTGTTGGCGTTATGTTTACCCACATGTTGTGCTGCAATCAAGGAAAATATTTTTTGCAATGTACACCTGCCATGGTGGGCTGTTAAGGTTATTGTATGCATTCAAGTACAATTTCGTTACTTTTGCGGCTTATGGAGGGTGAATAGGTATCTCTATGGCTTAGTGGATAAGACGCTGAATACGGTAGACGTCTAGTAGTGAAGACGAAGGGTACTAGTCTTCCTCGCGGGTGTCCATCTATCGGTCTGGAGTTCAGCACTGTTTTTCTTCCTAAGTAACTTGAATACACATTAGAGTTTCTTAAAATGCGCTTGGCCCAAGGCATCTCTAGAAGCTATACACTGGGAAAAATGATTACAGCGCAACGTGCGTGTAAACGTAAACCCAACCCGATGTGATGTAGACTGTGCCAGTTGCCGTACAATTATTGCCATATGTTCTTCGTGACTGGCTTATCAATGTCATTTCGCCATTTTTTTTGTGGATTTACAACACACAGTGTTATATTATTTTACAGCCATACGTGTGGTAAAATTACAGGTAATTCTTGCTGTGTAGAATATATTATACGCAAATGTGAGAAACATTACTTTACCAGACAAAATATACAATCAAAGTGTCTTAATAAAAAATAATCTTACCATCTTTCAACGTATTTCAAGACTCAACAGATCTATCCACTAGACAGGCTCACGATTGTTTCTAAAGATGGCTGCAGGGTGTGTCGCGAGCTAAATGGCACTTCCGCCTCACCTTAACGCGACAGAGGATATCGAGGTGACACTTTTAAACAAGTTTCCATTAATCAATCTCGAATATTCTATTGAACGCACTCTTAACACCGTTCCTGTAAAGGACCAGTAATTCGCCCTCAATTAAAAATAAGTTATGGTGGACTGAGTTGCGTCAAAGGATCGAGAAACTTTAACCCATTTGTGCCTGGATATTTTTGCGACTTTCTTCTATTTTTACTGATAACAGAAATAATAGATAAATTTCTGATGTCAACTTCTTGAACAAGGGATGATTTCTTTTAAAATCATTATGCATAAAAATTGAAATATCAACATACTACTGGGTCATGTTAAAATATTTTGTAAAGTTGAGGCCCAATACTCATGAATAAAGGCTAGGAAAAATAAATAACGTTTTCGACTAATAGCGAAAATGCCGTCCCAAAAAAGGGACGCTAGGCATAAATGGGTTAAGAGAAGTATTTTTGTTGAGCGTTTTGAGCGAGAAAGACGCCAAACCTAAATTTGACTTAATAGTAAAGTCAAATTTAGGTTTGAAAAAAAAAATGACAAAATTTAATTATGCGGTAATATTGTTGATAATGTTCATGTGCGGATAATGTTCATGCTATCAGTTCGGAATGCTGGGAGGTTTTTTTTTTTTTTGTTGCGTATACAGGGTTGTCAGGGGTCAAGAAAACTGAAAGTACTTAATTAGTAAGGAAAGAGTTTACTTTAACAGAAAAATACAGGAAAAATTTCAAACTTTCGTATAAACTTGAAGAATATTCAAATGTGAAGCGGAAGAGTATCTGAAGTCCATTTATAAATTAACTTTACCTTTGCAGTGTGTTTGGGAAAAAAAAAATATAAAAATGACATGGGTGCGAAGAAGTGGTGGACACGCCAATTTTTTTTTGAGGGGAGTGTCTAGTTTCCTAAAAAACATACTTATAAATCTTTTAAACGTAAACAGAATATGTTTCCCTAAAGTACCATTTCATTTTTTGTTTTTTTAACTAGGCCCTCTAAAAAAACAAAATTCTGTATCCTCCACGCTAGAGTTGCGCACCTTCATCGAGTTATATTTACAGCGTTTTTTAACTTTCAAAATGCCAATAAACTTCCCAACCATTCCGAATCAATAGCATGATCATTATCCACATCCGCATTTCCATGAAAACATGCTACATGTTTTATTGGAGCACAATTTAACAGTCAACATTATTACTGCTCTACTAAAATTCAACTTTTTTAACGCCGACACTGTATTTCGCCATTTAGGTGAAAGAAATTACGTTATATTCCGAAGATTTAAAGTGTAACAAAACGTAATCTATTCATCGGAGATGCATCCTGCAATTCAGAACTTAACGCGTTGAAAAAAAAAAAAACATTGACTTCAGCAAGGGTTTACGTTCAGGCAGGAAATCTGCGAGAGAAACCTTAGATGTACATGTACGGCTGATCTCATTTTTACGCTGGAACACGCACCGGTGTCCAGAATTAGGATTACAAAAACAAAACGAGATTTTTTAGACGAAAAAGTGTTTTAATGCATGGGAATTGTGCAATAATATCTCATGCTGTAAGGAAGGACATGGAGTAACAAAAGCATTTGCAAAGCAATTTAACCCATTTGTGCCTGGATATTTTTGCGACTTTCTTCGATTTTTACTGATAACAGAAATAATAGATAAATTTCTGATGTCAACTTCTTGAACAAGGGATGATTTCTTTTAAAATCTTTATGCATAAAAATTGAAATATCAACATACTACTTCGTCATGTTAAATTATTTTCTAGAGTTGAGGCTCAATACTCATGAATAAAGGCTAGGAAAAATAAATAACGTTTTCGACTAATATCGAAAATGCCGTCCCAAAAAAGGGACGCTAGGCATAAATGGGTTAATCTTAGCCCTTAAATGCATGAATTTTTTTCTCGTTCGCACGATAGCCACGAGTATAAGTTAAATTTCTTATATCAGTTTTATGAATAACTAATTCATTTCTCCAAGGACAACCAGTTTGAAAGAATTATCTGAAACTTTTATTACTCACGATATGAATCATATAAATCATTCCATATGAATGAATCCATATGAATCATTTATTATTAAAAAAAAACTATATTTTATATATGAAACTGACGTAAGAAATTTGGCTTCTACTCTAATCCGGCACTGAAAAATACGATGCATATATCAGGCCTCTCAATTGGTCCTCTTTTTTTAAAATTCCTACCTTCATCAAAGTTTTATTTATATAGCCTAGTATTTTAATGGTTTGATAGACGAAACCTTAACATCTAAAAGAACATTTAACAACTAATGAAGAAGCAGAACATTTAACTCTATTATTTATAGAGGTAGGAATTTTAAAAAACGAGGATAAATTGAGAGGCCTGATATATGCATCGCTATGCATTTAAGGGTTAAGCAAATAAGAGCTTTGGTCAAAATAGGATATATGTCAGAACTCTATTGGTCGTCTAATAAGATGTTTGGCTACCTCGTACTGCTAGTTATACTACATCGAGCTCTCATACTTTTATAAGGCTATTGATCAAGAACTGTGGTAGTCATTCTCATTTTACCAAAAGCACCTATTTTAATGCCTGAAGGGTCCTTGGAGGGGGTTGTCGACATGCAGTGGCTTCTCCTAGAGCAGTGGTTCTCAAACGTTTTTGTCCTGGGACCCACCTTCACTGAAGTTTTTTTTCGCGACCCAAGACTATATAATGATAACCAATATAGGCTATATGAAATACTATAGTTTTCTATAAAATACTATATAGTTTAATTTTTTCCTGCCCTTTTCACGACCCACCGAAATTGCTCCAGCGACGCATATTTTGGGAACCACTGTCCTAGAACATTAACCCATTTATGCCTAGCGTCCCTTTTTTGGGACGGCATTATCGCTATCATTCGAAAACGTTATTTATTTTTCCTAGCCTTTATTCGCGAGTATTGAACCTCAATTCCACAAAATATTTTAATATGGCAAGTAGGATGTTGACATTTCAATTTTTATACATAACGATTTTAAATGAAATCATCCCTTCTTCAAAAAGTTGACATCAGAAATTTATCAATTACTTCTGGTGTTAGCAAAAATCGGAGAAAGTCGCAAAAATATCCAGGCACGAATGGGTTAAACAAGTGTTCCAATGGAATTGAGCTCTGGAGTCTTCGGTGGTCACACTACAGGATGAATATACTGTCTTCTTCCAGGTAATCGTCGACACATTAACGCATTTATGCCTAGTGTCCCTTTTTTGGGACGGCATTTTCGCTATCAGTCGAAAACGTTGTTTATTTTTCCTAGGCCCTTATTCACGAGTATTGAACCTCAACTCCACAAAATATTTTAACATGACCCAGTAGGATGCTAACATTTGAATTTTTATACAGAATGATTTTAAAAGAAATCATTCCTTGTCCAAGAAATTGACATCAGAAATTTATCTCTTACTGCTGGCATTTGCAAAAATCGAAGAAAGTTGCAAAAATATCTGGGCACTATGGGTTAAGTTTGGACAACAGTAAAAGCGTATAACATATATTTCGAGGGACATGAAACCTCCTTCCAGTGTTACAAGAAAGAAGGAAAGCAAACTCAAAGTAAAGGCTAAAACTGAATTAAATAAATAAACAAAGATGGAACAGTCTCGCAGTGGTCTGGGCACTAAACTCCGTTCCCATAAGAACACGGCAAGTGAAGCAGTATCCTGCTTGGCCAGTGCTTGGGAGGGTCAACTTCCTCTAGGCTCGACTGTTGTGGGACCGTGTACGCTAATGGGAGCTGGTGCACGTAAATTTGCAGTCACGCAGTGGTCTGGGCGGCCCGACTGCTGTGGGATCGTGTACGCTAATGGGAGCTGGTGCACGTAAATCCGCAGTCTCGCAGTGGTCTGGGCGCTAAACTCCGTTCCTATAAGAACACGGCAAGTGAAGCAGTATCCTGCTTGGCCAATGCTTGGGAGGGTCAACTTCCTCTCGGCTCGACTGCTGTGGGACCGTGTACGCTCATGGGAGCTGGTGCACGTAAAATCCGTCGTGGCTCCAATGTCCTCCAAGTTGTTAAACGATACGTCTGGGGATGCCGATTTCAAGAGGTTGGTCCCTCCTCTGGAATTGTTTCAAAATTAGGGGACCCCGAGCTGAGTCGGACTTCCTCCCACTGGGGCACATTAAAATGGAAGCCGCTCCTTCCGCCCATCGCCTGTCTATTTGGGGGATCTGGCACCGCCCCGCGGTTGCCAGAGAGCATTAGCAACAACAACAACAAGATGGAATAGAATGTTATCTTCCAAAGGATGAAAAAGTGAGAGAAAAAAGAGCAGTTAATAAGAACAAGGTAAAGGAATGAAGGAATAAAGATCAAAAGCTGTGGGAGGAGGGGGAAGTAGAGGTAATCTGAGAATCGTTCATTTTACTATTATTATTTTATTACCATTTATAAATTAATGAAAGCCAGTCAGACCCAGGTTGAAGGAAAATATTGCTGTTGCCCGTTTGTGAAAAAAAATTCGAAATTGAAAAGAAAAAAAGCAAACCAAAAGTATTCCTTGGAAATCCATTTAATAACTCAGACAATGATTTAATCTCTTGAACTCAACTGAAAAAAAAACCCGTGTATCAGAGCAACCAGAAAAACACAAGTAGAGAGGCTAAAACACTTTGACAGCAAGAATTAATTCTAATATTGCCCTTTAACGTTCCTTATTAAATATTCAACTCAAATCTTTTATCATTAACTTTCCTGCATGCAACCGCACAAAAAAAAGAGCCAAGCCAGCGAAATTATATCGAACAAAGCACAAGGGCATTCAATAAAGAAACGGCCATTAAATATATAGAACAAGAATAGAAAGACCAACACAAACTTTCTTTTTCATATATATATATATACATACAGAGAGAGACATAACATGAATAAATCGAACAGAGAAAAGAAGGGCTTTTTTCACTAAAAAAGCACAGGGAAAGCTTGAATCTGTTTTTTTTTTCTTTCATATATTCTTTCTCTATTCTCTTTGCGGTATTTCATAGAATCAATTTTGGGTGCTGGGGAAGAATATTTGATTATGTACGTTCCTGGTAAACTTCGGAATATTTTTGTGGGTTCCTGCAGAAACTCCATTTCAATAAAAGGGAATTGGAAGTTTCTCCTCTATTGTGAATAAATCCGATCCCTTCGTAAAATATGATGCATTTGCATTGCTTCAGCGTGCAGGGTGCATGGTTAATGATAGATTCCAGTATGACTAGAGGGCGGTATATTGTTATCTCGTATAACAGATAAAAGCGAACTTCATTTTCCTATTGTTGGGTTTGTGTTGCTTGCGGGCACTTTAAGTTCTGAATGCATAAAGCACAGAAGTTTAATGGCATATATCTATCTAAAAACAGCTTTATTATTGAAACAATGTCAGTATTAGATGTGGTATTTTGCGTTTAAAAATCAATCACTGAATTAGCTTATGATTATCTGAACTAATAACCTTTTCTTGAAGAAAAATGTACACCCTCCAAAAAAAAAGTATTCGAGTAAGAGATAAGTTTCCTACGTTGGTTTCATATACTAAAAATTATTTATCATAGAATATGAATTAGGCTATGTACAAGTATGACTTTAGATATTTCTGTCAAGTCGCGCGTTTTTCTAAAACTCAATTATTATTAGCTCAAATGCAAAATAGGAAATTTATCTCTTACTCGCATACTTTTTTGGAGGGTGTACAAACTCCAAAAATAGTATTCGAGTAAGAGATAAATTTCCTACGTTGGTTTCGCATATTTAAAATTATTTATCATAGAATATGAATTAGGCTATGTATAAATGTGTGTATAAATGTGACTTTCCATATTTCTGTCAAGTTGCGCGTTTTTCTAAAACTCAATTATTATCTCAAATGCAAAGTAGGAAATTTATCTCTTACTCGCATACTTTTTTGGAGGGTGTACAAACTCCAAAAAATAGTATTCGAGTAAGAGATAAATTTCCTACGTTGATTTCGCATATTTAAAATTATTTATCATAGAATATGAATTAGGCTATGTATAAATGTGTGTATAAATGTGACTTTCCATATTTCTGTCAAGTTGCGCGTTTTTCTAAAACTCAATTATTATCTCAAATGCAAAGTAGGAAATTTATCTCTTACTCGCATACTTTTTTTGGGGGGGGGGGAGGGAGGGGTTACACGTATGTGTACATTTTTCTTTCCACTGTTAAAACGATTCTTTAAGATTTTTTTGTAGTTCCGAATCGATGTGCATATGCTTTAATTTTGAATAAATAGTTTTAACGCATCTGAATGTGTAAATCCTATACACTGACATACACATTTTGTTTTTGTTTGCCGTTATTTGATCTTTTAACGATCAGTTTCCGTGATTTTATTTTGTTTTTGTTTGCCATTACAGAAAAGAATATTTGGTTGTTAGTGAAACTTCCGAAGTTGAATTTGTTAATATTTTTTTTGCCTTTTTTTTTCAAAATTCAAACAGCTGAAAAGAACTTGTTGGACATCCTTTGCCTTTAAAAGTGTCTTCTTAGTCTTCCTTTTATGGGTGATAAATACTTTTTACTACTGAAACTGAGGTTGGGAATTAAGCTTTTATTCGAAAATTTATTTGAAAACATGTTTTATACTTGTCGTTTTTAATCCATTTGTGCCTGGATATTTTTGCGACTTTCTTCGATTTTTACTGATAACAGAAATAGTAGATATATTTCTGACGTCAACTTCTTGAACAAGGGATGATTTCTTTTAAAATCATTATGCATAAAAATCGAAATATCAACATCCTACTTGGTCCTGTTAAAATATTTTGTAGAGTTGAGACTCGATGCTCATGAATAAAGGCTAGGAAAAATAAATAACGTTTTCGACTAATAGCGAAAATGCCGTCCCAAAAAAGGGACGCTAGGCATAAATGGGTTAAATGTAATAGGTTTTTTCAAAATAATTATGATTTTGCTCTTTAATTTGAGATGTGAGATTTCTGTCAGGTTTGATGAGGTTGTAACTGTTTCATTTTGAGCTCTATGAATTCTCTTTCATTATTTTGCATCGAATACATTCTATCTCGCTAATATTGTTACAAAAAATACCGTAGTGGGTGTATGTTAAATAGTCCAACGAGCTCGAAAAATAGGAAATAACACTTTATTCATGAAACGAAGCACTATATATATCTCACAATAAATACATCATTTTTAACGGATGGCACAGCGGATCATTAAAATATCATAGAAATAACACTATTTAGACTGCGATATTAGTTGTATTCCTTTGATCTCAATATCTGCAGTCTATCGCACACTAACTCGACAGTGAGAGTGACTGCTTATTTACAGATTTCCAGGCGGACATGACGTCATACAGGATGTGACATAATTTCCCTGGACTTTTACAGTAATTGCTTTTACGATATGAAATAGAAACCAGAATTTCATTAATTTCTTTTTGTAGCGAAATTCGTCCCAATGTCGCCAAAACAGTCACCAAGTTTGTCGCCAAGGTCAAGGAGATCACATACTCATTTCACTTGCAACAATGACTGTACAACTCACTTTCCGGCAACACTCATCCATGCAGGAAAACAACATTACAGTTTTGTAACAATATTTTTAAATAATAATCATTTTTAAGAAACTCACATTCCTCATGTGTTGATTGAATTTTTTTTGTATTTCTTCTGTCTAATTCCGATTTCTTGCATTCGATAAAAATGCATGTTTGAGCTTTGACTATGTTTTAATACACACTTTTTATTCTGATGTATACTCGTTTTCTAAACGCATTTCAAGTGAAGTATTGTACTCTAATACAATACTTCACTGCTATCTCCCCCTCAAAAAAAAAAAAAAAAAAAAAGTTTCTTTTTTTTCAGTTTTTCACTTTTTCCTAACCCTTTCTTCTCTACTTTTGTTTTTCCTTCATTCTGCTCCCTACTTTCTGTTGTTTTATTTTATGGCTGCGTAAAATTTTATGTGTAACGGATTGCGTCGGAGCGCCTGCGATAAAAGGTGAAAAATATCACCTTCAAATCAATCAATCAATCAATGAGTGCCTAGGTTTTCACTGAAACTTACTCGTAACATGTTTCTTAACTAAAACCCATATATTTTAAGAACTATTATTCAGTCTAAAATTTTAAAAGCAGTTTGCTAACTGTTTACCAATTACAACTTTCTTATCAAAAATAATCGCATTTTCTGCCGTTAAAACATCGTAAACTAAACAGAATTCTTTGAAAATCGAAATAAGTTTTTTCTTCTTTTATTTTTTAAAAGTTGAATTCATGTTTAACCATCGAAGCAAAGCCTCCTTAGCGAAGATTCCGTTTCTGCTGTTAGTTTTGCTTTCTCAAACTGATTTATAAAAGCTATGTTTGAGTCAAGAGAGTTAACTGGTTAGATCTAACTTTCCACCCCTCAAGTTGATCCAATTCACTGCAGAGTGATATCATCTTTACATTTCTTCCCCTTCCTAAAATGCTAAGAATAAAAGTTTCGATGAAAAAGGAATTATTTGTGAAATTTTATATTTAATATTTGTAGTTTTTTAAATTAGAAATTATCTGATAAAGATTTAATAGCTTTAGTTATTAAGAATTTTCTTTTACGTGTTTTAAAACTCTAATATATCAGATAAGCATGTTTACAGCACTGTCAAAGCATCCGAGTGTGAAATTAAAATATTAAAAATTTAATTAAACAAAAGTATAACACGACTTTCGTTACTTTGAATATATCTCCCGGTGTGTTTTTTTAGCTGTTTATTTACACGGGTATCTTAAAAAATTAATTTATTTCCTAGCTAATAACACGAATCAAGTCATAAAGAAAACATCTCGAAAGCTTTGTAAAATGTATTAAATTCTGTTTCTTTATTCATCGAAAACTTTATTACACGCTTTTTTAAAAATAATTTTTTAATCACATTGCTTGCTCTGTAACATAAATTATCGATTTTTAATTCGCTTACGAGAAATTTCTCTAGCAAAAATGATTAAATTGTCAAATTTTTTGATAATGATCTAAGAAATTCTCTTAGATAAAAAAATCTCATCACTTTTTCTTTCTTTTTCAAAATTAGTTCTTCATTTCATTAAAATTTAATCAGTGAATTCTTACAACATAACAAAAACAAAATTTGAGAAAAAAAATCCTTTACGTATTTTATGTTACGTTTAAAACGTGTTGAAATAAGGTTGATGTTTATTAAAACGGGAAAACCTTTTTAATCAAATCTATATTGGGGTTCATATTTATTTGTTTAAATGTGCTTAACGCTTGGCTAAAAGGGCAGCCAAGTAAAATTATATACAAATAAAACCATAATAAATTAAAAAATTAACGATGAAAAGGCTTATTACACTAGACAACAAAAAAAAAAAAGTTTTCATCTGTATTCTGGTGCTAAATAGCCTATTCTTAATAATTTTGGATCTAAAATAACGAATATATAAATGAAATCTTTTTATTAGCTCTTGTTTCTAGATACACAAAGTCTTACTGGAGAGAGATACACCACAGCCTACTCATTGATTCAAAGGTAAAAGGGAGAAAAACAATCCTGTTTTATGAATATAATGCAATAGATCGTGGTTCATTCAACAATGTTTATTTTTCAGAATGCAGGTGTTAATTTTAGCTTATTTCTCTGGACGTTTCCTTATGGTCTGCCTTTTGTACCGATAACGGATCATCTCTTGTAATAGTCCAGCAGTAGTCATCCAGCATTAACTTTATCCAACGACCTGATATCAGCGATATATTAAAGAGATACCTTTGATATGAAACCTTTCACCGTGCTCATCGCTTACAGCTCCACAGATTTTAGGGAAAAAAAAAACAAAATGGAAAGGGAGGAAAATAAAGTGTCAGAGGGATATTGAATACAAGAGTTTTTGCACGAACATGTTGGTAGTTTTCGTCTTTTCTGGTGCCGAAATCCTCGTATTATACCTTTAAGGCCTTCCGATAGCGGCTTTCACTTACCCTTTTAATGCTTCTTACCCTTTTAATGCTACCCTTTTAATGCCCTTTTAAAGATCGAAAGCAAGATCTTTTATAATTGTGAGTATTTGGGGGCCACAGAGAGACTCCCTCCTTAACCTTTGCATCACTCACCTTTGGCAATTTCGCTCTAGGTATTGGAGAGCCAGAATTGTTCATGGAAACCTCAAAGCTCTTCAATATTTCCAGCCTTATATGCAGGTGTGTAAGCAGAATCAGGATATTATTTGGATATACTAGAAGTTCATCATCAAAATTTTTTCCCCGGATTTCATATTTCTTGATGACCATTTATATTTTACGAAGTGAGATTTTCTATCTCAAGAGTCCCTTAAACGCAGAAAACAGCAGCACTCAATACAGCCCAACTTTATTTTCAGGAGTACAGCAATAACTTAACTTCCTTTGACTGCAATCCAAATATGCACCCGTGTAGAAAACTCTCCCTGTACTCTATGCTACACATCTGCATTCTAAACATATACGATTTAGTAAATCTGACCCCAAATAGATTTTAACAGAGCTTGACTATAACCCCCTGTTTGAAGATCAGTACTCTAAAATTAGTTTTGCTTCTTTTTCCGCATTATGCCTGACAATGAAATTAAAACATATAATTTCAAATTTCAATATTTATATGGTCTCTTAACGGTTTACCGTAACTGGACATTTTCAAACGTGGAAGAGTAAATTAAGTCAAAATATTTGCTGCTTCATAACTCTGAGAATTTTGGTAGTATACGGGCAAACTGTTTTTAGTGAGCATCAAATTGTATAAAGAAAAATTTTCTAAATATAACTGATAGGACCGGGGGACCGTATAAAAATTTAAATTTCGTAATTTTTTAGAAATTGATTTATTGACTTTGATTGTTTCTGATATGATGGATCATACAATTTAAAGCATTTTTGCAATTGGAAGGAACTATGTGTTTCTGACAAACGGTTCAGGAAATAGCCATTGGGCACCATTAGCACTGGACACCCTGTATGTATTACCTGTATAATAATCAATGCAGTCCTACAATGCATTAATTTTAATTAATACTAATGAAAAATGCGCACAATATACACAAAATATTAAACTAATTAAAAAAATTGAAATATTCTGTAGTTTGTTTATAAAATTGCATCCTTTTTTTAGAGAGTTTCTGGTTTCAGTTAAAATACACGAAATTTAATACTGAATTCTATTTTTTATTCTCCAATTTGCAGAAAAGAAGTTATATAATATTACGCCATGATAAACTAATTATCGAAATGGTATACAAATAAACAATCCTTTAACGTTTTACAATTCTTCAAAATCTTTCATGTAAATTAAACTGGTGGAAAAAATTTCTTCTATTTTCTAGAACAGTCAACAATGTATTTTTTTTTATTTTTCATTTTATTACAAAATAATATCATATTTTCAAAAAAGTAATTTGAAGCAGATAAAATATCGAGACAAATTTCCGCTAATTATTTCATAGTATTCTCAAATAAATAATTTTTGAAAAAATATATCTCTCGTCAATGTTAATACTGAAAATTACAAAATTTCTGTTGAATTATTAAACGGCATATTTTTATTTATTTGCTTATCTTTGTTTAAAAACATCTATAACAATAATTAGCTCCTCCATCGTCAGCTTTTAGGAAAAGAACCATTAGAAAATAAACATTTTTAGATTTATTTAAACAATTTGCATTATTAATTTTTCATAGCCATTTGCATTTTTTTTAATTATGTCGCTAGAATTAAATTTTACATAAAAAGGATTATTTTTCTAAAAATATGTAACTTGATATAAAATTTCAAAAGGATATGAAAAAAATGATTGTTTAGCTTAATACAATTTTTATTCTGTAAGTTACATTCTCGTGAATGTAATTTTCACGAAGTTTATTGACTCAATATTTAATTTTCTCATTTCAAAACAATGACTTTTTATAAAAGATAAAACATGAAAAGTTTTTCTGAGTCATTAAAATTGTAAAAAATCTGGAGTGACTCCACTCGACTTTCCGAACACTTACGATTAAGATCATTACCAAGCATTTAAATAAACTTTAATCGATGAATAATTCAAATATATATACCAAAATGAAGCTCAGTCGAATGTATCGTTTAAACGCTAGCGCACTTTCAAGAATTTCTCCCCATAGGCTATAATGTAAAAGGAATTTTTGGCGTAGCCCTGTAGAAAAACTATAAGTCCTATACACATCAAAATCCATACCGGTCTTACGATGGTTGTTTATAACATGTACACCCAATTTGAGCTCAATCGAATGTACCGTTTAAACGCTAGCGCACTTTCCAGAATTTTCCCCCATAGGCCATAATGTAAAAGAAATCTTTGTCGTAGCCCTGTAGAAAAACTATAAGTCTTATACACACCGAAATCAATACAGGTCTTGCGACGGTGGTTTATAACATATATACCCAATTTGAGCTCAATCGCATGCCCCGTTCAGGAGCTATCGTGTTCACTCACATACACACAAACACACATACACACACACACATACACACATACATACATGCATCTCGTAAAAATAGCATAAATGAATTCAGAAGCCTTTTAAACGTGTAAATACACCAAAATCTCGAATTCGAATTTTTTCATGATTACAATACTTTCCTTACATGGTACATGTTCGGAAAGTAAAAATATTAAATGCCAACTTTGTTGGTATAAAGGGCTCAAAAGCATATTCATATTTGAAATTTTAATTACTTTCGCTTTTGCGCATGAACTACCGAAAAATTCATGAAATATTGAATCAAGAATTTTCTAGGTCCAATTAAAAAAAATAGATTCTAAGTAAATAACTTCGTGTTTTGACATTCCTTTGTAGCAATTTTAGTATACCTATCCGTTGACATCTCTTAATAATGCAATTAACAAACGAACAGACACACAAAGTCACAAAAACAGTCGCAATGATGCACAGAGTTGCAAGGTTGATATCAAAATAGCACCACCAATGTTAAAGCGAAAGCAAGTATATATTAACCCTCTGACTGCTCAATTTTCGGACCAAAATCGCTTCAAAAATTGTGTATTTTTTTTTTTCTTATTTCAAATCTATGTACATTGGAGAATTGAAATGTGCATTTTTTCTTCCTAGAAAAGATTTTTAATATAGATTTTTATCATGAGAAACTAAGCTTCAGAAAAACCACAATTTCAGATGTTATTACATAAAATTTCTTTAAAAATAAATTTCAATTGAATTACGCCTCAAAGGGTTAAGAGCAGGAGGTAGGGTTAATCAGGGCCTTGCGTAAATATGACGGGCGAAAAGTGACGTTTTTTCCATTTGTCAGTATTTTACCAAGCCGAAACTAATGAAGCTAGTACCACGAAATTTGGCCTGTATGTGAGATTCGTAACGTGTATGCTCTGTAAGCGATGCCTTTTCTAAAGCTCGTAAGCTATGGAGATACAGGTGAGCCAAAACGCTATATTCATATCTTAAAAAAATATTCATAAAACTCTTCCTGTGAAATGTAATATACGAATAGCTACATATCAATTTCAGGACAAGTGGGTTGACATTCCCCCCCCCCCCCGCATCCATTCCACATATTTTTCCTTAACTCTCTAACGCTCTACAATGTCACATGTGTGACACGAAGGAACGTCACAGGAGGCGTGGATTCACATCACATTTGTGATGTTTCATTTGTGATGATCACATTTGTGAACGTGACGAAATGTAACATCACCACTACGTCACTGCCAAAATTGAAATAATCGCTTGACCAAATAATTACGGGAAATGACGTGCTTTAAAAATGAAAGAATGAGAGAACAGCTGGATAGATTGCCCAATGCTGAAAAAAAGGCAGTCTTTGCCATCGCTGGACTTAACTACCAGAAAGCTGGCGGACGATCGAAACGTTGTTGAATCGAACAAACATTTTATCAAATTAACAAAACAAACTTACCAAATTGTTTAACCAAGCCAGGGATGGGCAAACTACGGCCCGCGGGCCAAATCCGGCCCGCCGGAAGTTTTTATCTGGCCCGCGGATGGAATTTTAATTAGCCGGTCGGACGGAAATTGAAAGAATATATATACTTATATATTACATATTCATATTAAGAATTATGAAGATGGCTTGAAAAAAGTGCATTTAGAGTTCGAACGCAGATTTCAAGATTTCAGTGCCATTCAAACAGAATTGGATAATTTTACCATACCTTTCAACGTAAATTGTAAAGCAGTGAGGTCAGATTTGCAGCTCGAATTAATTTAACTGCAATCTAACAATCATCTCAAGCAGTTGTTTCTAAATATGCCAAAGTTAGAGTTTTACAAATCATTATCGAAAGTAAGTTTCCCAAATTTAATATCTCACGCCCTGAAAATCAGTACTATATTTGCTTCATCTTATATATGAGAACAAGTGTTTTCAACTATGAACCTTAGAGAGAATTCTTTCAGAAGTAGACTGGCAGATGAGCATTTAGCCTCGTTCATTAGAATCAGTGCATCTCACTTCGAACCTCAATATAAGGAACCTTTAAAAATGAAATCGCAATTTCATTCATCTCATTAATATATTTAAATTGTAATACTTGTACATTATTCTTGAAATTTTAGAAAAATTTATCTTGGCCCGCCAAACTTTTCATTTTCGATTTTTGGCCCGCGATCTAAAACGTTTGCCCATCGCTGAACCAAGCAAATTTTGTTAAATTCAACAAAACACTTTTTAACGTGTGTTTGCAATAGATGAACGTTACTTTAACTAACCATTGCCAACAGACCTTAAATTTACCTTGGGTCTATTTCAGCTCGCGTAAAAGGATTAATTATGCTGCATAATGCAAGTTTTAATAATATACCTGTCACAGTATATATCAATTATAAGTAGAAATTTAGAAGGCATTTTAGCCAATTTATAGCAAAAGAAAAGCCTATTTATAAGAAAAGCATTATAATATTTTTAATGGAGGCTCAAAATGAAATATAAATCATGCCAAACATATTATGTGTAAAACAAATAGACAAGGATGTCGTATGTTCACATGTATAACGACAAATATAATAATTGGAGTTCATAAAACAAAACTAAAGCATTCCAATCGATGATTTAAAATCACTGTAACCCACGAGAATCATTAACGATGATCAAATTTTTTAATGAGAGTTATAGAGTGAATCAAAATTTTTATAGTATGGTTTATCAGATCGCCTTTTAAAATAAACCCTATTTTGATGAAAAAAAATAAATAAGTATAAAAATAAAGCTAATAAGTAAATAAATCATTACATTTTTAATTAAACTTAAATGAGCTGAAATATAAATGAATGTAAAGTATGATTAATTAAAAAAATGAATACATAAGACATGCGCGAAAAAATTGAATAATATTTTGTCAATAAGTGATAAAGTTCCTCCCATTAAAATAAAGTAATAAGGAAGATATTGCGAAAAAGAATTTACAGCTTCAAGTGAAAAAGTACACATCCAAGTTGCCATTTGCATTGTTATAATGGGACGTTTCAGAGATAATTTATATTTTAATTGCATTTTAAACTTTTTGCCTTAAAGATATTTCATATGTACTTAACATAATATATACACACAAACATATATTTCCAAGTTTAGTAAAATTATTCACATTTTTAATCACGATAGAAATAATTATTAATAAGATTTTAATGAAAAGAATGTTATCAAAAATTCAACAATATGCTAGAATGTTTTAATTCTTAATGCATCATTTTTAACTTGTTTGATTTTAGAAGAAAGATTATTTAAAGAAATTTTCGAGACATAATGAGTAAAGCAACTTAAAACTCTCTAGAAAAAATGCAATTAAGTTAAGCGTGAAGTATTTGTAGCTTTTAGAGTCACTTTTTCCAAAAAAATTTAATTTGATATGCTTCAAAGATTAAATATTTAATTAAAAAATGAAAATTATAAAGTGTTATTAATTTAAAGTATAAAAATGTTTTGTTTGTTCAATACTTACATGCAGACTTTGTTTACCGGCCGTAAAAATCTTAGAGAGATGAATGTATTAATTGAAATTGTGCAGGAAACTGCAGTATTTTTTAAAATATAGTTACTGACCTTGTGCTTAACTTGAGTGAATAATTATTCCGCCGTACAGTTCTTGTACCACTCTAGTTTGGCTTTCTAATTTGTATTTTTATCAAACGTATTATTTTACTGAGGCAAAATTCATGTTTTTTGTCGATATCTTTTTAACGGTCTGCTAAGCTTTTCACAGTATAAATTATATTAGAAGGACTGCTTTCTACTCTCCGAGCTTTGAAATATGTTCATAACTTACAGAATTATTATTTGGAAAGTTAATTTATTCAAAATTAAATAAAACTTCGAGAATTTCGGAAGATGTGTTATCCGAAAAGTTTTTCAATGTAGTCTGTTTAAGATAATATTTATTTTTAAAACATCTAACGATAGCTGTAATATATTACATTGAAATATTAATTACTTTTCTATGCGATGAAAGTACATTTGAAAAAGTACATTTTATTAATTACAAATCAAATTTGTAAGCCAAGTTAGGTGTAAGTGCACATTCCAAGTTTTAAAATAAAGTTCAGCGTATGCAATTATTAGTATCTTCACAAGTTTGGATTGTATTAACTTTGTTTAAACAGGTATTTTGTGAAGTAATTTGTGTTAAGCAGTAGTAAATGCTTTAATAAAATTGTGCTGGATATCGTCTTGAACGTTACTTTACCATCACTGCCCGCAGACCTAATGTATTAGAATTATTTTGGCTCTCGTTAAAGCATTTTAATCATGCTGCACAAATCATGTTTTAACAAATATACCTGTCACACTCTACACAAATTAGAAGTATAAATGTAGAAGAAATTTTTTGCCTATTTACAACGATTAAAGAAAAGGTTTATAATAATTAATGCTTTTAGTGCCGTTTATCTTTCCTATTTTAATTTAATTTAAATTTCTCTCTGTTGCAGTTTAAAATTCAGAGTTTTTAATACACCCCTGTAATGTGACATGCACAAATTTGACTTTAAATATTGCTTGGTTGTACACAAATACTGAAAAAATATTTTCCAATTTCCGATTCGTAAGAGTTGTTAAAAGTCAGCAGCGTAATAAAATTATCAAGAAAAATTAAATAAAAGAAGAAAAAAGCTATTTTTAATGAATATTAAGAAACATAAACAGCGATTTCATTTATTGACAAAATTGGTGTTATTCAAAGGTACATAGATACTGGAATATGTTATCTCTTGTTCAACTAGAATATATCTTGTACAATAGCTTGAAAAGTTCTGAACAAGAAAAAACAGCTAAATTTATAAAATAAAAAAATTGCCGAAGATTTTTTTGTTGTATAATTATTAAAAGAAAAACTGAGAATATTTTCTGAATGGCGACTAGGAATGCTTTACATAGAAAACTACCGCACATTATGCCCTTGCTTTGAGAATATGATGTTTCAAGTCAGTGGTCCCCAACCCCGGTCAATAGTTTTTGGACATTTATTCACTAATTTGGGTGATATTTGTGTTGATTCCACCATACAAAGTGCCATCTAGTGCACATTTTTAAACTAAAATGTCTAAAAATATTCCCTTGGGCGCATCTCGTGTACAGTCCATATGCCAAATTTGGTGGCAATCTTCTCACCGGTTACAGCTGCAGAATGCTGTTTATAGGGGAAGTTTAATTGTAACCACCCTGTACTTTTAATTAATTAAAAATAATGAAGTGCTTAGAAATATAAAATATAGATAAATGAGATTTTTCAGAAGAAAACTTAAAACTTGCAATAAACAGCATTGGTTTAGAAAAAAAAAATCTGATACGGATAACAAATTCTTTTGAGCTATAAAAATATTTTGATTCACTTCATTCACATTTTCTTTCATTTAAATGTGGGACATGTTACATCTGTAAAGGTTAGCAATTTCTCGCCAAATAAAAGAGATATCGCCAATATGTCTTCAGTTTCTTAAACTTGGTTTTGGTACGAAATTTAGCTGTGGTTTATTTTAAAAAAAGTACATAAAGCTTTCCTACGATTGACAAGATTTTGGGCATGGTAGTCCAAAACTTTATTGTAATTCTTGCAGGTGACCCGTGAGTACCATGCTCATAGATTGCAATCAAAAACAAGTGAAAACTATGCGTTAGAATAGCCCAACTACAAAACTTCAGCATTCGATAGCAAATCGTTTTTGAGTTGTATGCGAGATACAGAGGGTGGCCAATACCATCGGTATAAAATTTAAAGGCGAGTAGAGCATAAAGAATAAGAGCCACATAGCAATGTGGGGTTGGAAACGCTGTCTTCACATACGAGTAGTCGTTAACAAACACTTTGGATCAAGTGCTGAAATAATAGTGATTATTCCGACCGTTGTTCAGGAAAAACTAATTTATGTTTCAGAGAAAACAATTGACAGAAATCGACAATTTAAAAATCCTATTTCATTTCACAGGTGAATTTTTTGGAGCCAAGCTCATTGTTTATGAAACTAAGACGAACGTGATTGTTAAGAAATTAGACGAACACTTCAACACTTTTCTCAAAATGATTATCAACAGGTAAGCGAAAATGACGTTTTTGACCTCTTATTGCTATGTGATTCTGATTCCTTATTGGGTGCCCTATCTCCCCTCAAATTTTGCACCTATATTTATGGGGCACCCTGTATGCGTATGTATGTACGTGCAGGCGTAACATGTACGCCTGGTTAAACGTGTCATAGATGGCAGAACCATGTCCAAATAAAGTCAGGATTAGTCGTTTTTTTCCTTCAAAAATCTGAGAACCTTCGGTATCACAGTACATTCTGCATTACGGACAAGGAAGAAGAAAAAAAAAGTGAAGAAAGATTTACAAATCTTAACACAAATAATCTGCATCATAACATCGAATCACTCGTGCGTTCGAAACAACAAAGGAAACGAAAAAAGTCTTTAATGCTGTAGTCAATGCTGACTTTTCTCTTGATATGCTACAAAATACAAAATAAAACGGCATTATGACAGGGCGCATGCAAATTGAATTATCCCCCCCTAATAGCTCCCTGTAGCCGAATCAGTCGGAACAAGCAGGGAAACATATATCTGAATAAAACACTATTAAGCTAATGCGATGTTGCATAAGGACAGCTTTGTTGGAAGACTTCTGGAGTTCTCCATTCCAGCTGTTACGGCTCCAAATTGCTTCGCAGTGAAAAGAAATCGTCGGTGTAATTTAATTCAGGTGCGTTACTCCTCTCGCTGCAAAGGCGAATTACTCCGGAATCAAAATGCATACACGGAAATGCTGAGCTTTACTTCGGAGCTGTTTTGTGTAAATAATTGCTTACAGTAGGATGATAGTGCGCATTACAGGATATTTAAGTCCGCATTTCAATTCAATAAAAGAGGATGAATGGCTGTCTCATTCTTCTTTTATACTTATTTGAATTTTATACGTATATTCTGATTGTTATATTTATATGCTAGTATTCTTTCTTACTAGATCTGTTATGCCTACTGTATTTATTATTATATTATACTTCTGTTATGTTCATTGACTATTATAGTTATGAATTACAGTCAACATTTTAATATCAGTATATATTTTATTCATGTTATATGGTTTTGAAATCTACTTTTAAATTTCAAGAATATTGATGAATGACTTACTTATTCTTCTTTGATACTTATTTGACTTTTATACGTATACAGGACTACTATATTTATTGACTAATATACTCATTTATTCTTTTTCTACCAATTACATTTATTATTATATTATACTTCTGTTATGTTTGTTGGCTCTTATGTACACTTAATTGAAATAAGGCTCTGAAATTCGTTTTCCTATTTTAAGAAAAGCAATGAAATACATTTTTTTCATAATAAAAGAATTCCAACATTCGCAAATCGTTTTCTAATTATATGTGAGATAAATACATACGTACGCGCAGACTTCGCACAGAAACATGTCAAAATAAATACAGGGATTGTCAAACTTACTTTTTCCGTCAAAAATATAAGTACCAAAAACCTTCGATATTATATCACGTCTTCAACTTCGTTAAAGCAAGTAAAGAAGTAACGAATGATTTACAAAACTTAACAGAAATAATCTGCATCATAACATTTATTCGCTGATGCGTTTGAAGCAAGTAAGGAAACGAAAAAAGTCTTTAATGTAAGCTTCAATACTGAAATTTCTCTTGATATGCTCAAAATACAAAAGAAAGCTGCATTATGCCAGGAGCGCATGCAAATTGAATTATCCCCCCTAATAGCTCCCTGTAGCTGAATCAGTCGGAACAAACAAGGAAACATATATCTGAATAAAACGCTATTAAGTTAATGCGATGTTGCATAAGGACAGCTTTGTTGGGCGGCTTCTGGAGTTCTCCATTCCAGCTGTTACGGCTCCAAATTGCTTCGCAGTGAAAAGAAATCGTCGGTGTAATTTAATTCAGGTGCGTTACTCCTCTCGCTGCAAAGGCGAATTACTCCGGAATCAAAATGCATACACGGAAATGCTGAGCTTTACTTCGGAGCTGTTTTGTGTAAATAATTGCTTACAGTAGGATGATAGTGCGCATTACAGGATATTTAAGTCCGCATTTCAATTCAATAAAAGAGGATGAATGGCTGTCTCATTCTTCTTTTATACTTATTTGAATTTTATACGTATATTCTGATTGTTATATTTATATGCTAGTATTCTTTCTTACTAGATCTGTTATGCCTACTGTATTTATTATTATATTATACTTCTGTTATGTTCATTGACTATTATAGTTATGAATTACAGTCAACATTTTAATATCAGTATATATTTTATTCATGTTATATGGTTTTGAAATCTACTTTTAAATTTCAAGAATATTGATGAATGACTTACTTATTCTTCTTTGATACTTATTTGACTTTTATACGTATACAGGACTACTATATTTATTGACTAATATACTCATTTATTCTTTTTCTACCAATTACATTTATTATTATATTATACTTCTGTTATGTTTGTTGGCTCTTATGTACACTTAATTGAAATAAGGCTCTGAAATTCGTTTTCCTATTTTAAGAAAAGCAATGAAATACATTTTTTTCATAATAAAAGAATTCCAACATTCGCAAATCGTTTTCTAATTATATGTGAGATAAATACATACGTACGCGCAGACTTCGCACAGAAACATGTCAAAATAAATACAGGGATTGTCAAACTTACTTTTTCCGTCAAAAATATAAGTACCAAAAACCTTCGATATTATATCACGTCTTCAACTTCGTTAAAGCAAGTAAAGAAGTAACGAATGATTTACAAAACTTAACAGAAATAATCTGCATCATAACATTTATTCGCTGATGCGTTTGAAGCAAGTAAGGAAACGAAAAAAGTCTTTAATGTAAGCTTCAATACTGAAATTTCTCTTGATATGCTCAAAATACAAAAGAAAGCTGCATTATGCCAGGAGCGCATGCAAATTGAATTATCCCCCCTAATAGCTCCCTGTAGCTGAATCAGTCGGAACAAACAAGGAAACATATATCTGAATAAAACGCTATTAAGTTAATGCGATGTTGCAAAAGGACAGCTTTGTTGGGCGGCTTCTGGAGTTCTCCATTCCAGCTGTTACGGCTCCAAATTGCTTCGCAGTGAAAAGAAATCGTCGGTGTAATTTAATTCAGGTGCGTTACTCCTCTCGCTGCAAAGGCGAATTACTCCGGAATCAAAATGCATACACGGAAATGCTGCGCTTAATCTTTGTTTCGGAGCTGTTTTGTGTAAATAATTCCTTACAGTAGCACGATAGTGCACATTATGGGATATTTAAGTCCACATTTCAATACAATAAAAGAGGATGAATAGCTAGCTGATACTTACTTGATTTTTATACTTATATTCTGACTGTTATATTTATAGACTAGTATTCTTTCTTATTAGACCTGTTATATCTATTATATTTATTATTTTATTACACTTGTCACATGTTTATTGACTCTTACACTTACGTACAACACTCAATATTTTATTAACAGTATTTATTTTATTCATATTATAAGGTTTTGAAATCCGCTTTTCCATTTAAAGAAAAGTGGTGAATGACTTGTTTATTCTTTTTTGACACGTATTTGACATTTATGTCTATATACTGACTACTATATTTATTGAATATTATACTTATTTATTATTATTCTATCGTATTTATTATTCTATTATACTTCTACAATGTTTATTCACTGTTATATACATTTTATTGCTATAAAAAGGTTTTGAAATTCGCTTTCCTTTTTTAAGAAAAGTAATTAATGACTTGTTTACACTTTTTTGATAATTATTTGACTTTTATACTTTTATATGGCTATTACATTTAAAGATATGACTATTGTATTTAATATATTTTTATATTATATTTATTGACTGCTGTACCTGTATTTTCTCTCTAAATTATACGGTTTTCAAGTACTTATTTGAAGAAAGATGTTGCATGATTTATTGATTGTTTTGTGTTACTCATTTCTGTTCCGTTTTTATATTTACTATAGATTGTTACACTGTTTAAAATTTTTACCTCTATGTTGTCATACAAAAAGTATTCAATAACTTAAATAAATATTCTTCTTAGCTTGACGAATAATTTATTACTATTCCCCAAGAAACAAAAAATTTTACAAAAACTTTAGTAGACACGCTTAATTTTAATTAATGTTTTTTTTTAAACTAATATATTTATATAAAACAAATCAAAAATTCTGACAGACACTGGAGTATTCTTTTGAAGAAATTGATCTATTAGGTTTTTTATTTTGAGTTTGCTAAATCTTGTTGACATTTATGCAGTTTTCTGTTTTATACAATATTCTATAAAATGCATCCAGCATTATTTATATTTAAAACCGTTACAAAACAACAGTTATAAAACATTAATGCTGAATATACCAAATTCAAAACAATACATAATCCTAAATTATAAGTTTAGTGGTTACATTAAATATTTGTTGATATGAGTCGGATAAATTCTCTGTTTCATGAACTTTATTGTTGAACAGTTAACCGTTTTATTAAACTGCTTAAATAAAAGATGTATTTATGCTTGTTATTATATCATTCTAAGGTTCTGCATTGGCTTCACATTGTTCTATTCATTTACATTTGATAGTATGTTATTTAATTATTATGAATGAGTTAATTATTCTTTCATTTAGTTTTCTATGCGACTTTCTTATAGAAAAATACCTTCAATTCAATGATAATGATCGGATTGTTTTAACAATAAGCCTGAAGATTCAATTATTATTAACTATTGCTTTATTATAAAACATTTTTATAGCTTCATTGTGGAAATATCATTGTTGTTGTTATTTGAAAATTGGGAAACGTGCGTATTAAGATTGTTTTATGAATTAGGTAGGTTAAAGCATTAAGTAGCAGTTTATTTAACAATTTGAATAACAGTTTGTTTATTTGTATTTATATCTTATGCTATTTCTATTGAACACATTTTTCTGTGTTATGCAAGTATTTAAGGTAGTTGTTGTAATTAATTATCTGAGTTACAAGCTCCTTAAGCAGACATTTTTAGATTTTAAATATTCGTTGTATATATAATTTGTAAAGCAACATTCATTTATATTATTTTAGAAAAGAGTTAGAATGTAGTTTTTCACTGTCAGGGGCGTAGCCAGAATTTTTTTTTTTCATGGGGGGGTTTACGACTACTGCAACTCACACATATGCATACATGTGTGTTTTAAGGGAGTGAAAAATATACATTTTGTATGGCGAAAAATTCCTCATGGGGGGGGGTTATGACCCCCTAACCCCCCCCCCCTGTTGGCTACGCCCCTGATCACTGTTATATATTTTAACTGTTCGAATAAGCAAAATTTAACGAAAGAACATTATAAATGCTTTGATGAATTTCAGACAAAAGTTATACAGTCCGATCATTGGCTTAAACTTGTTGGGTTAAGACAGCTTTTAAAGAAATTAGAATTTATGTTAGCTTAGTATACATGGAAGTAGATAATCCGCCTACTTCGATCGGAAAAAATATCATCTTCCATATGCATCGATATACTATAATATTTATAGCCCCGTTTTTCAAATAATAAAGCAAGGGCATCACACATACTTTAAAGTGCGCAAATTGACTTAAATGCCCTCAGTAGCTCTTTCATGCCGAATAGAAACTGAAAAAAACCAAATACAGTTGAACTCGCTTAATGGAATATTGATTAAAAGAATATCCCGCTTATTGCAATACATTTTCAATGTGCCAAACCGTAGCAATTAGTCAATGTGATCTCAGATAATGGAACATCCCGCTTATTGCAATAAATTTTCAGTGTGACAAATCATAATAATTGGTGAATATGATCTCGGATAATAGAATATCCCGCTTCTTGCAATAAATTTTAACTGCGACAAACTATAAAAATTAGTGAATATAATCTCGCGCGCGCGGATAATAGAATATCCTGCTTCTTGCAATAAATTTTCAATGCACCGAACTGTAATAGTCAATGTGATCCCAGATAATGGAACATCCCGCTTTTTTCAATAAATTTTCAATGCGCCGAAGTGTAATTATTAATTAATTTGATCCAGGATAATGGAAATTCCCGCTTATTAGAATAAATTTTCTTGGAAAATTGGCTGTTCTATTAAGCTTATTTTACTGCAAATATACGTCTAAATACAACGTCATTAAGACTAGATTAACGTCATAACCTACAAAATTTTTTCCAGAATACCGTTAAATTTTTTATTTATCTTTAGTCTAATACGTGTGTTTCTGATACATGCTGTTTTCTGACATCCATTTTTAATAACGTTTAATAAAAGAAAAAGGAAAAGAAACAAGGACGTTTAATAAAAGAACTTAACTGGGCTGCTTTAAGTTAAACGTCTAAATTAAAAAAAAAAGTAAATTTCATATTTCTCTTATTTATCATTCCTAGTTGTTTAAATTGTGAACTTTCCAATTCATCTTGTTTTAAATAAATATTTAAAAGTTTTTGTTTTCTTGGTGCTTTTATCTTGGTGCAAAATACATTAGACCCCCCCAAATAACACGGTAGATACGTTCCGAGCTATATGAATCCATGTTGTACGTGGCCTGAGCTATACTCCACCTGGAGTAAGAACTGCGCGGTATAATCACTGCGAAACGTATTCTCACATCTTAGAAACACAATGATGTTTAGTGCTGCCATTTAGATTAATTTTATTTTTAGGGTGAAGCGAAATAAAATCAGAACATCTGTCCCATTTCACCGTGCTATACGAGCCTCTTTCAGCGTGTTAATGGAATCTGATCGCAATTTTTTCGCCGTGTTCTAGGAGTCCGTGTTATGAGGGGGGGGGTCTACTGTATTGAGCACAAACAAGTTCAACGTATTAGTTGCACCAGATTTATTATGACCGTCGACCAGATTGTACGGTGGGTAAAGTACCGTACTGCGGTTTCGGGTTCAACTCCCGGCGGTCGAGTGGGTGTGGTTGTCAATGTGTCCGTCCCTTCATAGGAGGGGGACGTGGATCCACCTACGAGGTGCCCACATAATAAAGATACCAACAATTCCGACCTTAGTAGTGGCCAAAGCCGTCAAGACAGAGGCCGGCCATTAGAAAAAAAAAAGTTATGAAAACCAAAGCCTGTTTTCGAAAGTGATGTTGTCTTTGATGCAAGAAGTTGAACAATTTTTAAATTCAGATTAGATAGTAGAAGTGGATTGAAACAAATAAATTAGTGTAAAATAATAAACATATTAAAGTTATTAGAAAAATCTATGGCTAAGGACAAGACATCCTGGAAAGTTCAACTCGACTCTTTATGCTTATTACTTTCCGAACATGTACCGTGTAAGGAAAGTATTGTAATCATGAAAAAATTCGACTTCGAGATTTTGGTGTATTGACACGTTTTGAGGTCTTCTGAATTCATTTATGCTATTTTTACGAGATGTATGTATGTATGTGTGTATGTGTGTGTGTGTATGTGTGTATGTGAGTGAACACGATAGCTCCTGAACGGGGCATGCGATTGAGCTCAAATTGGGTATATATGTTATAAACCACCGTCGCAAGACCGGTATTGATTTTGGTGTGTATAGGACTTATAGTGTTTCTACAGGGCTACGACAAAAATTTCTTTTACATTATGGCCTATGGGGGAAAATTCTGGAAAATGCGCTAGCGTTTAAACGGTACATTCGATTGAGCTCAAATTGGGTATATATATTATAAACCACCGTCGCAAGACCTGTATTGATTTTGGTGTGTATAGGACTTATTGTTTTTCTACAGGGCTACGACAAAGATTTCTTTTAGATTACGGCCTATGGGGAGAAATTCTTGAAAGTGCGCTAGCGTTTAAACGGTACATTCGATTGAGCTTCAATTTGGTAGATATATTTGAATTATTCATCGATTAAAATTTATTTAAATGCTTGGTAATGATCTTAATCGTAAGTGTTCGGAAAGTCGAGTGGAGTCACTCCAGATTTTTTTTTATTTCAACGTAACACGTTGAAGCTGTCGCCTGGAAAAGTTTATCAAAAGGCTCAAAAGCTGAAATTTACTCATCCTTAAAATTTACGGATTCACTTTTCCCTACGGGGGTTTTAACAAACAAAATTCCCGGTGAGCGGTTTTGAAAAGTCATCTCATTTATCGATGAAATATGCAAACCGTTATGAACTCCAAACTCACACTGATAAGGCAAAAATGCTGGGCTGCCAGATAACTCGAGCGTTAAAGTGTAATGGGAGAGCTTCCGTTAATATCTCTGGAGCTGACATAGGAGCGGTTACAAATGCATTGGACTTATTTGCGATAGTTTAGAGGCTCTTTGGAAGCTGTGTGAAATAAAATCTTGTCGGCGGCATTTGTTGACAGCGAAAGCCATTAGTCGAATTAATGTAATGACACAGAATAATATCTTTGGCCATTTCCGGCATCAGATATCTAGCAAGCGCACGCGATTTATTTAATAAAATATTTTAATGCCGAAGCATTAAAATTAAGTTATGGTTATGAGATTTAATGGATAATTTAATTATTATTTTGATCTACATTTCACTTTTGTTGTAGTTATGTTTCTGCATAGTATCAAATGTACAATGAATGATTTGAATTTTAAAATTAATATATGCTATCATTTCGAGGAATGTATAATAGTTTAAAATAAGTTTTGAAATTTTAATAAATAATACCGATATGTATAGAATTTTTTTTCTAAAAATAAGTATCTGTAATCCTTGGCTATATTAATGTGACCACTAGAAAATTTTCCCTATAACACCATATAGCCATATACGTAAAATTTTGTCGAAAAATATTCACGAAAGTGTCACCACTACTGTAAAACAGCAATTTATTCATAAAGTTTTACCTTAAAAAAGAGGAAATGAAAATAATTTATTTTTCTGTGGTCACCAGGGACTGTACATTCGAGGATAAATAACTATCCAAAATAATAAATTTAGTCTTAATGATTTATGTAAAATATTTGTTCAAGTTTCGCAAACGAAATTTTAATATACGTATCTTTTAAGTAATCTCTGCGTATTTTGAATTTTGAAATACAACGATATTCAAGGCTTTAACCAGGAGGGGGGAGGATCGGGGGTGTTTGATCCCCCTCCGAGATTTTAGTAAATGCATTTTTTTTTCATCTATGTTGATTCCAGAGATCATTTAAAGTTGGAAAATTTTAGCGTTACAAATCTCCTCCCTCCCTCCCCGAAATGTAACATTAGTGTTACTTATCCCCTTCACATTTTTTTTTTCTGACTATAGTCTTAATACTATAGTTCAATCGTTTTACTTACTGTGCACAGTATTTTTGTATAATACCAGTGTAACGAAGTCAATTGCTTAAGGTATTTTAATATATTAAAATTGCGTTGTGGTGGTTAGAAATCCAGGTTCGATGCACTTAGTTGCAGAAAAGAAAAAGACATTGAATACTTAAAACTAATTTATTTAAAAAGTCGGTTTCTAGTATTGAATCATTAAGTTCTTACAACGGCAGGTGGTGGCTCAGCGAAATAAAAAATACGTCCTATATGGACAGAGAAATTAAGATGGAATAAACTAAAAATTACGCCAGCATGTACATGGGCGAGAATAAACACTTGGCTGAGATAAATAACGCCAATTCATGAGCAATCATAAAATTTAATCCAATAAAAATAAAATGACGGAATCGCGAGCAAATAATTTTAAAGATGATGCAGGGCAACAGAAAGTAACATACGCCAGCAGGATGCCAAACAGGGGAAGCAAAAAGGTCGTTGCGATTGAAAACGGACGTAATATAATCTATTTTTAGCTCAGAATGACGGGACCAGGCCTGATGTAGAGAAATAAACAATTAAGAATAATGCATACGGGAAAAGCGAATATACAGATACAAAAGCCGAAATGGCAGAAAAATGAGAACAGAAAAGATTTAAAATTCTTGATTTTGGATCGATTAAATTTAAAGAAAGACAAAGTAAATGATTATTAAATTAGATATCTGATCTCCATTACAACCAGCTGAGTACCCGTTTTTCCTAAAAACAGTAACCATACATTTTTCTAACATACGGAATTGGAGCTGAATCGATTGGAGTAAAATTGTTTTACTCAGAATATTACATTTGCATCGAAATAGCTAATTTAAACTTTACTCATTTTAAGTTCACTTTGTTTTATCGATCTTTTTTTCAGTGGTTTGCTTTACCGACTACCTACAGCTTAATGCGCTGCAGTTGAAACTATTTATGATAATTGCATACCAGCCAGTCGATCATTTTTGCCATTCTTTTTGGACAAATGGTGCTATTTCGCTCCATTAATAAAAATATTTACTCCAATTCTATTTTCTAGGTTTTTCTAAAGCTTCAAATCTATTATCACAAAATGGAATTTAATCCTTTACAGGTAAATCCTAGTGCTAAAGTAGAGCTAACATCCTCATGAAGACTAAAACAATAAAGCATGGCGGATTTAAAACTTTGAAGTAAGAATCTTGTATCATTATTTGCAATTTAAAAGTGCATTATAGTTTCTAAAACAAATTAAGATGCTCAATCTATCGATTCTTAATATTCTTATGTCCATGGCTTACCTAGAAGAATCGTTCAATTAAGTCACTTTCATTTGTTTTGGTCTCGCGATAAAGGTAAATTCTTGATAACATTAAAGAGCTGTTCTAGTCCAGCTTAAACCGGAAGAAAAAAAAAAAATTAAAATTATTTTCCACGTGACATAATTTTTGACTCAGAAGTTATTAACATCATTATTATTATTAGCGATATTTAATTCAGTAGTAAATAAATAAAAATGAAATATATTACTGTTCATTTTTTTACATTGTCAGATATTGGGCAAATATTCTGGAACTGAAATTGGCTAAAAGTTGCTAACAATTGTTGCAACCGGTCGGTTTCTAGACTTCAAAAGTTTAGTTAAAAGTTATAGATAACATAAAGAAAAACCTAAAAAATTAGCCAACCATTGCAAAGAAAATGATTATTTTGTTCTATATAAATGTCGGAAAATTTGTTATGTACGCTCTAAAAAAATTCAGTCGATTACTAAGAAATATCGTGGAAACAAAGATGCCATAACTTTTCTTAGTATTACTGCTAAATAAAGCCATCTAAATCAATTGACATACATGGCCCTATTTAGTACTTATACTAAGAAAAGTTATGGCATAATATTAAAAAAGTGACGGAATCCTTGCTTCATAGAGATTTCCTAGTAATCAACTGATTTTTAAAAATTTTCTTTCAGAGTGTACTTAAAATTACCGTTCAGTACATTTTACCTGGAATTTCACGCATTTTTCAAATTCTAGAAAATAAAAACTGAATGAATTTTTAAAGATGGTTATTATGATTGAAATAACTAAAAACTTGTTTACCATGTTCTTCTGTGTATCAAATATTTTTCATTTAAGCCAGACATAGCAGAAAATCACCGGTTCAAATTATGCACTATTTTTATTTTAAACATTTTAAATTTCAAATACATAAAACTAATGTTAATAATAAACTTTCAACAGTATGAAAAACAGACGATTACATATAATGTAATAATTAGCATATCACATGTAATTACCATTAAAGCAGTATATATTTTGAATTACATTGAATCGTTAGAAAAACATTACATTTATTATCAGGAAAACCTGTACTGAAATAAATATAGTAATCTAATTAAAGCACTAATGAAAATTTGTTGTAACAAGTTAATTTGAATAAATGCCATTACAATTCGCTAAGTATTAAATGCATTTCCATTTCCAAGCAACATGACCCTTAAAAATTAATACTTGCTTACGAATGTAATAAAACTAACACATAATTAAAGCATCAGATATCCAATATAATTTTCCTTCCAACAAATGCTATTACAAACGTGCTCGTAAAGCTAGAGTAACTCCAAAGCACAACTTTGCAGCCTGGAATCCCAAAGGCCTCTGCATTGTCAAAACGTGTCATTAGCCATATTAAATTAATGAAACAGAAAGAGCTCTTAGGCTTCGATTATAATCAGAAAATTTAAATACCGAAACACGCTCAATTTAATGAAATAAACACGCGCCGCTAAAATTAACTCTGATTGGAAGTTTGCAGGTTTTAAAATAAGTTTAGGAAAATAATGCAGTATCCGCGTGGTTTCTGAAACAGTTGGAGAGCTGAGAGGCAGCTTCACGTGCGAATTGCAAAAATGTTTCGTTTAAATCCATTAATTGGAGTTAATAACTGGCATGCTTTCGGTATACTGGTTTATTTTGGGACGCTGGAAGATATTTTTATTTCTTTAGATTTAATTAAATCGCACCTGTTGTGCGTTGTTTGCTTGCAGTTAAAAATGCCAGTTCTCAGGGAAGATTTACTTGGGGGATCTGTCCGAAGATTTTGCTGCTTTTGTAAATACATAATTTGTTTACCAAGGGACGTATTCTTAAATTAATCTTGAATCTGTTCTTTTAAGACATTATGCAGCTTCTGAACAAATTTACTAATGTACTTATTTAAGCTAATATTTATATACAAAAAAAAGCAAAAAAAAAAAAAAAAAACAAAAAAACAAACAAACAATTCACGTAATTCAGAATGAGAAGTTATTTTGGGACATCATTTATTTGCAGTAGTGGTGATTGTATTTTGTAACAGTATTGATTAACATCAAATCATTACTACCATGCGTTTAAACAAAATTTCATAAAAATTAAAATAAAAATTAAAAGAAAACAGTGAGACTGTTTTAAACAGGGTTAAAACCCAATGAAGGGTTAACGCAAAGTTGTAGAGGGTTATCTACCCAAGGGTGGGTGTCTTAGGAGGTTTAATTTTTGTAATGTCTAATTTACTAATATTCCAGTATTTGTGATTTAAGGAAAAATTATAAACAGCTCTTGAGTATAAAGCACATAAAACAATATATATACTAACATTCCAAAAACGTTGTAGCTACATATTTATATTGAGTGCTATTTCACTTGTATTAAAAAATACTCTGCAAAATACGAAAATGCTGAGTTTAAAAAATAGTACTTGTGATTTAAAGTATTTTTACGCAACAGAAAATTTTGATCCTTAAAATTACTTTAAACTTCACTACTATTGAAAAAAAATCCCCAGATTTTTATCTACATTTAATTAAGACTGGAATTTCTTTCAACAGAATACATTTTCGTAAAGGAATGAATAGTATAATGTACGGTTAGAAGTTTAAATGCAGCTCACATACACATTTACGAAACAAATTCTTTGTGCTTATGTATTTTAAATTGGCTTTTTTACATCCTTTGTTTCCTGTAGGGATTAAAATTATAATTTATAATTTTCTCCACTGATTAACCAACATGTTTTTAAATCTTTAAACGAAAAAAATTTTTTTTAATGAATAGGCATTCTATAAAAGGAGTATAAAAAGAAAAAAACTATAAACCCACTAATAAAACTTTCTGGTGTGTTCATTATTTATTAAAGAAAAACTTAATTAACTTCAAATATTATTTAATACAGTGTTAAAAAAAGAAATTTTTCGATAAATTTATTACTTTATTTAGTCTAAAATGTCTATCTAGCTTTATTATCTTCATAATAAAATGTTCCTTTGAGACAAGACGTCTTTTCTTTTCTTTTTTGTTCTTTTGAATTCTCCGGAATATTACCAGATTAAAATGAATAGTTTACGATAAAACATCTTGAGGAAATTAAAATAGATATCAGGTAATACTTTTTTTTCAAAATTAAAAGTATTTTAGTTTGTGTAATACAACAAAGCATTTTCATTAGCTGTATAACTTTTTTTTTGTTAAGAACTGAACCACAAAAAAAAAAAAAAAAAAAAAAAAAATGTTTCAAGTTGAACATTTAATGATATTCGAAATGTGACAGATATTCGGAATGGTCTGCTCCTTTTAGGTTTGATTTTGTTTGGAATTCATGTGCTATACGTAAAATAGTTGTATTTTGTTTTTTGTTGCAAGAAAACTGGTTAATTAGGGCTTGAGATATTAATCCTTAGAATTTACATCATATAATAAGGCTTAGCAACTTAAGCGAAATCTTGACAATATCATCAAATTACTTTCACTTTACAGGGATTTATTTTTGGCATCAAATTTGGCGATATTTCGCAAAAAATCGCCAAGATCGGCAACATTTGGCATGATTTCAGGCATAGCGCGAGTATGGTTTGCTGTCCCTCATATACAATAAATTATGCAATAAATCTCGGAAAAGGTGCAGAAAATACTGGTTAACGGGAGTATGCGAACCTTCGTGAAAGGTACAAATTAGAGCAGTTGAACCCATTACTTAAGATAAAAACGTTGCTTGCAGAGTGCATCGTTTATACCGCTCGAAGCACTGGGTTTGCCGGGTTCTTTGTGCAGCCATATCATGACTTGGCATGGTAGTAATGATTTAATGTTAATCAATACTGTTAATGGGTTAGTTTCTTTGTTAGTTTTCTACAAAGGGTAAGGGGGTAACGAAGGTTACCCCCTTACTACCCCCATTATTAAACTAACCCATTATTAATCAATACTGTTAATGGGTTAGTTTCTTTGTTAGTTTTCTACAAAGGGTAAGGGGGTAACGAAGGTTACCCCCTTACTACCCCCATTATTAAACTAACCCATTAAAGGTGCAGAAAATACTGGTTAACGGGAGTATGCGAACCTTCGAGAAAGGTACAAATTAGAGCAGTTGAACCCATTACTTAAGATAAAAACGTTGCTTGCAGAGTGCATCGTTTATACCGCTTGAAGCACTGGGTTCGTCGGATTCTTTGTGCAGCCATATCATGACAGATCTTTGCTAATTTTGTAACAGTGCATGCTGCAGAGTAGTCGGTCGTGTATTCGGCAGAATTCTAGTTTGTTGAACGCTCCCTTTGTATGAAATTTGCAGTTTCTGAGGATGCCGTTCTGTTCGACTGATTGTTATCAGTTGAATTACTGTTTGTGAATTTCTAAGAATTGTGTTGTAAAGACTGTTTGATGAATTTCTGGAAACAAAGGAGTTGTTTGAAAACTCAACGAGCTTCTAGCAAATTTTCTAGACAATCGGAACTATCGACAGTATTCACACCCGTACAAGCTCGTCAGATTTTTGCTGCATGAGGAAACCGTTTTGCTTCTTTTACTGCAAGATACTAAAGTTAGAAGAATTTAATAATTTATATTTCAAATGGAACACATACTGTTTCATTTTCGTAATCCATGCATGATTTAAACTCTAGGAATCATTTCTACTACCACATTCCTGTTGAATGAAACAAACCTTAAAAATTCATGCATAAAAAAACTGAACTCTGAACGAATTTTCTTCCTCAAAAATTATGTGCTATGATAATCTGAACTCTTTTGTTAAAATTGTTAGTTGAATTCCTGTTGCCTAGTAAGCTTGTAAATTTTTTTTTATTGGTAAATACGTTGGTAACAGAGTATATTATTTAATGGCACAGTTAGAAAAAATTAGTTCAACCATTTTGTTGAACTAATTATGTGTCAGAAACTTCATCAGTTGCTAAAAGATTTCAATATGCAATACAATTTACATTTTATGCTTGGAAACTTTAGAGCCGACATAAATATCACATCTCAGATTAAAGAAAAATTTCAATTTTTAACCTTTCACTTGAGAACGACAAGTAAAATACGTATTAATAAAATTAGAATAAAAATAATTTAAAATGTTTCTTTCCATAGTAAAAGAATGGATATTACCCTAAAACGAAGGTTATCAAGAAACTTTTAAAGACAAATAATGTCCTACTAACATTTTTAACTACGTGAATTTTGAAAAAAATATTTTCCACAAATTTAACACAGGAAATTTCGCTAATATTCTATCAAAAATGTTTTAGCATAAGACAAACAAAAATAAAATTTGCATGCAATAAAAACATTAGCTCAGAATTTTCCCTCCCTTTAGGATTAGTTAAAATCATTTTATTCACAATTTTTAAATATTAAATCCAGCCGTTGCTCCAATGTCCTCCAAGTTATTCAACGATACCTCTGGGGGTGCCGATTTCAGGTGGTGGTTGGTCCCTCATCTGGAATCTGTTCAAAAATAGGGACCAACAACTAGAAGTCCAACCCCCTTGGGGGCACTGACACCCCTCTTTCCATCGATAGTGTCGTCTATCTGTGGACACGACACCAACAACAAACATTAAATCATTAATTAAAGAAAATACAATTATCTGTATCAAATGGGATACACGGGGACCAAGGAGGATTTAAAGGTACCCAATTAGGTACCGAGGGTCGTACGGTTTCATGTACACAGGGTTTTTAAGTACAAATTTTCAGAAAAATTTCAAGTTAAGGACACTCGTAACAGGGTTTAATCTTCTGAACACACGTTTAACATGTTCATTTCCATTGCTAAGAAACGCAACAGGTTTAATTATGACTCCATATTAAAAGTAAAGGTAAAAGAAAAAGATACCTTCCTCCTCTCTTCGGAAAATACCTAATGTAAGGAAATTTAACAATTCAACAAATGTTGATGAAATGTACCATAAAACCGAAAAAATCCATTCTGAGTACAGAATTCAATTTTTTAAGTTGAAAAATAATTTAAGATGTACTTGTACAGGACAGCATGATATTTAACATACACAGTAGACATTGTAATCATTGCGTAATTGTTTAATTTTAAAACTGTCAATTTATTTTGGGAAATATATTTTTTCTCCGTGACGTATTTTAAGTCATTAATAAAGACTATAAATTGCTATAAACTTACGCAATTTGTATTATATTCTATTGAAAATGAACATCACATTAAAAGTTTTATTTGCCCTGAGTCAAAATAGCTCTGTTGTATTCATGGAGAAATACATACTGTTCGTTTATACGACATTAAGTGACGTTATCGTATCATAACTCTTGACAAATTTCTAAAAGCGGACTCAGTTGCGAAACCAACTGAACCGTTGAATGTTGTTGCATCAAGCGCGCTTTAATCCCTTCAAATACGATTAATTAAGAACTCATTCATGCATGCATACGTCTGTCAACGTTGACGTATAAACCAACCTGCAGTCCAAATATATAAGGAACGCGCCTTCCACAAACTGAATACAATAATAACTCTATCTGACATCCCTCAATTAGCAGCAGAAACTAAACTGCACGTTGTTATGCGATGAAGCTTTCTCCCAAGTTGTGCAAATTGAAATCTCGGAAATGTTTGTAGGATGAGAGGGGGGGGGGAGGGGTTATTTCATGTCGGCATACGTCACTAGGTGTGTTGAATTAATGAAACTGGAAGAGATTTTCCGTCTGCTTCATGATGGTCGGGAATTTTAATGCAAGAGCACGGTTTATTGGGCAGAATAATTAGGTTTACTTTGATTTAGAATGAACTTAATCGGGACACACGTTACTGTGAAAGGAAGAGAACGAACGTTATAGCTGTCTGAATGCTGCTAGATTATCATTTAAGGAGAGAGACATATTATCACTGCAACAAGCGTTTATTGTTAAGGGAAGTAGGTACGATAATGAAAGCTTTATGCAAATCAAGCGGGCAAGTCATTTATTTTTCAGCTGGCGTCATTGATGCAATATACCTGTAAGTCTGCGTACTTATTCTAAATGTCCACTAAGCCAGTTTAACCTAATAAGCTCTCCGCAGTTTGAATTTGATTACTAAATAAATAATTTAGGTAGGAAATAATTGTAATATGCACTATTGATTCAAATATTGGTATATTTGAGCGTGGATATCCCAGGTGTGTAATGTATGATACATTTTCGTAATGTATAACCCAACGTATGTGTCGAGGATAATTTAGATTTGGGGCATATGAAAAAGGACGTAGTAATTTTGTTTTCCAGTTTACGTAAATTTGTAGGATAAATTTGTATAATTGAAAGCCTATGATTGACTCGATATTGATGCATTTGATAAAAGGCATTGATTTCTGATTTCTCGATTTTCTCGGTAAAAACGATGCCGACTTCGCGAATACTTCTATATCTGTTGAAGACCCCGCGAGCACCTCTATCGCGGCTGTACCTGTACCAATGGACATAACGAGAGAAGATAACACCTATACATCTGTTGAAGCTGCCACAGCAATCTTAGTCGAAGATCGTACGCTGTTTATGGTTGCGGAATTACTCTGCTACTCCTGGGGTTCGTCGTTCTAAAGTCCTGTTGGTGTAAAAAAATTCAAGTAAAAAGTCACTTGTCAGGATGGTACACAAACTTTATTTCTTCTAGAACTTCGTAGAACAATCGGCTGCACACAATTCACAAGCACAATCTAGCAGTAACGTGCTTTTAACAATCCGCTTGGATCAGAAGCTCTCACAAATGCTGTATTTCTCACACAAAATAAGTCACTTTTACAGGCTAAAATTCCGTGGAAATATTCAAGGGATATAGTACACTATCCCTTAAGACACAGCAATGAAGAATTTACACACAGCACTTTAAAAACAGCTTCACAAAGCAAGCTAAAACACAGCTTCTATAGCACTATCAGTTCACACAAAACAAGCGTACTCGGAGCTCTTCACACATTGAATGTTCAACTCGCAACTGACTCTCGGGGCGACGCGCTCTTCTATAAATAGCCGGCGCAGGAGGTACAAGAGGTTTCCAGAAAAGTCAATTTCTCGAGGGTTCTACATAAAGCGTGAATTTTGATTACGTCATAGAAGAGAAATGTTAGGTTATTATGCGTTTTTAATGCAGGAAAAACATTTTCCAGGCCCCATTGACCAAAAAGTCGCCAAGCTTGGCGACTTTTGGCGAAATATCGCCAAATTTGGCGCCAAAAATAAGTCCTCAAAAGTGAAGAGATCTAAGCTCTAGGACTAATATTTCTCGAGATTTCTAGAAGCCCATAGAAAAACATATGGGAAAGCGAAACCTCCGTATCTCCGGTTCTAATTGGCCGATTTTGATGCAACAAAAAGCAAAATTTATCTATTTGAAGCGTAGAATACGAATTTTAAACCATTCTAAGCCCCAGAGCAGCGGGTTGCCCCGAACATTCGTAACATTATTCTAGGTGCCATGTGCATCTGAAGGCAACGGTCTAAGTTGTTACGCTATGTCTTTCCTAATCACTCCTGTTATATTCAGCGAGCTTGAGAAAATCATCACTAGGTTCTCAACCCAACTCAGAGACTCCAGACATATTTATTTCAGACATGTCTTTTGAAATAAAGTTTATTATGAAGTTAGTTTTAATCGTTTGAAGTTTGGCTAATTACCATTTCATTTATGAGCGCATAGTGTCAATATCGTTCAGATATGAACAAAACAAGTTAATTACGAAGCCAGATCTTTCAATCAAATAGAATAATATGTCTATCTGAAACCTTGCAGATGCAAATAGGTGTACATTATGCGATGAAACCTACAAGTCGATTCAAATGAAATATCTGGGAGTACTTTCTGTTACCAGAGATTATTCGTTGCAATAACATAATCGAACATGAAGATTTTCTCCCTGGCTCACAACGGCTTCTAATTTTAATACGAAAACGGTGGCTTATTTGACAAAATAATTACGTTTGCTCTTTGATTGAAAATTAATCGAGATAATTCTGTCACAAGCGGGAAACAAGACCGGTAGAGTTGTCTGCTGATTGCGATATTACCATTAATATTGAAAGCAGGATCAGAACAGTACGCATGGAGTAAAAAGCTGAGTACGTGCAACCGCAGGTTGATTGTTGTACACAACAGAAGCGTTAAGATCAGTAGAGGTATGGTCATTAAGGCTTATGCAAATAAAGTATTTACGTGATTTATTATTTTATAGTTTGCCTACATATACAGGGTGTTCCAAAAAAAAAGATAACACGCTTTAATTCTTTATCTATTAGAGGAATGTAAAGTGGTAAATGTAAATCTAAAAAATGAGGTCGGAAATAAGACGTTTTAAAAAAAAATTCTGTGGTTGATTAAAAAAATTTGAACTTTAAAATTTTTCTACGATCCCCGTACGAAAAAATTCCCAGTTAGTAAAATGTGCTCCCATACACAAATTTGTGATGCACGAAATTTCAGCCTGTCATCTTAAAACTTTTCAGAGATACCTTTAAACAAAGATGAACGGGGGGCTATACATGAATTTGAATGTAAAAGTTTATTGCTAAAGTGGAAAAAATATATTTTCTTTCGTAATTTCTGTACGACCCCTAAAATGTGATCATCGGATATTTCCTTCAAGAGCTATTGAAAAATACTTTAACCCTCAACGTTCCAAGCCTATGCCACAAATACTCCTAAGGAGGCTCTGCGTTCATCTCTGGAGACCTCCAAGGACCCCTTTGGTTTCTTAAAGGTTAAGTCAGCATATATTTATCTTCATGCCTCTCGCAGTTTTTTTGGGATATAATTCTCAAATTTTGTACAGCACCTCATTAATGTATGGGGCACACTTTTCTGAGTGGGATTTTGTTTTGTACGGGGTCGTATACAAACTTAAAAAGTGTCACTTTTTATAAATGTATGAGAGGAATTTTTTCTTAATGGTCCCTTATTTCCGAACTTGTTTTGATCATGTTTTCAATTTGCATTGCCCGCTTATCTCTAATAGATAAATAATTAAGCCTTTGAGGCGCAACCCTTTCCCAAATGCTGAAAGTAGGGCAGCCGTTGCCATCGCTCGACTTCACTACCAGCAAGACGGCGAACGATCGAAACGTTCATCGCGTGCCACAGATCTAGAGACCCTTTTTTGACGCAGCTGGCTGTGCCGCACAGCCAGCTGTCGTCCAAAAAGTGTCTCTAGATCTGTGGCACGCGATAAACGTTTCGATCGTCCGCCGTCTTGCTGGTAGTGAAGTCGAGCGATGCCCTTCTTTCAGCATTGGGCCATCTACCCGGCTGTTCTCGCATTCTTCCATTTTTCAGCAGATGTCAGTGCTGTTAAAAATTATCGTGACCATTTTTTTTTACGGGAAATGACGTGCTAAACAGTAAAGGATTCTCTGGGGAGCTATGTCACCCACAACTATTTTTATAGAAATCAAACCTATTCTTCGTTATTGGCAACAGTCAAAACGTCAGAGTTGGGTGTCCCCAGAGTGGGAACACTGCGCGTCAAAGGGTTAAAGCCTGTTACCACCTTTTTGGAGCACCGTGTCATATTTGAGGACATGTAGAGAGGTTGTGTCGTGTGAAGGACTCGATGATTTTTAAAGTCTATGCTTTCAGTACAAGCAATGATTAATAAAACGTTAAACGTTACTGGATAAAACGTTAAACGTTACTGGATTAAACGTTACTGGAATTGAATTTTAATATTTATTTGATGTTTATATTTTTGTAAAAATAGAAATATTGATTCTAATTTTGATTTATTTAGTACTACATATAAAATTTAACGATTAGCATTTCAGAAGGAGAAAGGGTAAGATTCGTGAAATCAGGTTTATTTGTATGGGGAATTATTAATTTGCACGTGCTGTTTTTCAGATGATACTTTTAAAATATCAAATACTGTGAATTAAAAATCCATCAAATCTTACTGGCCAGTTACTTTTGAAAAATTCAAATATTTGTACTCTCCTACCTGAATTTATGTATACGTGTATAAAATGGTATAAAAAATAAATTTTTTAATTCAAGTTTACTTATATTATTTTAAGTTTCATATTTAGAGTAAATATTTAGTGGAAATTAAACCATTCTTTAATGGGATTTTTTTCAAAGTAAAATTGAAAATTCAGTTGCAAAATGTCAATTTTTTAATTCTTTTGATTTAAAGTGTCACAATTTTTATTATTAGATTCAAAATTAAAAATGTAAGCGCGAAACACCTTTTTAAAAGTGTATTCGATAAATTAAAATATCAAGTAGTTAAAATTATGGTTACAGAAACATTTTTTCTGTCATCTATGCTCCGTTTAAAACTAAAGTTATGAAAATTTTGACACATCTGGCTGACACTTTTGCTGGATTTGCTGTCTGACTACCAAAATTAATAAAAAAAGCAAGCCAATAAATAATTTAAATTAAATTGATTCATCAATTAAAAAATAAAATAAATAGGTAAGAAAATAAAGAAAGAAACATATTTAATAAATGACATACCTATAATTTTCGAAATAAATCTAGAACAGAAGCTTATTGCATTCAATCAATTTAACTACTGAAGTTCACACATACTTAGTGTTTTCCAATTCTACTAATTACCGAAACATTTATATAAGCGGGTGTCTATATCGTTCAGATACGATCAAACAATCTAAATATCAAGACACATCTTTCAAACTAAATAGAGTTAATAACTGTATCTGAAATGCTGCAATTATCAAGAGGACTGGATGCAACGGCTGGCGAAACTTTCGCCAAGTTGCGCGAACCGAAATCTCCCCTGGGGGGGGGGTATCTGCAGCTCCTGCATACGTCATTAGCTGCATTAAATTAATGAAACACGAAAGAGTTTTCCCGGCTAGTCTTCAACAGTGGTCGTTTCGTAGCTTGACAAAATAATTACGTTGGTCTTTGATTTAGAATTAACTTTGAAGGAGAAACAGTGGAGGCGCACTTACGCCATTTCAGCCTAGGAACTCAGAAAGCAAGCAGAGTTCAGCTGTCTGAAAATTGCCAGATTATCATTTTAAGCTTGAGAGAGACGTTATGACAATAACAAGCGCTCGTTGCTTAACCCTTTAACGCGCAGTGTCCCCGCTCTGGGTACACCAAACTCTGACGTTTTGACTGTTGCCGGTCACGAAGAATAGATATGATTTCTATAAAAATAGTTGCGAGTGACATAGCTCCACGAGAATCCTTTACTTTTTAGCACGTCATTTCCCTTAAAAAATTGTCACGATTATTTTTAATAGCACTGACATCTGCTGAAAAATGAAAGAATGCGAGAACAGCATTGGACAGATTGCTCAATGCAGAAAAAAGGGGCAGCCTTTGCCATCGCTCGACTTAACTATCAGCAACATGGCGGACGATCGAAGCGTTCATCGCGTGCCACGGATCTAGAGACCCTTTTTTGACGACAGCTGGCTATGCACGGGCACAACCAGCTGTCGTCGAAAAGGGTATCTAGATCTGTGGCACGGTGGCATAGCCAGCTGTCGTCAAAAAGGATCTCTAGATCTGTGGCACGTGATGAACGTTTCGATCATCCGCCATCTTGCTGGTAGTTAAGTCGAGCGAGGGCAACGGCTGCCCTTTTTTCAGCATTGGGAAAGGGTTGCGCCTCAAAGGGTTAAGGGCAAGAGGTAGGGTTAATCAGGGCCTTGCTTAAATATGACGGCCGGAAAGTGACGTTTTCTTCGTATGTCAGTATTTTGCCTAGCCGAAACTAATGAAGCTAGTACTGCGAAATTTGGCGTGTATGTGAGATTCTGAACGTGAATGCTCAATAAAAGATGACATTTCTGAAGCTCGTAAACTATGGAGATACAGGTAGCCCAAAACGTTATTTTTATATCTTAAAAAAATATTCATAAAACTCTTCCTGTGAAATGCAATATACGAATAGCTACATATCAATTTCAGGAAAAGTGGGTTGACAAGCCCCCCCCCCCCAATTCCACTTATTTTCCTTAACCCTTTAACGCGACCCTTGTTTAACCCTTTGACGAAAGCTGGTTGTGCCGCCAGCTGTCGTAAAAAAGTGTCTCTAGATCTGTGGCACGCGATGAACGTTTCGATAGTACGCCATCTTCCTGGTAATTAAGTCGAGCGATGGCAACGGCTACCCTTTTTTCAGCATTGGGCAATCTATCCAGCTGTTCTCGATTTCTGCCACTTTTCTGCAGATGTCAGTGCTGTTAAAAATAATCGCGACAATTTTTTTTACGGGAAATGACTTGCTAAAAAAGTAAAGGATTCTCGTGGAGCTATGTCACCCGCAACTATTTTTTTTATAGAAGTCAAATCTATTCTTCGTGACTGGCATCAGTCAAAACGTCAGAGTTTGGTGTTCCCAGAGCGGGAACACTGAGCGTTAAAGGGTTAATGCATTTGAATTAAAATTAGAAAACAAACTTACCTGCATAAAAATATGTCATTACTGCATTGAGAATTAAATTCTATTAATTGTGACAAACATTCATCATAGCTTCAGTAAAATATATGTTGATGAAAACAGACGTTTCTCCTTTGCTCAGAATGGTCGCCAAATTTGAATACGAAAGCAGTGTTTATTTGGTAAAATAATTAGGTTCGCTTTGATTGAAAAGGAACTTAATCGAGGGGATGGCTGTCTGAAAATTGCGGAATTATCATCTAAATGAAAGCAATATTATCCCGGTAAGTAGCGTTTATTGTTAAGAGCAGGAGGTATGTTGATTAAGTCTTTATGTAAATCAGATCTTCACGTCATGCATTTTTTAGGTACTTGGAGTGAGTATAATTATATTAGGATTTTTAGTGCCGTGTTTTATAGCTGGTATGTTGAGCATTAATTGTTTAACTGATGAAATCACAATTGTGAATTGATTTATTAGTAGAGAGTGAAATTATGTATTCTTGATCTGATGCTGATTTGTATAGCCTATGACACATTATAAATTAGCCGATAAAAGAAGATTACTCATGTAAACTATTTTGCTTGTATGAAATTCACAGTTTCCATCTGTTTTTATGCTGATGTCTGCTTAGAAATGGAAGTTAAAAATTGTTGAATTTTCCAATACATGACGACTAAATGTAGTTGAAAAACTCCAGTACGTTCTTATAAAATTATATTTAAGTTTTTATAGCTAATTTTAAAACAAAAATTAAAATAATAATAACATAGCTAATTTTAAAAGTAAAGTAAACAAAACTGTGACTGTACAAGCGTGTTCCTTTTATTATTATTACCATCATTTTAATTTAATTCATTGGGAAGAAATACAATTGATTAAAATGTTTTTTTTCCTTCCCTTAATATGTACTTTTCAATACAGGCAACATGTTGGCACTTTAAACTTTTACAGTTGTGAAAATGGTTTAACTTCTCAAATTGTATAATGAAAGCCATTTATTGACTTAAGGAGGGCATGGAA
>JAWZYV010002565.1:0-15000 GCA_038373885.1 Cheiracanthium punctorium | reverse complement strand
TGAATTAGATCTTTCTAAAATTATAAAACAGTTTGCACAAAGAAACGCACGAAAGTCTCATTATAATGTCAAAAATTCTTTTAAAAAATTAATATCCTTAAAAGAGTATTAAAATTTTGCCTGCATGTCTAAAATTTGTTAATATGTCAGAAAAATATTTTCACAGTAAAAATATTTCTTCGAAGAGTAGAAAACTTAAAATTACAACAACAAATTTAATTATTTGATAATTACGTCTGGTATTGCTTGGAATAAGCTGGTTTAATTAGAGATATATTTAAAAGGAACCATTAGTATTATTTATTGTGAAAATTTTCTAGCTTTTACACTAGCAAGCCTTTCAATTATATTACTTATGTTTACTTTATCTAATTCTTAATATTCTCTTGAAATGATTGATAAATTTGGCACCAACAAATGCAACAGTACTCCTCTCTGCAACATCGCAGGAACTCGGGTAGACGCCCATGAAACTGAAGGAAACTGAAAACGAAAAACGGTCATCCATATCATCATCAAAGTATGGTATCACATATCAGTAAATTTGACCTTGTAGATAGCTCTGAAAGACAAGTTTGGGATAACTCAGAGAAGGTTTTTGTCTAAGGAATGGGGTGAGGATGCCAACAAAGCTGTACTCTATACAAGAACTTGTAAGATGGAACCTAACGATAAAGCCCTAAATTTGCCAAAACATTGTAGTTGGGAAAGCCCTTTCCTAGGTGTCTGCAATATAAACTTAAACAAAAAAAAATTTTTTTTTCGAAAAATGTTAATTTTTCGCTAAACTCTTCTTTAGTCGTCTTGACGCCCCCTTTACCTTGGCGCCTTTGTGCGGTGCACAACCTGCACACACACTAGCGACGGGCCTGCGTCCCTGGAATAATATAGACCCATTGAAAACTTCATTGACTCCTTTTGGAATCTCGGCTTTAGAAGTTCAAGTAATCTAGCTCATGCACCCACTATTAGAAAAAAAGGTTTTTCTTCAAGATCATGTACATAGGGCCCTTGCTAAAGGGGGAGGTGGGGTAGGGGGAGTCTACCCTCTAATACTTGCAAAATTCTGTTAAACTTCGCAAAATTAGACTCCTAATTGGCAAACTTGGTAAAAAAAAAATAATAATGAAAATCATAATTCATTTCTGATACGCTTGACAAAATTACATAAACCCAGTTTGCAAAATTAAAAGTTGGTAATATAGTTGATAAAAAAATAAATAAGTTGGTAAAAACCGATATTTGACTTGGCAGTTTATCGACATATCTCCCCTCCTTAAATAAAGTCTTAGCAATGGCTTTGTATGTACCCCTTTATATACCCTTATATTATTCAATATACCCCTATCATACCGTCTGACTCGCGACTCCTAGACATGGGCGTCGGCACAAAATTTTCCGATGCGGGGGTGGGGGGTGGACAAAGATTGTTTCAACATATGGTTATCGTATTGTGAAAAAGCTAAAAAGCAAAGAAAAAAACGGCATATAAAAATAGCGTGAAATTGACAAACATGAAGTAGAATGATACCCATTTTACGCCAAATTAAAAAGTATATGAAATAAATAACTCAAAGTGTGTTACACAAAGTTGACAATTTCAAATAGTAAATTCGCTTAGACAACAGGAGTTTAGAATGAGCAACTATTCGTTTTTACAAAACAGAATAACTAATTGTAAATGATTTTAAAAGTGCCATCTTGGCATTAGGAATAATCTGGCAAAATGGTATCTTTCCAAGCAGGGTAAACTTCGCGTTCCAGAATGTTAGAACCCAGTATCTTCAAAATGAAAAATAATTAAAATGTAGATTATTTTAAAGCCGGTTCGGTCCAGCTGTAGTATTATTTGCTACCAGTAGACATACTTGGTGGCGTTAACTATGCCATTATAGCAGTTATAGTACACTTTGGATGTTTGCCAGCGCGGCGAGATGATATAATTCGTGGTGCTAAATATGTCAATCTGCAAAGGATTATGTATATGAAAATATGGATAACGGTTTTCCGAGAACCTTACATGAGCAGTAATTATAAGTTCTGAGCATGTGTAAATCGCCAAATAATAAAAAGTTGCCATTGGTGGCAAGCTATCCTAGCTGTTCCGTAGTTTTTATAAAAGAAAACATATGAAGAAGCGTTTTCTTAGAGCTAATTATTAATTATACATATACGTAAGCCACCAAATATTCAAAAATTGCCATGCGACGCAAATACGCAAGGTGTCTAGTTGGTTTTAAATAATTAAAAATACAGCTGAAACAGATGTTCTGCTTTTATTACGCTTTAAGCTCCTAATTAATATAACTTTTGAATGGCAACATTAAATATGATTGTGTTTCTCAGGAGTGCAAATAATTTTTCCAGCGATTATACGCAGAGTCCGCACTCCAGGTGGAGTATAGCTAAGGACCCGTACAACACGGATTCCTGTAACAAAATATCTACCGTCTTATGTGGGGGGATCTACCGTAGTGTGAAGTTTAAATTTTTATGTATCAATGAACATGCAAGAACCAAGCAATGTGTAGCTCAGTAACATTCTTTCTGATCCAATCTTTGGGATTTGTCTGTTGAAATTCTGTTTTTTTTACGAATAAGCCTTATTAGGGGCCGAATGCCTCAAACGAAAAGCGAGAGTAGCGAGTCTAGGGGCCTTGGCCCCAAGGGCGGCTCCAGTGAGGGGGCCATAGGGGCCATGGCGCCCTCCGAAATTTTGTTTTACAACTTTAGATTCGCATACTTCACGATTTCACACGTTCAATTTGCATTTTGAACAATTTATAGACCTAAGTAAAAAGTTCGATGGCCCCCTCCGAGAATTAAGTCAGGAGCCGCCCTTGCTTGGCCCCTAGTATTTATAAAATTATCAAGAAACCTTTTAATAGAAATAACCAAAAAAAATGTAATTGAAACATTTATTTGAAAAGGTATTTGAAAACCACTAATAGCAGAGTTGCAAAAAATTATTATTTGTTCTAAACTATTAATTTTACAGTTTTACAAATATATAATTTGCTATGTAAAATGGGAGAGTATTTTTTATACAGAGTATTTATAAATTTGTGATACAATTTTTATTTATTTATTTTTTACAAACTCATATATACAGAGATTAGTGTATCCCTAAACATGTACGTAATTGTTAAATGCAAACCTTTTAACCTGTACTAAAAAATAGTCTTCCTAACTTCACACAAAGAGTACAGTTTCAATTTTATCCATCTGGGGAAAAAAGATAGTCTTTCCAAGTATCCAAAATTCTGTAAACAGACAGAGGGGTTGATCTGTCCCGGAAACATGCCTCTACTGAAGAACAAAAGACACCTATTAGCTGGAGCGGCTCTGCAGCAATTAGCCTGGGGGATTCGCGGTAGGGAGTCCAGGGCGTCTAGGGGGGAGGAAAAATCAAGTTTTTTTGCTAGGAAAATATCCTTCCCGTCCTGCTTCCGTAGAAAAAGATTTCTATTCTAAGACGAGGTGAAGTTTCTTGACGAAAACATTCGAATGACTAGTCAGTCAGAAGGTTAATGTTTATGTGTGTCCTTCTGCCGGATGATTTCCTGCTTCAGGATGACAATGCTAAACCGCGCATGACTCGCACCGTAGAGGATTGTCTTCAGCAGCAAACAATTCAGCACATGGAGTGGCCAACTCGATCACCTGATCTAAATCCTATTGAGAATGTCTGGGATGTTTCAAGAAGACGTATAGCCGCTCTCAATCCTCCTCTGTTGACACTTGCAACTGCTTTGCAAGAGCAAATGGCTCTCCCTTCCAACGATACTGATAGATCGCATAATTGGCAGCATCACGCATCGCTGTAAGTGCTGTATTGCTTCTAGAGGGGATCATATTCTATAATGAAGTTACTTTTCCTAAACCAAACTGACATGTCCAATTTCTAGATTTTATTCATATGCTAAAATTTATAACACCATAAGTGCGTGGCAATTTCTTTTCGTATTATTTTAATAATGCCTAATGTCTGTTGTACACTGTGGGTCAGTTTCTTTAAATTCTACATTAACTTTTTGAGTAATTGTAATTTTTGTGATTTTTCCTATAATGATAACTAGGGTATACTAACGTAAATAGTATACAAAATGACGTGTATTATTTTACTGCTCTCCAATTTTGGCCACGCACACCTTTTTGCTCCCTTGCTTAAGATTTTAGCGACGCTGTTGGCACTTACACACACTAAGGCATACCTTAAAAAGCTCTTTAACGGCTGAAGTAAATCATTCTGATGCCAAATTAAATTGGCAGAGGTCATCTGACCTCTTGATCAGTACCGTAGCCCGGGAGTATATGTGAGATATTTCTTCCACTTTGACACCCCTTCACAGATATACTATAACACTACTACACTAACTATAATAGAGAAATCACAAGAGTATACAAAATGTACAGTTTGTGTAATTTTTATTGCACCCGAAGTTATTTCTTTGCGTAGTCTTTCAGCACCCTCTTCTTCAAGTTAATGACAATAGACTGCCGATTTACCTCGGTTACAGAGTTTAAATTATAATTGCATAATTCGTAGAAACGCATTTTTTCTCCTAGCATCAGTATATTCATCATTTTATTATTTGAGTAAAGGGTGCGAAGCGGAAGTACGACGTGTTTATAGGTATGATGTGATGGCACCCTATCTCCTCCTCTCCCCCCCCCCCGCGTGCTTTCCCTGGGACGCCAGTGTATCCATGTGTGGCGGCACGAGATCACCTCCGCACACACAACACCCGACAATTGAAAGCCGGTCGAATAGGTACCTTTTGGCCGAGCCGGATTGCGCCTCATTCCACCATCCATAACTCCCTGGGTTCAAACCCAGCTCTCGCCCTTTCCACGCTCTCTCCCTTCATTGGCGACCCGGACAACGAGCACCCATTCTCCTTCTCACCTACAGCGACAGATGGCGCCAGCACCGCCCTCTTCCACCTCTCGCTCGGCTCTTCCAAAGTCCGCAACGAGCGGCAGCAACCTCACAAAGTCCACAACGAGTGGCAGCATTCCATAACGCTTGGAATATCGTTCGTCAGCCTCCGACTGACTCTCTAGGGGGGGGGAGTAGTGTGGCAGCACGAGATCACCTCCGCGCACACAACACCCGGCAATTGAAGGCCGGTCGAATAGGTACCTTTTGGCTGAGCCGGATTGCGCCTCATTAGGCCCGTTTACATGTGAAAATGGAAAATCCCGGGTTAAAGCGGAGTACAGGGGAAAACTCGCAATGCATCATGGGAAAGCGGGATTGACTCGGCATTAACCCTCCTTTCGACCAGGAATCTTTCTACCCCGCATTTTCCCCCCTAAGTAGGGGAAGCGGGGTAGAAAGCAGTGTAAGTCCCGGGATTTACTCCGCATTTTTGCACATGTAAATGGGCCCATTCTTCCATCCATAAGTCCCTGGGTTCAAACCCCAGCTAACGCACCACGCTCTCCCTTCACATGTCTAAAGCGCCGGCAGGATTTCAATCGGGAGGGGGGGGGGGGGTATAAAAGGAATTTAAGTTCAAATAAAGACATCTTTTAAATGAATTTACTTCTATTTCCACTTTCATTATCTGTTTTTCAAAATCGCGGGGGGGGGGGTGTAGGTGCACCCACTTGCAGCACCCTTGTCCATGTCACGCGAAAAGAAAAATAGTTGATAAATCAAAATACTTTTTCTATTTGTACAAATGTACGAAAATGACACCCCCCCTTTGCTCTGGTACCCGGGGCGGACCGCCCCCCCCCTTGGCACGCCACTGCTTCGAAGCAAACACAATCCCATTGATGGCGGAAAAGTATAGTACACTATCGCCAATTCTATTTCACCTGCGACGATTTACCTGCCCTTTGACCGGTTTGACGTACCTGCCCGTGTTCACAATAATAGTACCTGCGGGATCAACTGGCGATAATACTTCGATGATAAGTGAGCGCAGCTAGTAACCCAGTCGAAAAACCTACGGCCTAACTTTGCTTTCGTTACGAGCTTCTATGGTTGCTGTGAGGGGTCTTTCTTATATCGGAGTTGACGGTAGAATGCGCTTTTAGTTGTTTTATTTTTCCTATTTCTTCAGTTTTTTCTAAAAGAAATAAACTAAACGGAAACTTTCCGGGAAAAAAGTAAAAAACTTTAAATTTGGGGATTTTTCGCGTCCCCAAGAAGTCAAAGTATTTTTGGAGACAAAATAAAAAAAAGGCCCGTTTACATGTGCAAAAATGCGGAGTAAATACCGGGACTTACACTGCTTTCTGCGTCGCTTCCCCTACTTAGGGGGAAAAATGCGGGGTAGAAAGATTCCTGGTCGAAAGGAGGGTTAATGCCATAGATATAGGAATAGTTAACTAGATTGCGCATAAGGGAGGAAACTTGTTGCCACTGCACTTCCGGAGCAGACGACATGATAGTGGCAGAAAGACGAAAACGTCGCTGCTTACGACTGCTATGCAACAGCATTTATTTACATTTAAACAGAGAAGTACAGAATTTATGATTCGTTCAAGCATTGAGAATACGCATTTAGAACCAAATTCAACGAAGAAACATTTTGTTATGATATTTTCCTAGCTATTTTTAGTTTATTTTTGATGCTACAAATTTCATGAGTGTTGAAATTTTGAAAGTATACACTATTATATACGATTTAAAGATGCATTTATACAAACATGGTCTAAAAATGTAACACATTAAAATAATCCATTAAATGTTTATTTTTGCACACAAGGAAAACTTTATCTGAACAAAGATGTAAACTGAAATAAAGCATCAACTGTGTATTGGAAGTACCAGGGTGAAAGACAGAGGTGCATGAGCACCGACAGCATAGGGCAAGGGGGGGCAATGCCCCCCCCCTCTGGATTTTTGTATGCAGTGTTTTCCCTTGCTTTTTTGCTCTTTCCAACATGGTAACCATACTTAAAGTAGTCTTTGCCCCCCCTGGAGTAGTCTTTGCCCCCCTGGGAAATATTCTGCCGGCGCCCATGCCGAGGTGCCATAGATCTCGTAAGAGAAAACTACGTTCATATCAAGGGGGCGGGGAATTGTGCTTCTTGTTACATTTTAAGAAAATCATAATATTGTGGCATAGTTTGGTGATTGAGTTTGGATCTTTCTTTCCCTCGTATATGTATTTCTAACGTTCTTGAGTTTCAAACACGCCTTTTTTTTAAGCAAAAAGGCTATTCTTAGGAAATTTTATCCCTTTTGAAGTGGGAGTCCGAAACGTGTTTTTTACACGTCCTTTATATCTTAAAAAGAAACCGATTTCCAAAAAGTTATAATGTTATATTCCAAAAATATTACAATGTAATAAACTTGGAACCCTAAATGTAAACATCAGTTTTTAAAAAATTGCCTTTCTAGAACAGTGCATTTTCGCTTATCTACATCCACAACTTTGTACAGGTAAAAACATGTTTAGCTAATATTAATATTTAGGATATTTTAAACAACCCCCCTCCCATTTTTTTTTTCTGGAGGGCATGCTTTTCACACATTTTTCATAACTAACATAGTACATATAGATTATTTTAATACAGTTAATATATTTTCAATAGATTATTATTCCTTGTTTAAAATATACCAAGACTCATTGTTTTGAATAAAAAAATTCTCCATTCTTTAATTTTACCATACTCTCGGCTAAAGTTGAAGAAATATTTTTTCAAAAATCTTGATGGGAAAAGGTATGTGAAAATGCATGCATTTAATACATATTGTTACGAATTTTCGGGGCAACCCGCTGCTCTGTGGCTTAAAATGGTTTAAAATTCGTATTCTACGCTTCAAATAGATAAATTTTGCTTTTTGTTGCATCAAAATCAGCCAATTAGAGCCGGAGATATGGAGGTTTCGGTTTGCCATTGTTTTTCAATGGAGGTTCTAGAAATCTCGAGAAATATTAGTCCTAGAGCTTAGATCTCTTCACTTTTGAGGACTTATTTTTGGCGCCAAATTTGGCGATATTTCGCCAAAAGTGGCCAAGCTTGGCGACTTTTTGGTCATTTGGTGCGTTTTTCCATATGGGGCCTGGAAGTTGTTTTTCCTGCATTAAAAACGCATAATAACCTAACATTTCTCTTCTATGATATAATCAAAATTCACGCTTTATGTAGAATCCTCGAGAAATTAACTTCTGGAAGCTGCTCGCAGCTTCTGCCTCGGATATATATAGAACCGCGCATTGCCCCAAAAGTTCAGTGCGAGTTGAACGCTCAATGTGTGAAGAGCTGTCAGTGAGAGTACGCTGGCTTTGTGAATTGATAGTGCTATAGAAGCCGTGTTTTAGCTTGCTTTACGAAGCTGTTTTCAAAGTGCTATGTGTAAATTCTTCATTGCCGTGTCTTAAGGGATTGTGTACGATATCTCTTGAATATTTTTACTGAATTTTTGCCTGTGAAAGTGACTTATTTATTGTGAGAGCTAGCTTCTGATCCAAGCGGATTGTTAAAAGCACATTACTGCTAGATTGTGCTTGTGAATTGTGTACAGCTGATTGTTCTACGAAGTTCTAGAAGCTATAAAGTTTGTGTGCCATCCTGACAAGTGACTTTTTACACCAACTAGACTTTAGAACGACTAACCCCAGGAGTATCAGAGTAATACCGCAACATTTGGTGTCAGAATCGGGGTTCTAAAGAAGGACTTTAATTTTCCAGTTTATGGTTTTGACTAGACAAAAAAATGGAAGAACAACTTCAAAAGCTCATGAATATGATGCAGGAAATGAAATCCGGACAAGATGAGATAAAAAAAAAAGAGATGAAAGCCGGACAAGACGAGATGAAAGCCGGGCAAGAACAGATGAAGGCGGATTTAGAAAAGAAAATTGAAGTCGGACAAGACGAAATGAAAGCTTCACACGATGAGATGAAAACCGGATTAGAAGAGATGAAAGCCGGACAAGATGAGATAAAAGCTTCACAAGGCAAGATGAAATCCGGATTGGACGAGTTAAAGATAGCGCACAGTGAAGTGAAAACCGGATTGGAGGAGTTAAGAGCCGCACACAACGATGTGAAGACCGGACTAGAAGAAATAAGAGCCGCACACGACGAGATGAAATCCGGACTGGAAGAAATGAAATCCAGACTGGAGGAAAAAAATACAGACAAATCAAGGAAATATGGAGAAGAGAATGTCGATACTAGAAGAAAGACAAGCAAGAAACGTGAAAGAGTTGCGTGAAGAATTTGAGAATAAAATTGAGGAAAAACTTGACTCTCTAGTGAAGATGGGAAAATTACCTGAAAACATGAAGTTGTCGTCACGCCGCCCAACAGTGAAACTAACGACCTATGATGGAAAGACTCCCTGGGAAGCTTACAAGACCCAATTCTTGATCGTCGCCAAAGCCAATGGTTGGAGCGAGTCCGAGAAAGCGGACCAACTGGCCGCTTCCCTTAGCGGAGACGCAATTAAAGTACACTCATGTCCATAAATTAAGGATAATGAAGTTTAGGCAAAGAAAGAGAAAGAAGCAAAACAAATTTGACGTATTTTGTAAAGTCTATTTATTAAACAAAAAGTAAAGAGCAAAAAAGATGCTATATGTTTGACATAATTAATAAAAATTGCAAGTTTTACTCCCTTGACCAAATTTCAAAAAAGAACCTATTTACAAAAAACAGTATAACGTGGTTAGTAGGATGGTTAATACGGAGTATGTCTCCCGGACGATGCAATACAGGCCTGACAACGCCTAGGCATGCTGAGTATCAAATGATCAATCTGATCTTGGGGAATATTACACCACTCATCAAGCAATGCACTCCGAAGTTCCGGTAGACAGGTGGGAGGGGGTTGACGGGCTGCAATTCGTCGGCCAAGCATATCCCACACATGCTCTATTGGATTCAATTCCGGTGAGTATGCTGGCCAATGCATACGGGTGATATCCTCCGATTGATGGCATTCGTCTACAATGTTTGCACGGTGAGGACGGGCGTTGTAATCCATAAACACAAATTCAGCACCCATGGCGCCCCGAAACAAACGTACATGTTGTTCCAGAATGACATCCCGATAGATGTGGCCTGTCATCGTTACACTCTGAACATGCAGGTCAGTTCTGGAACCAAGAATAATTCCTCCCCAAACGAGCCATCCTGCACCACCGTAACGGTGTCTTTCAATGGTGTTCTCTTGGTGGTAACGGGTACCTGGCGCTCTCCAGATGAATGTCCGGCAAGAATCAGACTCCAAACTAAACCTGGACTCGTCGGAAAACATCACACAAGACCACTGTTGCGGTGTCCACAATGCATGCTCTCTACTCCAGGTTTATCGCAGGCGACAATGAGTTGCGGTAAGTGGAACACATCTGACAGGCCTACGAGCATATAGACCAATGTGCCCTAAGCGTCTGTACACGGTCTGCCTTGAAACTGTCGTACCGGTAGCTGAAGAGAGCTGACGAGACAGGTCTGATGCTGTACTCCGTCTGTTTCTTTTGGCAGTAACTGCCAAATAGCGGTCCTCATTCGGCGTTGTAACTCGGGGGTGACCTGTGCTGTAACGTCTACTCACATTACCATCATCTTGGAATCGTTGCCAAAGCCTGGAGATGACACTCTGGGCGATTCCAAGTTCCTCGGATACTTCCAGCTGGGTACGTCCACATTCCAGTCGTCCGATAATTCTGCCACGTAAAACATCATCCAAATGCCTCCTTTGTGCCATAACTATGCGGTTTTTGCACTGAAAGGCTTTCACAGCGCTTGTGAACAATTTTACTTCTTTGCCACCATTCCTTACATACCCCTCTCTTACACTCTCGTCATTGAAACGTACCATCCACGCCATCTGGTGGTTTCCTGTAATTTGCATATTCTTCTTCAAGATGTGTGTGATCATTCCACAGGTGAAATTTTTATTTTAGAGATCAATTTCTGTGTGATTCTGAATTATCCTTAATTTATGGATATGAGTGTACTACAAACCATCGGGGCGACAAAGATAGGAGATTTTCACGCACTTGCAAGTGCCCTGGAGATGAAATTCGGAGAGAAGTGCCAGAAAGAATGTAGTAGAATCCAACTTAAGTCAAGGATGCAGAGATCTGGCAAGACCCTGCAAGAGCTGGCTTCGGACATAGATAGGCTGTGTCATATAGCCTACATGGACCACCTTGATAATGTCCGAGAAGAAATGGCGGTGCGTCATTTTATTGAATCCATCCGTGATCCAGAAACCCAAAAGTCACTTATGTTGGAGGATTATCAGGATTTGAAATCTGCTCTCGTCTTCGCAATGAAGCTAGAAGCAGCTCAGCGGGCCGTCAGGAAAGATCGGCATGCCGTTAGAGCTGTCACGGTCCAAGAGGGAGCTGACAAAGACACAGAGAGCGTGGAGAACAGGCTGAAGAGAATTGAAGATCTCACAGAACGAAAATTAAGATCCGATAGAACGAAAGATGGCCCAAAGAAAGTGAAATGCTGGAAGTGTGGCGTCATAGGCCATGTACAAAAGCATTGTGGTCGGAAGTCTCATCACCAGCAAGAGAACTCTAAGAACATGAAAGAGGGAAACTAGGAGATGGCCATCTCGCGGGGCGGAGGTTGCCAGATAGTCAAAAGCCCCACCTAAAAGTCTTGCAGATTTCATCAATGAATGGTGGCAGTAATGGACTCTTCGTACTGGGATACGTTAATGGTTCCCCATGCCACATGGTGATTGATACTGGAGCGAACGTAACCATCATAAGGACGGATCTGGCCAAGAAATTAAATTTGAAGATTATCTGGACTCCGCCCTCGCTGACCCTCCAGACTGTAACAGGTGACAAGATCTAAGTGGGCGGAAAAGCGCAAGTAGAAATCTCGTTTGGAAATGCCAGATACGACCACGTGGTATATGTCGCCAACATTACAGACTCTTTTATTCTCGGACTCGAATTTTTAAAATCGCACAAATTTAACTTGGACTTTAAGAATAATGAGCTTCGTTCAGACTCAGAAGAAATAGCTGCGTTCGATATTAAAAATGAAACTATTTTACCTGTTCAGCAAATAATAGCCCAGACTGATATCATTCTACCTCCCAGAACTGATTCAATAATTCCTGGAACAGTAAAAGAAAGCAATAAATTCCGTTTTGGATTAATCGAACACCCAAATAATAGTGATTCCGTCAGAGGAGTACTTGTGGGAGCAACACTTGTGGACTTGTCGAGAACAGAAATTCCAGTTAGAGTAGTAAATGTGACGGACAAGTCGAAGGTGATAAAGAAAAATGAAGTGTTGGCGACATGCACTCCTGTTACCTGCATTAATAAGAACATCAGCCAAACGACAGCTAAATCTTCCGAGTGCCTGACGAAGGAATTAATACAAGGTGTGGAGTTAACGGCAGAACAGAGAAGCGCTGCGGAGAAAGTAATAGCTGAATTTGAAGACCTCTTCTCCCGTACTTCGGGTGACTTTGGCCGTTCGAGCTTAACGCAACATAGAATAGACACAAGCAGCCATTCTCCCATCAAGCAACATCCTAGGCGGCTGCCGTTTGCTAAGCAAGAAGAGGTGAGCAGACTTTTAGAGGAGATGCAGCGTGATGACGTCATCGAGCCATCGACTAGTCCGTGGGCCTCGCCGATTGTTTTGGTCCGAAAGAAAGATGGTTCCATCCGGTTCTGCGTTGACTACAGACGTCTGAATGACATTACCAAGAAAGACAGCTACCCTCTTCTCAGGATAGACGACACTTTGGACACTTTATCGGGAAACGAATGGTTTTCCACTCTGGATCTCAAAAGTGGTTACTGGCAAGTGGAAATTCATCCCGACGACCGTGAAAAGACTGCGTTCACCACGGGACAAGGATTATGGCAGTTCAAAGTTATGCTTTTTGGACTCTGCAACGCACCGGCTACATTCGAGCGTCTGATGGAGACAGTGTTGAGAGGACTTTCCTACGAAGCATGTCTCGTTTATTTGGACGATATCATCATCGTCGGAAGGACTTTCGAAGAACATCTCGAGAACATTCGAAAGGTACTGCAGAAATTAAAAGAGGCAAACTTGAAACTAAGTCCATCGAAGTGCAATTTGTTTCGTCGGGAAATACGTTACCTCGAGCACATAATATCCGCCCACGGAGTCCGAACCGATCCCGAAAAGAAGTCCGCAGTCCAGAACTGGAGTCGTCCCGAGAATATCTATGACTTAAGAAGTTTTCTCGGTCTGTGTACTTACTATCGAAAATTCGTGAAGGGCTTTTCTCAAATTGCAAGACCTCTTCACAAATTGACCGAGACTGGACAGAAATTTCTATGGACTGAGGAATGTGAGGACGCATTCAACGAACTGAAGACGGCTTTAACATCTTCGCCGATCCTGTCGTATCCTCACCCTGACAAGCCATTTATCCTGGACACAGACGCAAGTAAGGAGAGTGTTGGAGCAGTTTTGTCCCAGGAGATAGATGGCCAAGAACACGTCATTGCTTACTGGAGCAAATGCCTTTCAAAGGCAGAACGTAACTATTGTGTTACGAGAAAGGAACTTCTTGCTATCATTAAAGCCGTGGAGCACTTCCATCATTACCTGTACGGACGAAAGTTCCTGCTCCGAACGGACCATGCCTCTTTAACCTGGCTTCTAAATTTCAAGAATCCAGAGGGCCAAATAACCAGGTGGATACAGCGATTACAAGAATATGACATCGAGATACGTCATCGGAAAGGGTCATTTCATGGAAATACAGATACTTTGTCGAGAAGGCCCTGCATAGACAGTTGTCACTATTGCTCCAGGGCAGAGAAAAATTACCATCTGAAACATCCCGTTGTCCGCCAAGTTACATCATCGGCACCATCTCAAGATCCCTGGAGTGACGAAAATGTTCGGGCGGACCAGTTAGCAGACAGCAACATCAAACCTATTGTGGAATTTATGGAAAAATCCAGCGCTAAGCCCAGTTGGCAAGAAATATCATCTTACAGTCCGGCAACAAAACAGTACTGGGCTTTATAGGATTCGCTTCGCCTGAGGAATGGAGTCCTGTATCGTAAATGGGAGTCGGACGACGGCAAGATGCTCCGATGGCAGTTAGTACTCCCTCTTTCGAGGATTCCGAAGGTTCTAGAAGAACTTCATAATGGCTACACTGGAGGCCATTTTGGCGTAATGAAGACCCTGCAGAAAATTCGCGAGCGCTTCTACTGGGTTAGGGCTCGAGGCGACGTCGAAAAGTGGTGTCAAGCTTGTGACGCCTGTGCCGCCCGTAAAGGCCCGAAGAAACGAAGCCGTGGAAGACTACATCGTTATAATGTAGGAGCGCCTTTTGAGAGGATTGCCCTCGACATCCTGGGACCTCTTCCGCGAACTTCGGATGGCAACAAATACATCCTAGTTGTCATTGACTACTTCTCCAAATGGCCCGAAGCGTTTCCTATTCCCGATCAAGAAGCTACGACCGTAGCAGAGGTACTGGTGCAAGAATGGATTTCCAGATATGGAACATCTCTGCAACTTCATTCCGACCAAGGAACGAACTTTACCTCTGCAGTCTTTAAAGGACTATGCCAACTTCTCGGAATGGTCAAAACCCAGACTACGCCTTTACACCCACAATCCGACGGCATGGTGGAGAGGTTCAATCGCACAATTTTAACCCTCCCACTGTCCACCCCGTGTTATGCCGTTCGTCGAGATTGCCTCTCAAATTGACAAGACCGACAATAGTCACTAATTGAAGATGCCTTAAAAAGAGCTCAAGCCGAGTTTTGTCGTTTTCTATTTTTGCTTCTCAAACTGGCAAGACCGTCTCCGGAAATTGTCCCTTCCCCCTCTGAGAATTCGTGAGAACGGAGAAGCAATTAGCTGCCACAATGGGGGGTGTCCTGCAGGCCTGATGGTCCACTGTAGTATCGGCGGTGGAGTTTTTTTCAATGGCTCTGACACGACGGACCCTGGTATTGTTATCAAAAGAAGACGAATGGATTCTGATCCCCTCTACCTAATTACTGTCAAGGTTGTCTTCAAATTTCGCGTACGCATAGC
>JAWZYV010002564.1:0-15167 GCA_038373885.1 Cheiracanthium punctorium | reverse complement strand
AGATTTCAAAAAGAATTGCAGCCTTTTCTCTTATAGCTGATGATATCAAATCTGGACTACATGAAGGTTATGGATGCACCCTTAGTTACATCAGAGACAAATTTAATATACAAAATGAAGACAACAAAGTCAGTAACAAGGAGCTAAAACTAATGTTATGTCATTATTTCGGAAATGAGATAACGTTTGCAAAACCTAAAGAGGCAAATAAACCAGTCATGTTTTTTTCTGCGTTTCTTCAAACAGAAGAAGTAGCAGATGTCCTAAGAAGTTGCAATCCTCTAACAGAATGTGCTATTCCATTGAGAGATTCATTGCAGAGGCTAGACTTTAGACTCAGTGGTTAATATGGTGATGCTCAGGACCTTACAAGCTCTTGGACTAAGAGTAAAATACCAAAAGTTTTTCAGTACGTTATTTGGTATAGATCCAAATTCCATAGTAGTAGATAAATAAGAGTTCTGCCCATGGGGTGCCATGTTAATTGTGGGGTGCATTGTATAACTGCGTTCCCTGTGTTGAGCGGAGAAGGGGGGCGTGGTCGGACCGGATGTGGGGAGAGGAAGTTCAAAGGGTTGATAAGAATTTTTTTTCCTTTTTTTTTCAAATAAGGGGACTTGTAATTTTTTTCAGATTTTCACATATTTTTCAAATAAGGGTACTTGGAAAAATTTTCAGATTGTGACATATTTTTTGAAATAAGGGGACTTGGAAAAATTTTCAGATTTTCACATATTTTTCAAATAAGGGGACTTGTAATTTTTTTCAGATTGTGACATATTTTTGAAATAAGGAGACTTGGAAAAATCTTCAGACATTAAGATATTTCTCAAATAAGGGGACTTGGAAAAAATTTTCAGACTGTGATGCATTCTCTCATGAAAAATAAGAGACTTTGACATAATTTTAAATAAGCTATACTTTATGAATTAAACCTGAAATAAAAAATATTATTATAAAATGAGGACCCACCAGCCGCCCGGTAGAACTCGTCTACCGCCTCATTTCAAATAAAAATTCTTACTGTGCCTTTCCCCATCACGCTAGCCTCGCATGAATGGAGACAGGGCGTAGCACAGCAGACGCGTTGTTGTTTTTGTTTCTTTAAATAATAATTAACTATGTGGAGCAAAGAAATGAACAACATCCCCAGGAGGCCTACAAACAAAAGAAATCTCACAAGAGTTTTATTTTTAAGTTAAATAATTTTACAACAAATATTTTTTACCAAGTTTTAATTTTACAACAAATATTTTTTAACCAAGTTTTAATTTTAAGTTACTAATTAATTTTACAACAAATATTTTTTACCAAGTTTTAATTTTACAACAAATATTTTTTAACCAAGTTTTAATTTTAAGTTACTAATTAATTTTACAACAAATATTTTTTACCAAGTTTTAATTTTAAGTAAATAATTAATTTTACAACAAATATTTTTTTAATCAAATGTTTTTAATTTATCAAGAAAAAATTTTAATCAAGTGTTTTTAATTTATCAAGAAAAAAAAATTTTAATCAAGAGTTTTAATTTTTTGTATACCGTATTTTTGTTAAGTAGCCGTTTAACATTAAAGTAGGATTTAGGATACCCATACATTTTCTACAAATTTAATCTACTGTTAGGGAAGTGAGAAAATTACACCATAGAAAGATTTTTACAAATAATGATATAGTCTTATATTCTATTGCGAGAAAACTACTTTAGCCATATATCCCAAAAAACTCAAGTTTTTGTATACGAAATGTGTGAATACGCGTTAGATCCCCTTAGAAAGTCCTCCTACCAAGGCACCCCTCATCTTAAGCAGATACCCCCGCGTGCAGGTTTGCCTTAAAACACAAACAAACAAAGTATTTATCTAAACATTTTTTCTTACCAACACATTTTTGATAAATTTTAGGCAGCGATTATACTAGTTTATATTTTCTATAGATCAATTAGAGAAAAAATTGCATTTTTAGTAATCCTACAAAACATTTTTACTGTATATCCCAAGTAGAGTAACTTGATTTATAGAATTTCAATACGATACGAGTTAGATTGTTTATGTGCAACACTCATTTCAGTTTGACTATGAAAGCATAATTTTATACATGCATTAATATTTTTAGAGGTATGCACTTAGCATATTTTATAGAAAGGCGAGTTTAACTAGCACAAACTTTTAGACAAGATAGTACTATTGTTAGAAAGTTGAACTATTGGAAATAAAAATTGAAGATCCGTTTTAGCACAATTGCATGCACAGTTTTATACTGCATGTACATAAATATCTTTCAATACTTAGATAGTTTAAATCGAAAATCATTACTTAAACTAAAAAATACAAGGTTTTTACTTACGTGAAGGGACATCGTGCTAAATCTTCTAGTCTCTGGACAAAGTACCAACATCTATACGGCTAGCAAGACCGGAAAATCGAATAATGATTTAAAATACATTATCCCTAATTCCCGGTCCAACTAGCACATGTTCATTCATTCTTAATACCATCATATGCTGAAATAGGTATATTATTTTGACACTAAAAACAAAACACATTTGAAGATATTAAACGCTTTAAAAGTAATTTTTTTTTCTTATAACAATTTACCAGATTCACAATGCTATTTTATGTAGGATAAAATTAGTTAGCAAGCGAAAATTTAATCTTAGTTAGAATTTACTGAAATACAAATACCATGCATGCCTTATTTTCTATTAGGAGAAAGCCCTCAAACCCCAGTTTTTGTATACAAACTGCATAAAGTACTTCTACCGATAATGCCTATTGCTATTAATTACACTGGATTACCCACTTAAAATTTCGCAAAACACCAAAATACAGAAAAACATGCATTAACAAAAAATCACACTTAAAAGTACAACACATCAAAAGTGCAACTATAAGAACCACATAATTATTTTCAATTAGAATTACGGTATCAACTTATATGTAACTAAAATAATAGAAAATATTACACTTACCCTGTACTTGTATACGCGAGAGGTGAAAATAACAAAAAACTCACATAATTCACACAACAATGATTGAAGTAAAATCCACGTGCATATCTCTAGTACAGCTGATAAGAAATTGAGATAAGAAAATGCCTTGAGGCCCTACAGAGCCGGTACAATAAGAGTTGGCCAGTTTACCGATAAGATAAAACCAGGGAGGGTGCTAGGGGAATACCGAATTGTGGGGACACGTGTTTCATTCTACGTTCAAAAATGGGGACTTATGGATGAAGATGTTTACTACTTAAAAACATGATTTAATTTTTACAAACGCATTGGAACTTTGTATAGGATATCTATTGAACACGTATTAAATAGATTATGATTATTCTTCTGATCAACATTATATCCTAAATTAAAATATCAAAGTTAAGCTACAACGATTAATATATTTTACGTAGTTTAGGAAACTAATGAATCATTATATTAATTTCTGTGAAACAATTAGCAAAGAGCATTATACTGAAGCATTAAAGCAAATTATTTTTGTTAAGTTTTGATAAATTACAGTAATAAATTATAGGCATTGCAGATGAATGAGTATTCACGTATAAAATAGGTATTAAAATTATTGTTTAAAACAATTTTTACAATAATAAACTAAAATTTTTATTTATTAAAGTCATAAACTAAAATTATTAATGAAAACTTGTTAATAAATTAAACATATCAAAATTTTTACACTCAGTTTTTTTATAGACTTAAATTTTACAAAGATATCCTTTTAATAAATTCATAAACTAAAACAATTTTTACAATAATAAACTAAAATATTTATTTAATAAATTCATAAACTGAAATTATTAATGAAAACCTGTTAATAAATTAAACTGATTACTCTAAAAGATAGCTAATCACAACATATATCAGAAAAAATATAAGCAATTATAATACCTGAAAAATACCGGACAACACTCTTGTTGCATGCGGACAAAACATCTGTTTGCACGGCTAAAGAATTCTTAGGTATCCGTTGCAGGAGACCTTACCTATGCCCAACCTACAAACTCTACAAATTTAACGGCAACTGATTTTCTCTTATCAGGTATCACAGATCAGATAAGAGATAAGGAAGTGACATGCGCAGAAGACACGTGATAGTGACGTGTGCAAATCTATGTTGATTCAATATCCGCTAGGTTCGTTGGCAGGATGTATATTGAGTGGCAACTCTCTGTAACAGGCTAAGACAAGTTAGATGATGCAATATCTACAGGTTTGAGGAAGGTAGAGGGCGCTTGGGTAATCACGTGATTTTTATTTATTTATTATTTTATTTTATTTTTTAAAAAGAACCAATAGGAAGATATTTTAGTTAGATAAAGTAGGGAAGTGTTTGTTGCGAGACTCCCTTTACACTGTGTGCGCCTATACTTAAGACGTGTGTTTTAATTGATTTTTCGCCGAGTTTCAAAAATGTCTTTGCTTGAATCGATCGAAAATAACTTTAACATTGAATACACTCCCGAGTTTTATACTCAAAGTGATGCTGATGTGTTGCTGCAAGAAATAATACAATTGCCTTTAGATGTAAAGCCTCTGCAAAGTATTGAAAAGAAAATTTCCCCCGAGTTTTATACTGAAAGTGATGTTGACGTGCTACAGCAAGAATTGTTTCAATTACCCCTGCAAAGTAGTGAAAAGAAAATTTCCTTGACTCGTAAAGTAATTACTTTTGCTGATGAAGGAATCAATTACAGTTTACCTGGAGCAACACTCTCTGTTTACTCTTGGATACCCATTTTGCAAAAAATACGTGAAGATCTACAGAAAGTGACAAATTATGAATTTAATATGGTGCAAGTAAACTTTGGCTCTGAAGAACAACCTAAAATTGAAGACGACAACTACGAAGATTTTAATCTAGACCTATCATCGGGTGTATGCATTCTAAGTTTTGGATCTAAACGAACTTTGGATTTTAAACCAGCGAACTGTGAAACCGCTACCATTAAATTAGAACATGGCTCAATGTGTAAGATATATCCCCCAACCAACAAACTTTTAACGCATGGTATTCCTTCTGAACCTTATGTGACAGACCCGCACATTAACCTAACATTTGCCAAAATGTACATTTATGAGCCTTCCCCGAAAAGGGCAAAGTTGGACGATTGGACGGATCATCTTTACCATAGCTTATATGCTTCTGTAAATAGTACATGGCACTTGGAAAGACTTATCTACGTTTCACTTCACGATGAAAGAACTGACTTGAAGATTCATATTAGACAATTTATTCAGAACGCCCAATTAGACTATATACCAACCGGTCAGGGAGTCGTGATGAACCCTTCCACATGGATCGAATTTATTGTAAAACTATTAGATTTTAATATAGGTCATAGCAATAGCTCTTTTATTTGTAATAATCAATTATCTGTATTTAATGATGATGGAAAATGCATCTTACAACAAATTTACAAAACCGCAGATTCATTCACGTTAAATCCAATTTCCTTAACACTTTTAAATGATCAAGTAAAAAAACTTTGCGAAATGAGAAATGAAATATTGGAATGCATTTTAAAAACGCTATATACGACGACCCTACCCCATTTAATTTTAAAATTAAAGCCGCAAAAATGTAACCGCGAACCCCATTGTACTTATGATGAGGCTAAACAACAATTAATGGATATAGTACATCAGGAAATTTTTAAAAACATACGCCGGGTTCAAGATCATTCTTCGCATAGGATACATGCCTGTTCGAATAGAACACATATTGATGAGCGAGAGGGTCTTATAAGTAGTAAAGCATGGTTTACGGTCGACATGCCGTATATTGCAAGAGAGATATGCGAGAAAAAATGCACTTGTCATTATGACGGAGAATTTTTTTCAAACATTTTCATTGAAGACTATATGAAGTATCTTCAAAATGAGCTATTTAATTCTTTTTTTCAACCGTTTTCAGATTTTGCGAATTCCAAGGATGACAAAACATGTGTAATTATGTGATGTTATTGGTGTATAACTAGTATTGCGATTGTAAAAAATATATTAAAACCATTGTGATTATGTAGAAAAAGTTTGCTTGCTTCTACAACAGTAAGATTTTACTGACTTATGCATGCTTAGTTATAGAATACTCATTGAAAAGTATTATTTTCTTAATTGTGTAAATAGTTTGTGTAATTTAAAATATATTTTTGTAAATAAATAAGTTTACATATGCAAAACTTTTCTGTGTTTTCTTCATGTGTATGTGTGTGTGTTGATTACTTGCAAAATAAAAATCTATAAAATTTACTGAAGCAAAAGTGGTAAAGTTAGCATACTTGGTCACGATTTAAGGTTCTCGTTTTATACTTATCTTTTATACACTACAAGGTAGAAAGTTAGAAATTTAACAAAATTTATTGAAGCATGTACTATGGAAACATTAATCTACTACATAGAATTAAAATGTTTTGATTAAAATCATAAACTTAAGTGTGATAGGTAAATTGTGTTACATGAGAATTCCCAAAGTACTAATTTTTTATAAAATGAACTTAGCTAAAAAAGTTAGTTTCCATAATTTTATAACTTAATCGATTTTACAGGTTTTTCAAAAATAAAGTTAAGTGAGATAAAGAAACTTAGTATTTTTAAATAAAGATTTTTTAGGTGTTCTTTAATGTAAAGATCTTACCATATTTTACTTGAAGTAACAGAATATTTAAAATCATACACTATGTTTTTAAAACATTAGAGTATTACCTTGGCATATTTTTATAATTTTTATTAAGTAATGGGCTTGAATATTTTTATGAGAAATATCAACTAAGTGCACATGTTACACATTTTACTGATTGAGATGGTTATGCTTACAAATTTTAAATAAATATGCTCTTACTTTTATACATGTTACTTGTTCAAACTAAGTATACTTTTGATTTGTATACGTTTATGAGTTCTCATAAGTTATGAAATTATTTCTCGAAAGGAACTTAGCTATTAGAACTTTGTAAATTTCGTAGAAGTAGTATGCTTAACATGTTTTTGATAAAATAGATTTAAATGTGGTACAGAAATGATCAGCTGTTTTAGCATAGATGTATAAACTTATCTTTATGTAAACCTTAACTAAATAAAAGTAATATAATTTATGTCTGTACAAAGTGAGGGACTTAGGCTATTTTTCAGAATTATCAAGTAAAGGGTTTTACAAAATACTTAGTAAACTGCATTAATAGATTGTAAGTTGTAATTTTTTCTTTTAGAAGTTTTGCACATTGGTATATTTTATGTTCTGATAAGTCGTTGAATATGTTCTTGAAATAAACTAACATATCTGTACTTTGAAAATTTTATAGAAGTGACGAACTTTGGTATTTTTAGAATGTTACGAACTTGATACATTTTTTCTGAAGTGCTAGATATGTGAAATTGTCTTTTTAGAAACATTGAATTATTCAACTTAGTGCATTTCAGTTACTCTTTCAAGATAACGGACTTAGAATTTTTTACAAATAGCAAGCTAGTAACTTGCTAAACATGCTTCTTGCAACTATTTTTAAATACCGTTCTTAAAAATTATCAAAGTTGTAACTACTAAAAAGAAATAAACAAATTAAAATATAATTAATTTAAGTAGACACTGTGATTTTTAAGAACGGTATTTAAAAATAGTTGCAAGAAGCATGTTTAGCAAGTTACTAGCTTGCTATTTGTAAAAAATTCTAAGTCCGTTATCTTGAAAGAGTAACTGAAATGCACTAAGTTGAATAATTCAATGTTTCTAAAAAGACAATTTCACATATCTAGCACTTCAGAAAAAATGTATCAAGTTCGTAACATTCTAAAAATACCAAAGTTCGTCACTTCTATAAAATTTTCAAAGTACAGATATGTTAGTTTATTTCAAGAACATATTCAACGACTTATCAGAACATAAAATATACCAATGTGCAAAACTTCTAAAAGAAAAAATTACAACTTACAATCTATTAATGCAGTTTACTAAGTATTTTGTAAAACCCTTTACTTGATAATTCTGAAAAATAGCCTAAGTCCCTCACTTTGTACAGACATAAATTATATTACTTTTATTTAGTTAAGGTTTACATAAAGATAAGTTTATACATCTATGCTAAAACAGCTGATCATTTCTGTACCACATTTAAATCTATTTTATCAAAAACATGTTAAGCATACTACTTCTACGAAATTTACAAAGTTCTATTAGCTAAGTTCCTTTCGAGAAATAATTTCATAACTTATGAGAACTCATAAACGTATACAAATCAAAAGTATACTTAGTTTGAACAAGTAACATGTATAAAAGTAAGAGCATATTTATTTAAAATTTGTAAGCATAACCATCTCAATCACTAAAATGTGTAACATGCACACTTAGTTGATATTTCTCATAAAAATATTCAAGCCCATTACTTAATAAAAATTATAAAAATATGCTAAGTTAATACTCTAATGTTTTAAAAACATAGTGTCTGATTTAAAATATTCTGTTACTTCAAGTAAAATATGGTAAGATCTTTACATTAAAGAACACCTAAAAAATCTTTATTTAAAAATACTAAGTTTCTTTATCTCACTTAACTTTATTTTTGAAAAACCTGTAAAATCGATTAAGTTATAAAATTATGGAAACTAACTTTTTTAGCTAAGTTCATTTTATAAAAAATTAGTACTTTGGGAATTCTCATGTAACACAATTTACCTATCACACTTAAGTTTATGATTTTAATCAAAACATTTTATTTCTATGTAGTAGATTAATGTTTCCATAGTACATGCTTCAATAAATTTTGTTAAATTTCTAACTTTCTACCTTGTAGTGTATAAAAGATAAGTATAAAACGAGAACCTTAAATCGTGACCAAGTATGCTAACTTTATCACTTTTTATTTCATAGATTTTTATTTTGCAAGTAATCAACACACACACATACACATGAAGAAAACACAGAAAAGTTTTGCATATGTAAACTGTTTTATTTACAAAAATATATTTTAAATTACACAAACTATTTACACAATTAAGAAAATAATAACTTTTCAATGAGTATTCTATAACTAAGCATGCATAAGTCAGTAAAATCTTACTGTTGTAGAAGCAAGCATACCTTTTCTACATAATCACAATGGTTTTAATATATTTTTTACAATCGCAATACTAGTTATACACCAATAACATCACATAATTACACATGTTTTGTCATCCTTGGAATTAGCAAAATCTGAAAACGGTTGAAAAAATGTATTAAATAGCTCATTTTGAAGATACTTCATATAGTCTTCAATGAAAGTGTTTGAAAAAAATTCTCCGTCATAATGACAAGTGCATTTGTTCTCGCATATCTCTCTTGCAATATACGGCATGTCGACCGTAAACCATGCTTTACTACTTATAAGACCCTCTCGCTCATCAACATGTGTTCTATTCGAACAGGCATGTATCCTTTGCGAAGAATGATCTTGAACCCGGCCTATGTTTTTAAAAATTTCCTGATGTACTATATCCATTAATTGTTGTTTAGCCTCATCATAAGTACAATGGGGTTCGCGGTTACATTTTTGCGGCTTTAATTTTAAAATTAAATGGGGTAGGGTCGTCGTATATAGCGTTTTTAAAATGCATTCCAATATTTCATTTCTCATTTCGCAAAGTTTTTTTACTTGATCATTTAAAAGTGTTAAGGAAATTGGATTTAACGTGAATGAATCTCCGGTTTTGTAAATTTGTTGTAAGATGCATTTTCCATCATCATTAAATACAGATAATTGATTATTACAAATAAAAGAGCTATTGCTATGACCTATATTAAAATCTAATAGTTTTACAATAAATTCGATCCATGTGGAAGGGTTCATCACGACTCCCTGACCGGTTGGTATATAGTCTAATTGGGCATTCTGAACAAATTGTCTAATATGGATCTTCAAGTCAGTTCTTTCATCGTGAAGTGAAACGTAGATAAGTCTTTCCAAGTGCCATGTACTATTTACAGAAGCATATAAGCTATGGTAAAGATCGTCCGTCCAATCGTCCAACTTTGCCCTTTTCGGGAAGGCTCATAAATGTACATTTTGGCAAATGTAAGGTTAATGTGCGGGTCTGTCACATAAGGTTCAGAAGGAATACCATGCGTTAAAAGTTTGTTGGTTGGGGGATATATCTTACACATTGAGCCATGTTCTAATTTAATGGTAGCGGTTTCACAGTTCGCTGGTTTAAAATCCAAAGTTCGTTTAGATCCAAAACTTAGAATGCATACACCTGATGATAGGTCTAGATTAAAATCTTCGTAGTTGCCGTCTTCAATTTTAGGTTGTTCTTCAGAGCCAAAGTTCACTTGCACCATATTAAATTCATAATTTGTCACTTTCTGTAGATCTTCACGTATTTTTTGCAAAATGGGTATCCAAGAGTAAACAGAGAGTGTTGCTCCAGGTAAACTGTAATTGATTCCTTCATCAGCAAAAGTAATTACTTTACGGGTCGAGGAAATTTTCTTTTCACTACTTTGCAGGGGTAATTGAAACAATTCTTGCTGTAGCACGTCAACATCACTTTCAGTATAAAACTCGGGGGAAATTTTCTTTTCAATACTTTGCAGAGGCTTTACATCTAAAGGCAATTGTATTATTTCTTGCAGCAACACATCAGCATCACTTTGAGTATAAAACTCGGGAGTGTATTCAATGTTAAAGTTATTTTCGATCGATTCAAGCAAAGACATTTTTGAAACTCGGCGAAAAATCAATTAAAACACACGTCTTAAGTATAGGCGCACACAGTGTAAAGGGAGTCTCGCAACACACACCTGACCACTTTATCTAACTAAAATGTCTCTATACTGGTTCTTTAAAAAATCACGTGATTACCCAAGCGCCCTCTACCTTAAAACTTTCTCAACCCAGTAGATATTGCATCATCTAACTTGTCTTAGCCTGTTACAGAGAGTTGCCACTCAATGTACATCCTGCCAACGAACCTAGCGGATATTGAATCATCACAGATTTGCACACGTCACTATCAGGTGTCTTCTGCGCATGTCACTTCCTTATCTCTTATCTGATCTGTGATACCTGATAAGAGAAAAACCAGTTGCCGTTAAATTTGTAGAGTTTGTAGGTTGGGCGTAGGTAAGTTCTCCTGCAACGGATACCTAAGAATTCTTTAGCCGTGCAAACAGATGTTTTGTCCGCATGCAACAAGAGTGTTGTCCGGTATTTTTCAGGTATTATAATTGCTTATATTTTTTCTGATATATGTTGTGATTAGCTATCTTTTAGAGTAATCAGTTTAATTTATTAACAGGTTTTCATTAATAATTTCAGTTTATGACTTTATTAAATAAATATTTTAGTTTATTATTGTAAAAATTGTTTTAGTTTATGAATTTATTAAAAGGATGTCTTTGTAAAATTTAAGTATATAAAAAAACTGAGTGTAAAAATTTTGATATGTTTAATTTATTAACAAGTTTTCATTAATAATTTTAGTTTATGACTTTATTAAATAAAAATTTTAGTTTATTATTCTAAAAATTGTTTTAAACAATAATTTTAATACCTATTTTATACGTGAATACTCATTCATCTGCAATGCCTATAATTTATTACTGTTATTTATCAAAACTTAACAAAAATAATTTGCTTAATGCTTAGTATAATGATCTTTGCTAATTGTTTCACAGAAATTAATTTAATGATTCATTAGTTTCCTAAACTACGTAAAATATATTAATCGTTGTAGCTTAACTTTGATATTTTAATTTAGGATATAATGCCCATGTTTACAAAAAGGATAGATTTTTATTGAAATGGCTTTAATCTAACATGATCTTAATCCATAAGTCCCCATTTTTGAACGCAGAATGAAACACGTGTCCCCCAATTCTGGTATTCCCCTAACCCTCCTGGTTTTATCTTATCGGTAAACTGGCCTAGCGATTATGTACCGGTTTGCCGATATGAACGCACTTTCTTATCTCAATTTCTGTTATCAGCAATGATTTGCAATATCCACGATTGGCATTGCGTGCACGTGCTTTACTTATGCTGTGGTATATTTGTGAATTACTGTGAGTATTTTTTATTATTATTATTATTTCGCGTGTACAAGTACAGGGTAAGTGTAATATTTTCTATTATTTTAGTTACATATAGGATGATACCGTAATTCTAATTTGATTGCCTAATATACTTAGGTTCAAGCATATTAGCTCTTTCTTACATTTTTTCAATTTGCTTTAATTGAAAATATTATGTGCTTCTTATAGTTTGGTAATTATATTTTCACTTTTAAGTGTGATTTTTTTTTGGTTACTTTTATGTACGTTTTTCTGTATTTTGGTGTTTTGCAAAATTTTAAGTTGGTAATCCAGTGTAATTAATATTAATAGCATTATCAGCAGAAGTACTTTAAGCAGTTTGTATACAAAAACTGCGGTTTGAGGGATATATGGTGAAAAAGCTTTCTACAAGTGGCAGCTGGGAGGGAATTTAGAGATAATGTGTTTTAAATCATTACTCTATTTTCCGTAACTTGCTAGCCTAGTTTCGATGCAAGAAATTTGCCGAGAGACTAGAAGATTTAGCACGATGTCCCTTCACGTAAGTAAAAACCTTGTATTTTTTTAGTTCAAGTAATGATAACTCTTTGCGATTAAAACTATCATTTTATCTAAGTAGATGAAAGATATTTATGTACATGCGGTATAAAACTGTGCATGCAATTGTGTAAAACGGATCTTCAATTTTTATTTCCAATAGTTCAACTTTCTAACAATAGTACTATCCAGTCTAAAAGATTGTGCTAGTTATGCTCACCTTTCTATAAAATATGTTAAGTACATACCTCTAAAAATATTAATGCATGTATAAAATTATGCTTTCATAGTCAAACTGAAATTAGTGTTGCACATAAACAATCTAACTCGTATCGTATTGAAATTCTATAAATCAAGTTACTCTACTTGGGATATACAGTAAAAAAGTTTTGTAGGATTACTAAAAATGTAATTTTTTCTCTAATTGATCTATAGAAAATATAAACTAGTATAATCGCTGCCTAAAATTTATCAAAAATGTGTTGGTAAGAAAAATGAATAAATACTTTGTTTGTTGTGTTTAAGGCAAACTGCACGCGGGGTATCTGCTAGATGAGGGTGCCTTGTAGAGACTTTCTAAGGGATCTACGCGTATTCATGCATTTCGTATACAAAAACTTGAGTTTTCGGGGATATATGGCTAAAGTGATTTTCTCGCAATAGAAAATAAGACTATATCATTATTTGTAAAAATCTTTCTATGGTATAATTTTCTCACTTGCCTAACAGTAGATTAAATTTGTAGAAAATATATGGGTATCCTAAATCCTACTTTAATGTTAAACGGCTACTTAACAAAAATACGGTATACAAAAAATTAAAACACTTGATTAATTTTTTTTTTCTTGATAAATTAAAAACACTTGATTAACACTTGATTAAAAAAAGTAAAATACAAATTAACTCTTGATTAAAAAAATATTTGTTGTAAAATAAATTATTTACTTAAAATTGAAACTCTTGGTTAAAAAATAATTGTTGCAAAATTATTTATTTAACTTAAAATTAAAGTTCGTAGGCCTCCTGGGGATGATGTTCATTTCTTTGCTCCACATAGTTAATTATTATTTAAAGAAACAAAAACAACAACGCATCCTCTGTGCTACGCCCTGTCTCCATTCATGCGAGGCTAGCGTGATGGGGAAAGGCACAGTAAAAATTTTTATTTGAAATGAGGCGGTAGACGAGTTCTACCGGGCGGCTGGTGGGTCCTCATTTTATAATAATATTTTTTATTTCAGGTTTAATTCATAAAGTATAGCTTATTTAAAATTATGTCAAAGTCTCTTATTTTTCATGAGAGAATGCATCACAGTCTGAAAATTTTTTCCAAGTCCCCTTATTTCAAAAATATGTCACAATCTGAAAAAAATTACAAGTATCCTTATTTGTAAAATATGTGAAAATCTGAAAATTTTTCCAAGTCCCCTTATTTCAAAAAATATGTCACAATCTGAAAATTTTTCCAAGTACCCTTATTTGAAAAATATGTGAAAATCTGAAAAAAATTACAAGTCCCCTTATTTGAAAAAAAAGGAAAAAAAATTCTTATCAACCCTTTGAACTTCCTCTCCCCACATCCGGTCCGACCACGCCCCCCTTCCCCGCTCAACACAGGGAACGCAGTTATACAATGCACCCCACAATTAACATGGCACCCCATGGGCAGAACTCTTATTTATCTACTACTTTCCATCAAGGAAGCTGATATCAGTGAAAGAGAAAAGGATGAAGACTTGGAAAAAAAGATGAATTCACAGAAGTGATATCTTAAGACACGAGTGTTATTGCAAATCATATACTACAACATAGATCGCGGAGCTAAAAAAACGCATTACATATGATGTTGGGGGAAACAATGTATGAGACGTGTAAAAACGAAGTATTGATAACAAGCTAGATCATCTAGGTATTGGTGTGAGCTACAGTGAAGCGATTCGTCACCATCATAATCTTGCACAATATGCTCTTAAGCAGTCTCCTAATGAAGTATCGATCCCCAGTCATTTCAAGATTGATTCAAGACAATTGTCGCCTTCGGTAATTTTGATCATGAGGAATGTACCTTATCTGGTATAGGAGGTTCTCATAACATGTGTGATCCTTTCAAGACAAACCGCTGGATATACTATTTAAACCATGTTTATCGAAGACTGGTATCGCACGAGGTTTGAAACCAATTCAAGAACTTCTTCCATGCCAAAAGTTACAATCGTATTACAAACATGAAAAACGTCCTAATCTCTCAAGCGATTACGAAGTTAACTCAGATTTATTTACAATAGATAAGGATAAGAAAAAGCAAAACGAAAATTTAGACATCTTATGGCAGTTTTGAAAATGAAGAACGGAGTGGGGAATTTCTTACCTTCGTTCCGGAACTTGCATTCTGGAGAGAATTTTAATATGTGATCTTTTCGGAAAAAAAATCATATAAAAAAATCTAATAAACATTTCCGAACGGATCAAAATTTAAAAGAGGGAGAAATAAATATTCAATCAGCGGTAAAAAGATGGAAAATTTTTGCCCGTTAGGTTTTTCGATGTGAGAGTTTTAAAATAGCATATTTTTAAAAGCAGTAAATTTTCTTTAAA